>JAECWM010000268.1:600000-1054312 GCA_018150695.1 Drosophila oshimai | reverse complement strand
ATTATGATGTCGTCGAAATACGGCAGCACTCCAGGAATATTCTGCAGTAAGCTTTCAATTAGGTTTTGAAAAATTCCCGAAAAATTTCTGATGCAATTCCGAACTGAAGTCTTGTGACCTTAAACGCTCCTTTATGAGTGGATATTGTTTGGAGTAACGCGGAATCATCATCAACTACGAGCTGTTGGTAGGCTTGTGCGAGGTCAATTTTTGGCAAATATCGATCCACCTTCGATCGATGCTAGTAATTGGTTAGTAGCAGGAATCTGGTGACAGTGTGGCTGAATTGCTTTATTTACAGTTGATTTGTAGTCTCCGCAGCTTCGAATTGACCCGTCTTTTTTAATGACAGGAACTGTTGTCGTAGCCCATTTCAAATATTGTACTGATTGTAGTATGCCTTGACTGCATAGGCGAAAGGAATTTTCGTGGGGGAAGTCTTTTGGGCGGAACAGTAGTGTCTATGCGCAGGGACACAAGCGGTCCTGTATAACAACCCAGTTCGTTTGAAAAAAGGTGTTCAAATTTGTCTAACACGCCCTTGATACTGATGTGGCTGTTAAGGGTATGGATACCCTTTAAACGAATTTCCAACTAAATTTGCCCCGCCGCCAGATGTAATTATTGAGGGCAAATTATTTATTTTACGATTGTGATAATAGATTGATACATCTATGACTCCTTTTACTGGAATTGAGTTTTTTTTGGTAATCACTCAAAGGTAGATTGCACTTGGACAGGCCAAGTTGAATTAAAGACGGATTCCTTCATAATGGTAACTGGTGATCCTGAGTCGACCTCAAACGAACAAGTTTTCCCATTAATAATGATGACTGATTTCTTCTGAATAAACAATGGTAGTATTTGTTGAACTGTTGCTTCTCCTGGAACTGATTTCCGCTGATATGAACTGCGTGAGGGTGTAGCTGACCCTGATAAGAATGTATTTAAAGTCGAATTTTGCGTCTTACGACCGATGCGTTGAATGTGGCCCTTGATGCCACAAGAATTGCAAACAGTTTCACGATGTGGGCACTGTTTTCGGTGGTGCTGGCCTTCACACCCAATGCATGATCCCTTGATGCTGACAGAATTATGCTGTCCGCACGTGATTTGCGGTGAACTCATGAATGTCAATAGTGCATTGGAAATCACTGTGTTGTGAATGATGGGACTGCCGTATAGCCAAAGCGCTGTTTGCGGCGGCTTCACTGGTAATAGCACGCTCTAAAACCTTTTGAATGGTAAGATCGGCTTCAGCTAGGAAACTTTTTTGCAAAGACGCATCCCCCATTCCGCACACAAATCGGTCGCGTAACATGCGATCCAAAGATGAGCCAAAATTGCAGTCCAACGCCAAGGTGCGTAGCGCTGCCATGTAGTTGTTGACTGACTCGTCCACATGTTGGTCACGTTTATGATAATGGAAAAATGACGCAATCACCGACGGTCGTGGAGACAAATGATCAGTCAACAATTTAAAAATGTCTGCATAATCCAAGGTACTAACCTTCGTTGGAAATGCCAATGATGTCAAGAGTTCGAAAAGTGGCGCACCGGCCAGTGTGAGAAAAACGACTTTTTTCCGTCCTTCCTCTTTGACACCATTGGCCACTAAGCATAAGTTTTTTTTTTTTTTTTTTTTTAAATTCGCGCGTAGTCCCACGGCCCACTTACCCGCCCAACCGACCGGGGGGCGCAGCCGTGTATCATACGGCACGATTCGCGAGAAGATAGACGCGAGTTATGAAAATATAGGCAAAAGGTTGAGGAAAAAGTAGGATCTAATTTTGTGCTAACGATATTAGTATAAGTCGTTTTAAGAGCGGCAGAGAGTCAGAATTTGAGATTATAGGATAAAGTCTATTATAGTCAGAACATAATACTCTGAAAGGCTCATGCAAGTCATAGTTAGATCTACAATGGTTTAAGGGGAGCTTCTCATGTAGAATTTTCAAAAAATTATTTTTTTTTTTTTTTCATAGATTGATAGAATAACGTCTTGGGAGTATATTCCCAAAGTTTTATGACTCAACTCTTAATATTATAAAAGATATGATTGATTGAATCAGTGCGCTCGGTCGCGCTTTGTATGCGATTTGGCGCTAACTCAAAACTTTAAATCGTTTTTTCAAAACTATGATTTAAAAAACGCGGTACACGATTGCGCAAAAACTACTGAACCGATTTTTGATTTTTAAAAAGTGTTTTGGTGATTATGAATTAAACGAGTGCGTGAATGTCTGGAAATGTTTTTAAAAAATTATTTTATACACTTTTAAGCCTTATTTAGCGACAAAAACTGACGAAAAAACAGCATTTTTTTTTCAAGACGTGATTTCAATATTGTAGAAGAAAATTTTTTTTAAATGCAGACATTCACGCACTCGTTTAATGTTTGCTGAATAACAAAAATTATTTGTTGTATGTTTCAGATGAAAATTTTGGGCTCCACACTGTACCGCGATAAACACCTCAGCCGAATCGCGCCGCACGCGACCTTCAATAAGTCCGCCATTTTGTTTTTTAGGACTTTCAAAAAAATTTTTTTTTATACTTCAAACATGTCTTCAAATATATGCTAAAAGTTATTTGTGTGTGTTTTTATTTTCCGAGTTGAGGCGCCGTAAAGCAAAAATTAAAAAGTTTTTCTGTACAAATTCAATGCGATCTATATGTACTCCGTATCGGGGACTCCAGACGGGAGACCCATACTCTAGAATCGGACGGACTAGCGAAGTAAATAAGGTCTTAGTGACGTATGGATCGTCAAATTCCTTCGACCATCTTTTAATGAAACCAAGCACTCCCCTGGCTTTATTAACCATGGACGAAATGTGATCAGTAAACTTAAGTTTTGGGTACAAAAGGACGCCAAGATCGTCAAACATAGTTATTCTATCCAAAGATTTCACACTTAGTGAGTAAGTTGCAAGTTTTGGATTGGCTCGTCAAAAAATCATCAGCTTGCACTTAGACCCGTTCAAATTTAGTAAATTATCACGGCACCAGTTTTAAAAATTATTTAGATCGGATTGTAAGTCAGAATGGCTGGAAATATCCTTAGACTGCAGGCATAACTTAACATCATCTGCGTACATAAGAACGCGAGAATGATTTATAATTAATGGAAGGTCGTTAATAAATAAAGTAAAAAGAAGCGGACCAAGGTGACTTCCTTGTGGGACGCCGGAGGTAACTCGGAGAAGACCAGAAAGAGAATTTTTAAAAAGGACTCTTTGTGTCCTCCCATTCAGATAACTTAAAATTCATCTAAGAAGATCAATTGGAAACCCTAACAAGTCGAGTTTCCGAACTAAAAGTGAGTGATTTACAGGGTCAAATGCTTTACTAAAGTCAGTGTAAATGACATCTGTTTGAAAGCTTCTTTTAAAGCCCTTTATCACGAATGAGGTGAGCTCCAAAAGGTTAGTAGTTGTTGATCTTCTTTTCATAAATCCGTGTTGACACGGAGATATTACTGACCTACAAAGGTGCTGCAAATGAGGAGTAATGACATTTTCGAAAAGTTTTGGGATAGCCGACAACTTAGAGATACCTCTAGAATTGCTGGCACCCAATTTGTTACTTTTTTGTGGAGAGGAATAACAAATGACTCCTTCCAAATAAGGGGAAATTGGGAGGTTTCTAAAGATAAGGTGAACAATTTGAGAAGGGGTTTGCATAGGGCTTCCGCGCAATTCCTAAGCACGCAGCCAGAAATTCCGTTGGGACCTGGAGAGTAAACAGGCTTAACACGTTGAAGATCCAAAAATAAAGAGCTTTCGTTTATAGAAGGACTGAATATAAGGTTCGACGTGGACATGGTGTAAGAATAAGGCTCTATTAGATGTGCTGAAGTAGTATAAGTCGTTTGAAAAAAGTGGGCATAAAGATCGGCTATTGCCTGATCTGTGGTTGCCGTCAGAAGTAGATTTACGCTTGGTGTTAAGGGCGGACATCTGAGTAACTGAAAAAAAAAAAATCGGATTTTCTGAAATTTTTTTTGGCCAAATGAAAAAGCCAATCGAAAATTTTTAAAGTAGGTTTTATAATATTAGGTGCGAAGTACAAAACAAAATTTTTTTGGAACAAATCAAAAACAAAATGGCGGCTGTGCAGCATTTTCTCAAAACCACTTTTTGAGGTGGCCGGAAACATAACTCGAACAAATCTTTACCGATCGATCTGAAATTTTGACAGTATATTCAAAATACCTTTGTCTATCGACACACGTAGGATTTTTCCGATATTTTGATTTTTTGCAAAACGGTGAGTGATTGAAAAAAAAATTACAATTTTCACGAATAAAAACGTCACAAAATTGTTAATAAAAAAAAAGTAAGCAAAAAAAAAAAAATCCTACGTGTGTCGATAGACATAGGTACTGTCAAAATTTCAGATCGATCGGTTAAGATTTGTTCGAGTTATGTTTCCGGCCACCTCAAAAAAAGTGGTTTCGAGAAAAAGGCGTTTAAACACAAGAGGTTCCATGGGATATACCTGTGAAGCATCGCCGCAGAATGGAAAATTTCGACACTTAGAGACTTTTGCCGGACTCTTTCTTTTGGTATGTTATTTTTAAAACCATAAAGAATTATTTAAGCGAAAAAAAAATTTTCGATTTTTAAAAAATGTTACTCAGATGTCCCCCCTTAACAAAGTTATAAAACTGTTTCGGGTCCTGCGAGAACTGGACCTTGCAACGAGTCCGGAGTCTTTATATTTCCTGTAAAGTCTGGACTTAACATTTCTTAGGTGTGACAACTCTTTACTAAACCAAGGTGGTTTACTGGAGATTGACGGATAGTACATCGGAACACAAGAATTAAAAAATGATTTAATTGCAGTATAAAAAATATTTATGGCATCAGCCATGTTATTGCATGAGTAGAGATCGGACCAATTGAAGCCAGATATAAAGTAATTAAGCCTAGAAAAGTCTGCCTTACGAAAACAATGTATTCGTTAAGTTGACTTTTCTGATTTTTCTTCTATCACGATACCCGTGTCGACTGTCACATCGAAAGTAGGATGATATGGATCTTCAGGTTGCGTAAGTGGTGCTACCCTGGATAGAAACACGGCTTCAGGATTCGAGACAAAGCACAAGTCCCGTAAGCGGCCTAGTGAGTTTCGAACATGGTTTACTTGACTTATAGATATGTCAAGCAAGCCGTCAATAAAGTCATGTTGTGCAATAGGAAGTAAGACATTTGATTTTTCTTCTGTGGACCACGTAGTTCCAGGTATGTTGAAATCACCTAGAACTAATAACTGATCCCTATCGGACAGCCTATTTGAAACGGACTGTATCACAGAAAGATGATTTAAGTATTCTTGGAGTTCAGAAGACGGCGGAACATAAGAGCAAGTGATATATATAAACTTTCCCGGAAAGGTCAGCTTTATACAAATAAATTCAATATTATTAGATTCCTCAACACATACCTCTTCCGACGTGAGGTTGGAGTCCACGGCAATTAGGACTCCACCTCCCCGTTTGGAAGGACGGTCAAGCCTATATATTGTGTACTTACCGGGAAAAACTTCGGAGCTAAGAATCTCCGGCTTTAACCAGGTTTCTGTAAACACAATAACATGGGATGCAAATGAAAAGCTATCAGAATACAATTTAGTTAGCTTGCTACGCAAGCCTCTTGCATTTTGATAAGAAAGAAGGAGGTTTTTGGTTAGTTTTTTGAAGAAGAAGAAGAGGAAGATAGCACAATGGTCTGGCCACGACTGGGAAGTCTTATTCCCGTGGGCCCTTTTTTTTTTTCTTAGCTTCGAACTCCTTTACCACCAAATTGTCCGGCCAGAATTCGGCAGAACTTATGGTAGCAAAGTGCTCGATTGGGACAGTGATCTTGAAAGATGAAATATCCCTAGCATAAGAGAACTTAAATTTTTCCACCTTAACGTTTGCGGCTTTTATTTTGTCTTGTATATGAGACAGTACATCAGAAGATGTTTGATCAGGGGAAAGCCGACTAACAAATATTTGTTTCTTTGGTGGAACCACTGAAAGAGCTTTAGGTGATGCAGATTGTGCGTCTGCAGAACCACCTATGCCCGGTAGTCCGGACTCAATATTTCCTTGTGGCGGTGTGTTAACTAGGTTTGGTGGTTTAACCAACTGTGAAACCACTACGGACAAATCGGAATTTTCACGATCGCCTATTTGCATACACTCCGCTGTGGATTGATCGGGTTCCGAATCTTTTTTTGCTGCCGATCTTAGCAACATTTGAGCGGTTGCTGAGTTCGGCTGCTGATCCACGGGAGTGCTCTGCTGGTCACCTGACGGTGGCTGCGGGGTGTTCCCCTTTGGCCTACCACCAGCGGCTTTTTTGCGCTTTGGAGACTCCTCTAATAGTTTTATACTATTAAATTGAGTGTCCAGAGCTTGGAGCAGATCATCTGCCTTGCGAAAACTATCTCTAGCTCCGGCAAAACAGGTGATAAGCCCCTTCAAGCCGCCTTTAGTTTGGCGCATGAACAATTTCATCTCGTTCGCAACCTCGAGACAGGGGTCACAACAGAACTGCAAATGTTTACCCTTACTTAGGTCATCACTTGTTCGGCCAGTAAAACCAGCGCACTTGGTGTGCACCATTTTTTCACATAGCCAACAAGTCATTTTAGGCTGGTCAGCCTTGATTGCCTTCTGGCATTTTTTATCAACACAGACAAAAAATGTGTCCATAATTTTGACTAATCGGACCACTGTACCAAATGAAATGAAATCGAAACTTTTGAGCGAGCAGCTAAAATTACCGCAAGAGCGAGCGCAGATAACTTACACGATTAGAAGTATCGATATAGAGAGCGAGATAAAGAGCGAGAGAGCGCAGTCAATGCAGTTGATGTGCATGCAAAAACAACAACAACGATTGGCCCTGCGTGGGACGGATAAAGCACAAAAGAAAGACAAAACAGAACGCAACAACAAAAACACAAGCGAAACTAAAAGTTTAAATTGATTAATTTATTGTTATGCACAGAATAGAATAGATTCACTCGCGAAGCGAACGGATTATAAAAGTTTATAAATTAATAAGGCGATTTATATGTTTTTCTATATTCCCACCGTTGGGTTTACACGACAAACAAATAAAAATCGGAGCGCAGAAAAAAACACGGCCGTTCACTTTGAAAGTACAGAAGTCAAGTTGAAACGCTCTTTTTACGAAGTCCATTTGTGTGGTTGATCCATGTCAAACGGCTCCAAAATGCCCACCGTTGACATAACGCTCGAAGTATTTTCTGATAGTAAGCTGTGTTTAGCTTGATCGCCTTGATCGCACTGTACGTGAGTAATTTTTGCACTCGATTTTGTAGCTTTGTCTGTATGTAGCGCTGTATGTAGCTTGATCGCACTCCTCTTTTACTGCATTTTCTGCCTCGACGGCACTTCCACTCAAATTTTGGTCGCTTTCGTTTTGACCTTCCATTCGCAATTTGAACAAATCGTTTAACTGGAGCTGCGGCGCTTTGTATGTATAGCTTGATCGCACTCCCTTTTGCACTGAATTTTCTGCCTAGGCGGCAATTTACTCGAATTGGTCGCTTTACTTCTATTCGTACGAAGAACAGAAGGAGTCACGATTAAGGGGGGAAATACAATTAGAAATTTATTTTTTTCGAAAAAATTTTTTTTGTCTTAATGTACTCTAAATATGTCTGGGAATAAGCCTTTAAAAGCATAAAGCCGTCCGGTACTTATTTTCAAAGTAATACGCAATTTAGTGAGTACTTTTCACCTTACCTTTCTCACAAAGGTAAACTTTAAACGCTTCTACTGAAAAGTCGTGTTTTCAAAGTCGCCGTGCAATGTACAGGTCAGAGATTTCATTTTAATCGAATGCGGTTTTTTGCCTTATGTTTGAAATGAAATTTTCCACAACATGAATAAAAGGATTTTTCATATTTGTTTGTTATAACATGTTTTTTTTACGAACAAAGTCGAAAAAAAAGTGTGTTTTTTGAAAAAAATTTTCCAACTTCACATTTTTTCATGGAAAAACCATTTTTTTTACATATGAAATAATTCATGTTGTGGCTGTACCTTTAAGATTAATGCCCAGTTGCTGTTTTTTGTTTTAGACGTGATCCTGGGCCTGGAGACTGCACGGCGCAAAGTTCATCCCTCAAAACACGACTCCACATTATTGATCATAAATGGGCTTAGTTACAATATTTTTTAAAAAACTTGACTGATTTTCATTGCCCAATAATTTCCTAATAACATGCAAAAAGAATCGCTAAGATTCATTTTATTCCCTTCTTGCAATCCACTCCCAAAGATAGGCCTCATTTTAGGCCTTCTAATTGTATTTCCCCCCTTAACGGCGACTATGTACTGTTCTGTTGCTTGCTCTCGATATTCCACGAATACACACGGCGTCTGGCGCCACTGTTTTTTCTATTTGTTTTAGTTTTTTAACTTTTTTACAGAATTGCTTGCGCACTTAGAATCCCATCCTCGTCGCCAATATTAGATATGTGCGAGCTATATATCTAATTAATATTTATTGATAATATAATGTCAGATTAATAGTGTGTACAAAGAATAAATATGTATCGCGAGAGCGACGTTGTTCTCCGTTGACTGCTGAAGTGTGACTGACTAATGCAGTGTGTATATGCTGCTGGCATACACAACACATATTTTGATGATTGCATTGTATAGTTGCCTTCTTTTGGGAGTCACAAGGCGGGATTCCCAGCGCGTGTGCTTGGCATTGCAGTCTTCTGCTGCTATGAATCGATCTCCAAGCGAGTTGTAGTTACTTGCAAATAATTTTTTGCAAACCTATGGTGAAAGTGGTGTTTGATGCAGTCTCTTATCGAGATGCCGGTTCGGCCGTGGGCTTTACCATCTGGGTGATCGGTGCAGTAGAACGTGTACTGCGTATTTGAAAGCTATATTTGCTGGTGAGATGCGTTTCTGCCAGCAACATTACATCGACGTGATTTTCGTTGAGGAATTGGACTGCTGAGATGCAAGCACATGTAACAACAAATTTTGGTTTTGCACAAGGTTTTTTATGAATGACATTATTTCCATCATACTTTGTTGCAAAGTGATCATGATAGTTTCAATATTGCTCTGCGGGTGTCTCATGGCCTGCTAAATGTTTTCAATGCTCAGCTCTGCGTGTGTTGTTCCTGTTCTTGGGACGCTGGCATAGGATATGCCATTTGAAGGGCCAAATGATGATCTGGCTGGTTTTTTTTTTTAATGCTAGAGACAAGTGGCCTTTATAAATGTTGTTTTTATTAAAAACATCTACACAGACTAAAAATCTAGCCAGTTTCAAGAAATTGTGTATACAAGTGCGTTTAAAATGTATTGCGCCTGAATTGCGCAATTCTTTTTTTTAAGAGGGCTAGCGACTGTAGCGTTTTTTTTTTTTTTTTTTTTTAAAAAGGAAATAAGTAGCCGGGAAACCCGACTATATCGTTCTTTCCTGTTTTTTTTCTTATTGCCACCAATTATTCCGCAAGGGCTAAGCTTCCGTAGCGGTTCCTACCAGTCTGCATTTCTTTGTTTATATTGTTTTCGTTCTTAGCACTGAAGCTTACTCTTTTTGTAATATTCAGCGTTTTGGTGGTGACCAAGACTGTCGCCGTTGTTGTGGTTGTTAATGTCGTTGCAGAAATTAACGGTGTCACGGTCCTTGTTGTTAGTGCACTATGCGTCGTAGCTGGTGGGGTTCTGCATTGCTCACTTCATGACGTTGGAGTAGGGGCGAGCAGAGCGGGGGAGCAAGAACGTGCTCTTTGTTTTTTGTGGTGGTCAGTAAAGAATTTTTATTGGAATTAGATTCTTTTAAATACACCGTGAAGTAGCCGCCGCTCATCTTCCTCTTTATACTGTTGCTGTTATGTGTTTTTGCTGTTCAGCGCATTATTCCTCATTCCTATTCATTAGATAAAGTAAGAGGCTTAACTTTATTAAAATTAAAGGCCTCGATATGCCTTGCATTGGCCATTTTTGTTTTGATTTGTTTAAGGGGGGACATCTGAGTAACTGAAAAAAAATCGGATTTTCTGAAATTTTTTTTGGCCAAATGAAAAAGCCAATCAAAAATTTGTAAAGTAGGTCTTATAATATTAGATGTGAAGTACAAAATAACATTTATTTGGAACAAATCAAAAACAAAATGGCGGCTGTGCAGTATTTTCTCAAAACCCCTTTTTTGAGCTGGCCGAGTAGAAAACTCGCACAAATCTTAACCGATCGATCTGAAATTTTGTGTAGGGACCTGGGCTTCTCTTTCAATCCAAATAAATCAGCTGTTGTTAACATTGGCAAGGGGAATCAAAGAGTTGTAAGTGTAATAATAGAAAACCAAACAATTCCTTATCACAAGAAAATTACTTTCTTAGGCAGGCTACTGTGCGCAAACATGTCCTCAGTGGACCATGTTAAAAAAGTTAAAAATGAGGCCAGAAACAGTGAAAGGATTCTAAATTTTGCGACAACCATCAGATCAGGATTAAAAACTAGAGTAGGTACCAATATTTTCAAGTCATTTGTCAGATCCAAACAAGAGTATGCTATTACAAGTTTTTCAGACATGGGTAAGGGCGCAAACAAGGATATGGAAATTGCTCAAGCGAGAGCTTAAAGAAGATGTGTAGGCGTGCCACCTGGCACCAGTAAACACGAAATTTTTGTTTTAGCTGGCGTCATGCCACCGGTCTTTAGGTCTAAACTGCTAACAGCCAGAGAACTTCTTAAAATCAAAACATACAACCCTGCCATGTTTGATGAGCTCAAAAGCTCACAAGCGGTAACCAGTTATACAAGTACTATCAATGACTTTCGGTTTTTCTTTGAGAACACCAAAACGCGCGAAACTTTTCTTTTTCAAGCAAAATAAATATAAAGGACAGGGTGCTAGATAGGAGAAAAGAGGATTTTTCAAGTGAGGAAGTCAGGGCCATATATAGCGAGATAATAAACAAGTATATTGAGGATAAGTGGAATGTCCTATCAACGGATGCGTCAGTTACCTCAACGGCGAGTGGGATTGGTATCCTCGAGATTCCAAGCGGTAGCTCGTATAAATTCAAGATAGAAAACCCTCTCTCTTCAGTTGGTGCTGAATTGGCGGGTATTAAATTTGCTAGTGAAACTTGTCAAACAAATAGATATAAAAAAGCTGTGATTTTTTGTGATAGTTTAGGTGCAATAAGCCTAGTTCAAAGTAAAAACACGGATTCGTACCTGGTACAGGAGATACATAACCTAATAGAAAATTCTGACATACAAAGACTTGACATTATATGGATTCCAGGACACAAGGGTATAGACATTAATGAAAAGCCTGATAGCATAGCTAAGTTAGCAGTAAGTGAGGGGGAAAGCACTGAAGTTAAATTCAGTGTCAAAGAAGCTTTAAGGGAAATCAAAAATACTTTAGAAAACAAGTGGAACGAAGACTACAAAAACAAGTGTACAAACAAGGGGTCCAACCTAATCAGTATTTTTCCAGACATTCCAAAAAAGCCATGGCACCACGAGTTAAAATGGAAGGCTAAAAGCATAAAAGTGATAAATAGATTAATGACGGGTAATACTTACGACAAGGTTTTTCTTCACAGAATCAAGGCTGCTGATTCGAATCTATGTGATAGGTGCAATGTATCAGACTATGCAGAACAACTTATTTTTGATTGCCAGAAACTTACAAATCTCAGAACCAAATTTAAGATTTTTAAATATTATCAGAATCTTAAACAATTACTTATTAAAAAAGAACCGCTCCATTTAAGAGAGCTGGCAATTTTTATCAACACTGCGAACCTAAACTTCTAATCTACCTCTTTTTCTATTTCTTTTCTTCTAATCTACCTCTTTTCTTCTAATCTACCTCTTTTTCTAGCCACTTTACAACTAGTAAATATTAAAACACTGGCTTTTTGACCAGTATAACCACCTGTCAAGCTCATCTACTGGAAGTCTAGTAGCCCACCTTCTGTGGTCTAAACATCGACATTGAGGGTATTGCGCCAGCCAAACGCGCATACCCAGACCAGCTGTTTCATTCGTCTTCGTGCTCGTATCTACGTGAGCATGTCTCGCACATGCGCTCAAAACACCAGTATCTGGTCAATGTAGCAGTGTTGCTGCGACCAACAACCCGGTCATCCATGTGATGATTAAAGCCACAAAAAAAAAAAAATCTGAAATTTTGACAGTATATTCAAAATACCTATGTCTATCGATCCTCGTAGGATTTTTTCGATATATTGATTTTTTGCAAAATGGTGAGTGATTGAAAAAAAAATTACAATTTTCACGAAAAAAACGTCACAAAATTATTGATAAAAAAAAAACTAAGCAATATATCGAAACAATCCTACGAGTCTCGATAGACATAGGTATTTTGAATATACTGTCAAAATTTCAGATTGATCGGTTAAGATTTGTGCGAGTTTTCTACTCGGCCAGTTCAAAAAAAGTGGTTTCGAGAAAAACGCGTTTAAACACAAAAGGTTCCATGGGATATACCTGTGAGGCATTGCCGCAGAATGGAAAATTTCGACACTTTTGCCGGACTCTATCTTTTGGTATGTTATTTTTAGGACCATAAAGAATTATTTAAGCGAATAAAAAATTTTTCGATTTTTAAAAAAAGTTACTCAGATGTCCCCCTTAAACTTATTAGATCGATTTTTACGGGAGCGTTTATAAACACGTCTACACGCGTTCTAATTTTACACAAATAAGTGTGGGTCAAAAGGAAATAACTGTACAACGCTGGACTCTAGAAGCTGTGGTGCCGTGCGCAGAGGGCGAAAGGTTGAACGGTGAACGTGGACCTTGGACCCAAGAAAAGGCGTATGCCTGGCGCATCGGATAGATCGTAGACAAGCGTATCCTGGCGCGATCCGTGGTCTTAAACCAGGTGCTTCACACAACGCAAATCGCGACTAGACCCTGGCGTATGCCTGGCGCGTCGGATAGTGCATGAGTGATCGTATCCTGGCTCGGCCATCTGACAAAACGGCAACAGATTAGGTCCCGATACATCGAGCGCAGCCAGGACCAGCAGCCAGCCCTACGAGAATATCAAGCACAGTCAGGACCCACAAGCAGCCAGGGATATCAAGCGTAGCCAGGACCAGCCGGGATCATCAGTCAGCCATCACAAAGTCCTTGAGACAAGAGCAGCGCGATCGACGAGCAAGCGATAAGAAGTCTGCGAGCGCAGGAGATAAACAATTCTGTGCATTTTCACTAACTAGTTGGTCAATCACGCTTACATAAGTTTGGTGGGACGAACACACAAACTCCACTGAGCTAGCCGCACAAATACACACAACGAACACACAAACTCTACTGAGTTCGCCGCATAAATAAGTAGCGGGCAGAACTACGTGACTAGTCAACTGCTTTAGTCGCTTGCTTACATACTGTTCAAAGACTAAATGTAAAAAAATTTTTTATAAAACAATTTTTCTCTTGGCTCCTAATTTGACCCCAAGTTGATATGTTTTATTTAGAGCCAATTATGTGGCATTTGTATGCACAGAAATAATTGCATTTATATCCAATTATTAAAAAGTACATTCTTAAAATAATCAAAAAATAATCTGCAGCTATTGTCTTTTTATAATGACTTGATGTATTTGGGGACAAAAAGATAAAGTTTCCTATTAGCTGCAATGGATGGGAAGAAATTGCAAAGAAATTTTATGAGGTATGGGAATTTAAAAGTTTCCGTTAACATTTTTTTGTGAAACAGTCCTGTACAATTATCAATGGTCTGAATTTAAGTATTGCTACCAGCCGTTATTCCGAAAAGTGTTATGTTAAACGTAGTAGATACCTCATGTTTTGGGGTTGTTTAATAAAAAAATATGGGCAATTCCGCCAGACGGTCAACCAAGCCAAAAAACTTGAAAGTTCATTTAAGCATACATATTTCTAGATGATTTTTTAACAAAAATTTTTTTCTAATTGCTTGTCTAAGCAATAGAAAACAAAATGTAATAATTTTTTTTTATAAAACTAATTAATATTAGCAAAACGTTTATTTTTGGTATATTTTGGTATTTTTAGATTTCTTTTCTTTTGTAATTTATTCCTATAAAAATGACAAAATATTATGACATTTTTTTGCAATGGCTGCCTTACATGTTGAACTTTTCAATCAAAAGAAAAAACCTTTAAATAAAAGGCTTAAGGTAAATATTAAATATACGGATAAAAAAATGCTACGTTCGCGACCAGTAATTTAAATTAATAAGTGCCAGTGCGGACAAAGTTGTAGATCTTGAAATGCTCTATAAAAATGATTTTAATGATTTTTTCTGTAGGACCCACCATTTCCCAGATACCGCGCTTGTAAGAATCACGTTATACATAATATGCACATGCGTTGGCAAAAATCCTATAGCTGAACCCTCCACGAGGGTGCCAACTGGTAATGGTGCTCCAGTGTCCCTCGGGACGGCACCAGCTAAGATCTGGGATTCGCAGACTGGGGCGGAGCTCTTTCCATAGCCAGGCCACATGTTTCTGCGATCTCTTATCATGGCTAAGGTGAAGGGCTGGATCAAGGTGTCATGCGACCCGTGCCGATGATCAACCTGGCTGGGGGCCCTTTAAAAATAGCCCAGTCGCAAACGGAGCATCCGGATACCTGGCGCCCTCCGGATCAGCCAGCCTTACCTCCCGTAGCGCGGATCTCTGCGGGAGGTGGACCACCCTTTCTCCGCAGCTCGTGGGATTCAGAATGAACCATACAAAAGATAAGAAACACAAGAAGGAGACCGGCACTCCCATAAATCCGGCGAGGACCGAGGGTCCAACGACAGAGGTTACTGAACCTAGAGTCAACCCAACGGCAGTCACTGCTACTGGAGGTATGACAGAGCTCACTGGAGCTAAGGTCAACTCCACCCCGGCGAAACAGCCAACTGGGCTCAATCGCCCCCTGGTCAGAGGCAAGGTGGTGACCGAAACCAACACCCCTGTCACCCTGAGCGACCAGCAAGGCGCTACCACAAGCGCAGCTGCAGCTCAGTCGGGTGCTGGGGTGAAGGGAAGGCCATCCACTAGCAAGGCCAAGATGGACAGGTTCGGGGAGAGGAAATCCGCCGCGGCCATCCTTAAGCGACAGGCAACCAGCAACATCACCACCCCCTCAGTGGAGTGGTTGAAGAAAGTTGACTGGGCTAAGTCTGTGCTGCCCAATTTTGTGCTGGAGAGGCCGAAGGAGGATACCAAAAATCCTAAGCGGCAGCGATCCCAGGAAAGTGCGGCTCAAAATGCCCCAAAGAAGATTCGCACGCACGTGCCCGCCGTGCCGAACAAGAGTTTCGCGGAAATGGCAAAGGACAAGATCCTTCTTGGAGTCCTGGACCATGGCGACACAGAGGGAAGAATCCCGAGAAACCAGTGGAAGTGGGTTGAGGCAGCACTGGCTGTACAATGCTTCGAGGTGCTGGAAGCGGACCCTGGACCGCCACCAATCTGCAAAGATGCAGGGTGGTACCAGGGTAACGTCAAGGTGATGGCGTGCGAAGGGGCTAGGTCGGCAGAGCTACTGAAAGCGGCCGTATCTAGACTGGGTGAGGTCTACCCGGGTGCCAAGCTGGTCGCTGTCGACTGGAAGGACATCCCGAGTAGGCCAAGAGCCGTCATATGGGTCCCGTCCTCCTTCAAGGAGCCGGAGAAGATCCTGGCGATGTTGCAAAGATGCAACCCCAACCTGCCATCCTCCGACTGGAAGGTGGCGAAGGTGGAGGAGACGCAGGGCCCCTTGCGTCAGGTGGTACTCATCCTTAATAAGGACTCCGCTGCACCCATTGATGCAATGCACGGAGAGCTAAACTTCGGTTTTAGCTCGGTGCGCATCAGGGTGTACAAGTCAGACACCAAGCAGAAGGACGAGCTTGGTGTTGAAGAAGTGCTGGTCACCGAGATGGAAGAGCCAGGCAGGGATGAGGAGGACTGCGAGTCGGTGATATCCGATGCATCCCTTCTCCGGGGCTTCAGCAAGCTGGGTCATGGGAGTACTGACTCCATGGGCGAAGTTTTCGCTGAGGACCTGGATGCTGACGCGACGGTGGTGGAGGCAAATCAGCACGATGTCTCTGAGAGTCGTGCAGATAAACCTCCACCATTGTAAAGCAGCCTCCGCTGCCCTCATGCTTCGTCTAGCGAGAGACGAAGCCGACCTGGTGCTGATCCAGGAACCCTGGATTGTATCCAATAGGATATGCGGACTCAGCACCCCTAAATACAAGCTACTCGTAGCTCAAGGTGAAGGTAAAACCCGTACTTGTATTTTAGCTAAAAGGCCCCTTAGTGCATTTATGCTTTATAATTACAGCGATGCGGACACTACAGCGATAAGTCTGGAGCTCCAGGAAAGGTCGCTATGTGTGGTGTCAGCGTACCTGGCGTACGACATCATGGACCCAATACCGGGCCTCAAGCTGAGGGAACTTGTAAAGGTTTGCGAAGATCGTGGCACTGGCCTTTTGATCGGATGCGACGCAAATGCCCACCATGAGATGTGGGGTAGTACCAACACAAATGAGAGGGGTGAGTTACTTTTTGAATACCTTCTCTCCACCAACTTACTTATCTGCAATAGGGGAAACGACCCCACTTTTGTAATCAAGGACAGGGAGGAGGTCATAGACCTAACCCTAACCTCAAACTTCATGCATGACCAACTAATAGGGTGGAGTGTTTCTAAAGAACACTCCTTCTCAGATCACAAATATATCGACACAAAATTATGTGCGCCCAATCCTGACCCAGTAACGTTCTCAAACCCCCTTCAAAAACAGACTGGCTAAGGCCCTACCAGCTCCTCCAGAGCAGATTCCTCCATCGGAGGAACATCTCACTTACCTCACGACAGCCTTCACTGAAGCCTGTAACAATGCATATAAAGCATCCTGTCCAATCAGCAAGCCGAGAGGCAAATGGAGACCACCCTGGTGGAAACAAGAAATAGACAAGCTGAGGGTAGAATGTAGGAAGCTCTTCAATAGAGCAAAAAGACTAAGTTGTGAACAAAACTGGTCAGATTATAAACATAGTCTAGCTCAATGCAAAAAGCTCACTAGGCAGGCACAAAGAGAGGATTGGAGAAAATTCTGTTCGGGAATTGAATCCTCTTCAGAAGCCGCAAGATTACGAAAAGTACTCTCAAAGTCATCCTCAAATCTGGGCTATCTCAAGAGACAGGACGACTCATGGACTTCTTCTAGCGAAGAAACACTAACACTATTACTAGATACGCATTTTCCAGGAAACACCTTAGGTCCTCAAACAGACGACCCCCAACCATGCCACTCGGTCAAAGTATTGGATGGCATCATGACTGAATCCAATATTAAATGGGCTATAAATAGCTTCGCTCCCTACAAATCTCCAGGTCCCGATGGGATATTTCCGGCACAATTGCAGCAAGGGGAAGATCTTGCTGTCCCTTGGCTAAAAGCCATCTTCACGAACATCATGGCGTTAGGCCATATTCCCCCTTCTTGGCTAACGTCCAAGGTTGTATTTATACCCAAGGCAGGCAAAGCCTCACACACAACACCGAAGGATCTCAGGCCAATAAGCCTGTCCTCCTTCCTTCTGAAAACCTTGGAAAGATTGATAG
Source organism: Drosophila oshimai (assembly GCA_018150695.1). Classification (NCBI taxonomy): domain Eukaryota; kingdom Metazoa; phylum Arthropoda; class Insecta; order Diptera; family Drosophilidae; genus Drosophila; species Drosophila oshimai. Next base: position 1,036,661 of record JAECWM010000268.1, on the reverse strand, counting down.
GGCTATACCTAAGAACATCAATCAATCCCTCTCTGCTATCTGAATCTCAGCATGCATACCGTAAAGGCAAATCGACAGAAACAGCACTTCACTCTGTCATATCCAGTATAGAAAAATCCCTGCAAGACAAGGAATATACCTTAGCCGCCTACTTGGACATAGAAGGAGCCTTCAATAACATCGACCCAAGGGCAATAACCAATGCTATGCTGAGCCTTGGAGTAGATGCTCAGTTGGTGAGATAAGTCACACAGCTGCTACTGAGCAGAAAAGTGACCTCTTCGCTGGGAGCATCTACTCTGTGCAGGCATGTCAGCAGAGGTACTCCTCAAGGGGGGTACTATCTCCGCTTCTATGGAACCTAGCAGTAAACACGCTGCTCCGCGACATAGAAGATGGGGGATGCAAGATTGTTGCTTATGCAGACGATGTGGTTGTCGTGCTGCGGGGAAAATTTCCGCAAACCCTTTGTGACATTATGACAGTCAAACTAAGAAAACTGTCAAGATGGGCATCTGAAAGTGGGTTAAACGTAAACCCAAGTAAAACCGATCTTATTCTCTTCTCCAGGAAGTATAAGATCCCTAAGTTATCTGCCCCAAAACTAAATGATTCCGTTCTAGAGTTTAGCGACAGTGCAAAATACCTGGGGCTTGTACTAGACAAGAAACTGAACTGGAATCTCACTATAGCGGATAGAGTGCGTAAAGCCAACATTGCACTCTTCACCTGCAAAAAGGCAGTAGGCCTCAAATGGGGTATGTCCCCGTCTGTAGTCAGCTGGTTATACAGCGCCATAGTAAGACCCATCCTCCTGTATGGGGTATCCATTTGGTGGCCAGCGCTGCTGTATAGTTCCAAACTCAAGGCACTCAACAAGGTGCAAAGGGTAGCGCAACTATGCATGACAGGAGCTCTTAGAACAACCTCTAGTGAAGCGCTCAACGCTATTACTAGCATATCCCCAATTCTTCTGGTGGCAAAAGAAATCGCCACCATCACAGCACGACGTCTGAGAGACGCAAACTGCTGGACAGTCCGTAAATACGGACACTCATCCATCCTACCAGAAGGCGCAAACATACAATTAACAGACTATTGCACACCCGTAGAACACACCTCTACAACGTTCAAAACAGACTTCCCCTCTAGGGAGGACTGGGCGGCAAGCCCCTTTGGACAAAATGAATGTATAAATTTCTTCACAGACGGCTCCAAACTCGACAATCGAGTTGGAGGAGGAGTCTTCTGTGAACAACTTAGTATCAAAATACACTTCCGTCTTCCGGACCACTGCAGCGTTTTTCAGGCAGAGATTCTCGCCATAAGCGAGGCTCTCAGCTGCCTACGCCACTCTAGCCTTACAAACGGAGTAATTAACATTTACTCAGACAGTCAGGCAGCAATAAAGTCAATTCGTGCGCTATCTTCAAACTCGACGATAGTGAACAACTGCCGCAAATCTCTTCAAGAGATGGCACAGCAGTTCGTTATCTCCCTAATCTGGGTGCCAGGGCACCAAAATATTGAGGGGAACGAAATAGCTGATGAACTGGCCAGACGCGGCACTACCACAGTTCTCCTTCCAGACAAGGAGGACTTCCGTATGCCACTAGCCACTTTTAAGCTCAGGACAAGGGAGGGTTTCAGATCCCTTGTACAAGAAACATGGGATAATACCACTCACATTAACATTAGTCGCCAAACATGGCCTAAGGTTGACGCCAAACGCACCAAAAGACTTTTCAGTCTACATCGCACACAGTGCACAGCTGTAATTAGAGCAATTACAGGCCACTGGCTCGTAGGAGCCCACGCATCCCGACTTAACGTCCTAAACAACGACTTCTGCAGAAGCTGCAAAATCGAGGAAGAAGTAGAATCAGTAGAGCACTTCTTCTGTTCCTGTGTGGCCCTTATCAGGCGCAGGAAAAAGTATTTAGGAGAATATTTCCTTGACAATCTAGCTGAATTAGCAGCTGTTCCCCCGAAGAAAATAGCAGGTTTCATTAAAGAAACGGGCTGGGATTCTTTATAAATTCATGGTTTAAAGGGTACAAAAGATCCATGCGGTATCACAATGGGCCAGTGATGGCCTAAGTGGGCTGACCTTGTGTCAGCCGCCGCTCTAACCTAACCTAACCTAACCTAATATGCACACATACGCCACCAGTACCCGTGCAGAGGGAGCAGAAGGAGCACGAACAACCGGCAGCAGACAGAAGTGATCAGGGACTACAAGGATTAAATCCTAGAATCAGCGGTCGACCTCAAAGACTCAGGGGCTTGAGGCGATCCTGGTGCGGATGTTCCGTAGTTAGAAAGGCAGAGCTCGAAGAAGCGAATCCTTGAACCAGATCGGCCCCAGAGACTTACGGGCTTGAGGCGATCTAGGTGTGGATGGACGTGAAGGCAAAGGCACAAGGCGAAAGGCGTATGCTTTGGAAGCCAAAGGCAGACCACCGAGAGTCCTAGAGCGGCAAGGACCTCGAGAAGCCCCAGGACGTGCGACGAGGCACGGCGAGGACATCTAGAGCGGCCAGGACGAGAGCAGAGAAGGCGCAAGGACCTCGAGGAACCTCAGCACGTGCGACGAGGCACGGCGAGGATATCGAGAGCGGCCAGGACGAGCAGAGAAGGCGCAAGGACCTCGAGGAACCCCAGCACGTGCGACGAGGCACGGCGAGGACATCGAGAGCGGCCAGGACGAGCAGAAAAGGCGCAAGGACCTCGAGGAACCCCAGGACGTGCGACGAGGCACGGCGAGGACATCGAGAGCGGCCAGGACGAGCAGGCATACGAGGCTGAGACCCGTGAGCAACCGGGATCAGCGGCAAGGCGAGACAAGGATCTCGCAGGGCCAGCAGCGAGGAGCGCCTGCGGCCGACAGTGGTCGAGCCCAGAGCGACGAGGTAGCGGAGCAAGAACGGCGGAATAATTGTAGAGCTCGTGGCCAGCGGCCATAGTAGAATAAATCGGAATAGATACCCTGAAATTCTGTGCGTTTTCTCTGGTCAGGGGTCACGTTGTATTATAAATTTGGTGGGACGAACACACAAACTTCTGAGCTAGCCGCACAATTCCGTTGCGAGCAGACATAAAAAATCAGTTCGTTACATCTGGCACAGTGTATGGCCTTTACAAGTTTTTTGTATATCTCGAGTTGTAGCCGTCCGATATTTGTGCATGATACCGATTTTTCCTTCTTACAAATCAATCTTCAACACTACCTAACTGACCTGGTTGATTCGATAATTATTTTGTCTGCAAGAGCTTGACAAACACAAACTTTCTGAAATTATCGGCCTTTTTACCGACTTTTGAACTCTCGAAGAAATTTCGATGAAAATAATGTTTTGTAATAATATGTTTGTATTCACATATTCAATCTATTTATTGTCAACAAATTCACATCAAAATACCACTCTTAGCTTGCCACAGGATCAACGACTTGGACGTGGTATTAAGATGGTCCTGTGGCAAGCTACGAGTTAGGATCATTAGGATCATTTTTATATCTACATTTCAAGATCTACAACTTTGTCTTTATAAATTTTTCGATAATCCGTACCGTTTTTGAGAAAAACCCAAAAAAGTAAAAAACCCTAAAATTTTTACCTGTGACCTTGAATAACTCAATTAGCACACCTGGGATCGATGGGGACTTTTCACAATTCGTTCCTTGTGTTCCTCTGAGCTCTGTCGGCATTAATGTTATTTAAACCTATTTTTATGTCTAGATTGACCGGACTATATTCATTTTTTCAATTAATTTAACAGCTTTAAAATATTCTTACTACAGTCAGCCAAAGTCGACTTACGTTCGCGACCACACGTTTTTTGCTTTTATTTTAAAAACTAAAACTCAGGGAACTCCATCTTTTGCACACAATATAGAGGTACGAAAATAATGAAGAATAGCAACAACAAAAAATATTAAAAACATTTTTCTTATATTATTTTTCTCTCAATAAAGGCGTAAGGCGTTTTCCCAGGAAATGCCCATATTTCGTTTATCTCCCTCACACAGTTGATCTCTCTGGCACGATAAATCCAACTTGTTATACAAGTTTAAAGCAAGTGTCATAACATCATTTGCAAAATAACAAAATTAGAAAAAAAAAAATTGTACAGCATAATTTTTTCCGAATAGCGATAAAATGTATATAAACTATGTTTACCTTTATTATGGCACCATGTTGTAGCGTATATTGGTTTGAATATATCTTAAGTGAGGGACTTAATTGCTGTTTAAATTGCGACGAATCTATTGGCTTGTTGAAAACGCTGGAGGCTCGGAGTAGCTCGCTATATGAAGAGCTTACAGCGCTCTCAGGGCTAGGAGGTGGCGGCACGTCATCCTCTAAATCATTGTCTGATAACACACTTGTGCAGACAGAGAGCATCTTGTGAGACAAATTTAAAGGTTTTAGGTCCTTAGCTCCTACAAAAATGTATTATTAATTTAAAACATTTTTTTGTTAAGTGCCTTTTACCTGGTTCATGGATATTTGAGTAAGTATTTGAAGAAATCCGGACAGCCTCCGTTAATAATTCTGATTTTTCTGTACTATTAGTTACAGAATTTATATTGCTATATTCAAAGCTGTATCTTGAGTTCGATGGCAGCTCTGGGAAGCTTTTGGCAGATTGTTGTGGTTGGTTTTGCACTCCCAGAAGACCTTTTTTTTCCATTTGGAGTTTGTGGTAAGCAAGGGCTTCTAATTGCTGTTCCAGTATGGCCGGGTTGTCCAATGTTGTTTTTGTATTAACTAAATTTTCAGCATGTCCGCAATCAGAAATTGCATGCTTTCGAAAAGGCATGAGACCACTTGTTTTGTCCAAACCAAGTAGAGGTTGTGAAAAAAGAGGTTCCCGTGAACAAGTGACCTGCTTACTAGATGGAACCTATAATCGATATTTTAGTTTTTATATTAAAAACTTAACAATTTTTTTTTACATTGGTTCGGTGGGGTTTTCAAAATATTTGTGTACTGTTTGTGTTTGTTTTTTTGTATAAAGAAAACCAAGTTCGGGGTAGGCTTTGAACCCGCAAAACTCCCCCCTGGATCCGCGCCTGCATACCATATGACCATTTACCAGAAGTAGTCCACTTGGCCCAAAAACTGTAAAACGTATTAAAACATACTTGTACCCTATATTAATCTGATCTTATTTTCTGAAAACATAAAAACTTAGCTACTCTTAGCAATTTTTCTTTTATTTGATTAATTTTATGAGAAATCAGGCTAAAATCAACAAAGAAGATGAAAAGAATTTACTGTGCGGCACGTCGCGTGCAACACAATTTTTCTGCGGCGTTTGCTAAAAAACCATTAATTTTTTGACTTCAAATAAGCTTTTTATTCATTCTATTATTCACAGTTTTTTTTTAGATATTTAGTGTTAAAAATTGCAAATGAAACGAAGAAATAAAAAGGAACTTCCATGTTGTGTAGCGTGCAACACAACACATTATGAGCGATTATGACAAATAATTACAATAACGAAGTTATAATTTGTCATTTTAGAGTACCACCTCTAATCTAAGCTCAATACAAAATTGAAGTGTCTGTTTTTCAGAAAACTAAAAAAATATTACACTTTAATTTTTTAAAATCTTACAAAAACGACGTGCAAGACGCAAAGTTAGCCCTTTTATAAATACATTTTTTTATATCGGAGTAGATATTTAAACACAAAAAATTTTTCTCTTGCTTGGAAAATGTGGGCAACACAGGGTTCACGTCCGAAAAACTATAACGGAATCGAATTTCCCTACGTTAACTCTCTGTTGTATTCCGATCGAAACCTCACGGAAACTTTTCGATTCAGATTCGCATGCACAGAATTTAATTTTTGTAAGTACTTTGCGATAACTTAACTAAGAATCGGTTCGCTTTAAACATTTTGCATTTTTAAGAAACCGCTGCTCCTGTTCTAAATTCCGAACGAATTTAAAAGGGAAAGTGCAAAAGTTGTTATGGTACGCAATAAATAAATATATTGTGGGATTTATTTGTTAAGAAAGGTATTTAAACTTCGTTTTATTTAAAAAAGGGTTTTGCTTAAAGAACCTCTTATTTTAATGTACTAATTGTGCAAAAGAGGTTGTGTTGGGACCTTTTTCATCGCCTTTGGCAACACTGGTCTCTACTTGTGAAAAGTTCACATCACTGACATCAGAACAGCTAATCCAATTTACAAATATTTGAAAGTTTGTATTTGTGGCCGCAATCGCTAGTTCCTTCAATTTAATGCGTTAAATTAGTTAACCAATAGTGTCCATAGCTGAGGCACACCAGCGGGTCAAACTTTAGTCAGCCCTAAGGCAGCAAGACTCAGGCAAATCAAACGCCTTTGTCAATAGTGGCCATTTGCCAGTCAGTTGATTTTATTTTGGGAACAAAAGGGACCAACAGGGAAATTTAGTGGTAAATATTCAATTTTTTATTCCAAATGCGCGTAGTCCCACGGCCCACTTACCCGCCCAACCGAACGGGGGGCGCAGCCGTGTATCGTACGGCACGATTCGCGAGAAGATAGACGCGAGTTATGAAAATATAGGCAAAAGTCCGAGGAAAACGAAGGATCTAATTTTGTGCTAACGATATTAGTATAAGTCGTTTTAAGAGCGGCAGAGAGTCAGAATTTGAGATAATAGGATAAAGTCTATTATAGTCAGAACATAATACTCTGAAAGGCTCATGCAAGTCATAGTTAGATCTACAATGGTTTAATATTAAGGGTATATAATTTCTAGTTAATCTACTGGGCACAAAAAAGTTAAGCCGACCTACAAAGTCGGCACTGTCAATATCACCACGAATAAGATTATAAATAAAAATAGTACCAAGCATCGTTCTACGGTTAGCTAGGGAGGGAAAAATTAATTAAAAGTAATCTGCTAGTATAAGAAGGTAAGTTAAGGTTTGCATCCCAGTTGAGGCGCCGTAAAGCAAAAATTAAAAAGTTTTTCTGTACAGATTCAATGCGATCTATATGTACTCCGTATTGGGGACTCAAGACGGGAGACCCATACTCTAGAATCGGACGGACTAGCGAAGTAAATAAGGTCTTAGTGACGTAGGGATCGTCAAATTCCTTCGACCATCTTTTAATGAAACCAAGCACTCCCCTGGCTTAATTGACCATGGACGAAATGTGATCAGTAAACTTAAGTTTTGGGTACAAAAGGACGCCAAGATCGTCAAACATAGTTATTCTATCCAAAGATTTCACACTTAGTGAGTAAGTTGCAAGTTTTGGATTGGCTCGTCAAAAAATCATCAGCTTGCACTTAGACCCGTTCAAATTTAGTAAATTATCACGGCACCAGTTTTAAAAATTATTTAGATCGGATTGTAAGTCAGAATGGCTGGAAATATCCTTAGACTGCAGGCATAACTTAACATCATCTGCGTACATAAGAACGCGAGAATGATTTATAATTAATGGAAGGTCGTTAATAAATAAAGTAAAAAGAAGCGGACCAAGGTGACTTCCTTGTGGGACGCCGGAGGTAACTCGGAGAAGACCAGAAAGAGAATTTTTAAAAAGGACTCTTTGTGTCCTCCCATTCAGATAACTTAAAATTCATCTCAGAAGATCAATTGGAAACCCTAACAAGTCGAGTTTCCGAACTAAAAGTGAGTGATTTACAGGGTCAAATGCTTTACTAAAGTCAGTGTAAATGTCTGTTTGAAAGCTTCTTTTAAAGCCCTTTATCACGAATGAGGTGAGCTCCAAAAGGTTAGTAGTTGTTGATCTTCTTTTCATAAATCCGTGTTGACACGAAGATATTACTGACCTACAAAGGTGCTGCAAATGAGGAGTAATGATATTTTCGAAAAGTTTGGGAATAGCCGACAACTTAGAGATACCTCTATAATTGCTGGCATCCAATTTGTTACCTTTTTTGTGGAGAGGAATGACAAATGACTCCTTCCAAATAAGGGGAAATTGGGAGGTTTCTAAAGATAAGGTGAACAATTTGAGAAGGGCTTCCGCGCAATTCCTAAGCACGCAGCCAGGAATTCCGTCGGGACCTGGAGAGTAAACAGGCTTAACACGTTGAAGATCCAAAAATAAAGAGCTTTCGTTTATAGAAGGACTGAATATAAGGTTCGACGTGGACATGGTGTAAGAATAAGGCTCTATTGGATGTGCTGAATTAGTATAAGTCGTTTTAAAAAACTGGGCATAAAGATCGGCTATTGCATAATCTGTGGTTGCCGTCATGTTTTCAAAATATAGCGAGGAAGAATAAGAAGTAGATTTACGCTTGGTGTTAAGGGCGGACATCTGAGTAACTGAAAAAAAAAAATCGGATTTTCTGAAATTTTTTTTGGCCAAATGAAAAAGCCAATCGAAAATTTTTAAAGTAGGTTTAATAATATTAGGTGCGAAGTACAAAACAAAATTTTTTTGGAACAAATCAAAAACAAAATGGCGGCTGTGCAGCATTTTCTCAAAACCACTTTTTTGAGGTGGCCGGAAACATAACTCGAACAAATCTTAACCGATCGATCTGAAATTTTGACAGTATATTCAAAATACCTTTGTCTATCGACACACGTAGGATTTTTCCGATATTTTGATTTTTTGCAAAACGGTGAGTGATTGAAAAAAAATTACAATTTTCACGAATAAAAACGTCACAAAATTGTTAATAAAAAAAAAAAAGTATAGGTACTGTCAAAATTTCAGATCGATCGGTTAAGATTTGTTCGAGTTATGTTTCCGGCCACCTCAAAAAAAGTGGTTTCGAGAAAAAGGCGTTTAAACACAAGAGGTTCCATGGGATATACTTGTGAAGCATCGCCGCAGAATGGAAAATTTCGACACTTAGAGACTTTTGCCGGACTCTTTCTTTTGGTATGTTATTTTTAAAACCATAAAGAATTATTTAAGCGAAAAAAAATTTTCGATTTTTAAAAAATGTTACTCAGATGTCCCCCCTTAACAAAGTTATAAAACTGTTTCGGGTCCTGCGAGAACTGGACCTTGCAACGAGTCCGGAGTCTTTATATTTCCTGTAAAGTCTGGACTTAACATTTCTTAGGTGTGACAACTCTTTACTAAACCAAGGTGGTTTACTGGAGATTGACGATAATACATCGAAACACAAGAATTAAAAAATGATTTAATTGCAGTATAAAAAGTATTTAAGGCATCAGCCATGTCATTGCATGAGTAGAGATCGGACCAATTGAAGCCAGATATAAAGTTATTAAGCCAAGAAAAGTCTGCCTTACGAAAACAATGTATTTCTTTAGTTGACCTTTATGATTTTTCTTCTATCACGACTGTCACATCGAAAGTAGGATGGTATGTATCTTCAGGTTGCGTAAGTGGCGGTACCCTGGATAAAAACACGCCTTCAGGATTTGAGACAAAGCACAAATCTAGTAAGCGGCCTAGTGAGTTTCAACATGGTTTACTTGACTCAAAAATATGTCAAGCAAACCGTCAATAAATTCTTGTTGTGCAATAGGTAGTAAGACATTTGATTTTTCATCTGTGGACCACGTAGCTCCAGGTATGTTGAAATCACCTAGAACTAATAACTGATCCCTATCGGACAGCCTATATGAAACGGACTGTATAACAGAAAGATGATTTAAGTACTCTTGGAGTTCAGAAGACGGCGAATTATAAGAGCAAGTGATATATATAAACTGTCCCGGAAGGGACAGCTTTAGACAAATAGATTCAATATTATTAAATTCCTCAACAAATACCTCTTCCGACGTGAGGTTGGAGTCCACTGCAATTAAGACTCCACCTCCCCGTTTGGAAAGAAGGTCCGGTAAAAGACCTCCGGCTTTAACCAGGTTTCTGTAAACACAAGAACATGGGATGCAAATAAAAAGCTATCAGAATACAATTTATTTCGCTTGCTCAACAAGCCTCTTGCATTTTGATATGAAAAAAAGAGGTTTCTAGTTTGTTTTTTAAAGAAGAAGTAGAAGAGGAAGATGGCACAATGGTCTGGCCACGACTGGGAAGTCTTATTCCCATGGGCCCTTTCTTTTTTTTCTTAGCTTCGAACTCCTTTACCACCAAATTTTCCAGACAGAATTTGGCAGAGTATATGGTAGCAAAGTGCTCGATTGGGACAGTGATCTTGAAAGATGAAATATCCCTAGCATAAGAGAACTTAAATTTTTCCACCTTAACGTTTTCAGCTTTTGTTTTATAAGACAGTACATCAGAAGATGTTTGATCAGGGGAAAGCCGAGAAACAAATATTTGTTTTTTTGGTGGAACCAGTGAAAGAGCTTTAGGTGGTGCAGGTTGTGCGTCTGCAGAACCACCTATGCCCGGTAGTCCGGACTCAATATTCCCTTGTGGCGGTATGTGCACTAGGTTAGGTGGATTCACCAACTGTGAAACCACTACGGACAAATCGGAATTTTCAGGATCTCCTATTTGCATACACTCCGCTGTGGATTGATCGGGCTCCGAATCTTTTTTGGCTGCCGATCTTAGCAACATTTGAGCGGTTGCTGAGTTCGGCTGCTGATCCACGGGAGTGCTCTGCTGGTCACCTGACGGTGGCTGCGGGGTGTTCCCCTTTGGCCTACCACCAGCGGCTTTTTTGCGCTTTGGAGACTCCTCTAATAGTTTTATACTATTAAATTGAGTGTCCAGAGCTTGGAGCAGATCATCTGCCTTGCGAAAACTATCTCTAGCTCCGGCAAAACAGGTGATCAGCCCCTTCAAGCCGCCTTTAGTTTGGCGCATGAACAATTTCATCTCGTTCGCAACCTCGAGACAGGCGTCACAACAGAAATGCAAATGTTTACCCTTACTTAGGTCATCACTTGTTCGGCCAGTAAAACCAGCGCACTTGGTGTGCACCATTTTTTCACATAGCCAACAAGTCATTTTAGGCTGGTCAGCCTTGATTGCCTTCTGGCATTTTTTATCAACACAGACAAAAAAAATGTGTCCATAATTTTACTAAATCGGGCCACTGTACCAAAAGAAAATAAAATCGAAACTTGTGAGCCAGCCGCTAAAAGTACCGCAAGAGCGCAGATAACAGCACACTTAAAAGTTTCGAGATAAAGAGCAAGAGAGAGAGAGTTAGAGACCGTAGTGCAATGTAGTTGATGTGCATGCAAAAACAACAACAACGATTGGCCCTGCGTGGGACGGATAAAGCACAAAAGAAAGACAAAATAGAACGCAACAACAAAAACATAAGAGAAACTAAAAGTTTAAATTGTTAATTTAATACTATGCACAAAATAGAATAAATTCACTCGCGAAGCGAACGGAATATTAAAGTATATTAATTAAAATGGCGATTTATATGTTTTTATTTATTCCCACCGTTGGGTTTACACAATAAACAAGTAAAAATCGGAGCACAGAAAAAAAACACGGCCGTTCACTGTGAAAGTTCAGAGCGATTGAAATAGAGAAATTCGATTGTGTTGAAGGGAAATCCGAAAATGTTATCAAACTTTCTTCCGAGTGAAAACTTGATGTTCCCGAGATCTCGACGTTTGTACGGCAGACAGAAAGCCATTTGCACAGTATTCACTGTATTCCCATACACTCTTAGAGTTCCTTTTTTACAAGGTATTTTGAAAATTTTGTAATCAATAAAATAAATTGATAAGTTGTTTAGTACAGGCGCGGATCCAGGGGGTGGTTTTGGAGGATTAAAAGTAATTAAAATTAAAAGAAAGTAAACGTTTGCGTCCCAGTTTAGGCGCCGTAAAGCAAAAAGTAATTCGAACAGATTTAATGCGATCTATGTGTACTTCGTATTGGGGACTCCAGACGGTCGAGATAAGTGACCTTAATAAATGTTGTTTGTATTAAAAACATATACACAGGTATTTTAAAATTTCTAAATCTGGCCAGTTTCAAGAAATTGTGTATACAAATGAGTGAAATGTATTGCGCTTAAAAGCAGGCAAATTGTTTTCCTTTCTTGTTAAAAAATGTTGAAGGCAGGTTCTCACCTTGTGGTTGGAGAATTTTTTATTTTTTTATCATATAAATCGGATGAATATCCCTTAAAGAGTATGTTCTACAAATTTAATGTTCGAATTCCAAGTACTTTGTAAGTAACAGGAGTTCAAAGTTGCCAGTTTACTTTACGCGCCCTACGTCGCCTGGGTAACAAACGCGTTTATCTCAGAGCCATGTGTTCGGACCTTACGGAAGTGATTGAAGGCGCTGGGATGAACAAATCGTCACCAATTTTTTTAAACATGTTTTTAGGGGTATCTTCTAACAAATGAACTAGAATCAGCCAAAAATATTGAAAGTTTTTTTTTTTTTTTTAAAGAACAAGTGAAAAAAACATGCAAAAATCTAAATTTTTTTCAAAGCTTCATTGCTTTTGTAATTTTTATTTTTTTTATGATTCTAGTTCATTTAATAGATAATACAATTCAGATTAAAAATGTGTTTCGATTTTGTGTTTCGGTTAACGCGTTTTGACGGCATCACTTCCGGTAGCGGGACACCTTTTCAAAAAAATGTCGACTTTGATGGACAGCCCGGGCCTACAAGGTGAGAACCTGCCTTAAGTTGTTAAAAAGTTAATGTTAAAAAACTGGCACACTGTACTAGGGTATGCTCCAGATTTTGAAGCTATGAGCATTTTACAACAAGAAGAACAGTACAGCAAACGGTTCAAAGCCATTTGTTTGAATACATCAAAAAGGTTTCCAAAACAGAACAGTTGTTCATTTACATCACATAATTTTGTCTATGAAAAAGTGTTATTGTTTTGACCGCAGCTGTGTGTGTATCTCATAAAGTACCTGCGGCATTTCACATCGTTTTTTCGCAGGTTTTGGTGGTACAGATGGAGCTATCCTCCTATAATAAGATTCACTTTGTTTATCTCGAAGCTTGCCCACCAACTCTGCAACTTTTCCTTGTGCAATACAATCAGATGTAGAACTTTTTGGTAGCTTATCTTTTAAAAACGTCAACTCTTTTAGTTGCTGGTTTAGGGAGTCCATTGCAATTTTAGCACTTGTCCAGTTGTATGGTCAAACTTTAATTTAGCCTAGGCTCCCCTAAAGTGTAATAAAACAGTTTAAGACGTTCAGTAAGCAAAAAAAAATTGCCTTACCTAAATTTGTTGTGTTTCTTCTTAAATGAAAACTGCCATCCACAACTTTGCTCATGTGTGTTTCTGGTATTATTGTGTATTACAGGTTTAACAGGAGGTAAATGTGAAATGGCTACATACCAAATTAAGGTAAGAAGAAAACACAATTTTATTTTTTTGTGATAGTGATGGTCGTCTGACCAGGACCAGATACATTTTCTGAAGGTATCGCACGGATACGGGTATTTACGCAAGTTTTAAAATACTTAGACAGTTAGCGATTTAAAAAGTCGTTAAGAAATATAAAATATCTGGGTAAAAGTTGTTTATATTTTTAATTATATATTTTTGTATGTATGGTGTGTGTGCGGCTTATGTACGTTTGTAATGTGCCAACCTTTACTCACACGCCATCTACCATTACGTTAAAAAATATCGCTGATAGTGATGGGGTCCCGAAAATGATAAGAAAGTATCGTATATATGCGGTTTAGTTTGTTGTTTATATTTTATTTAGACTGTCGCCTGAATTCGCTTAAGCGAACAACAAACGCGACTTTGTTTAGACTGAAAATCCGCTTAAGGGGTTTTGGCTTAAGAAAAGTGAACACTGGATTGCCAAAATGTTAATAAAATTTGTTTCTGATTTGTAACAAATGTTGTTTTCTCCAAACCAGAAGCAAATGTTCAACAATCAAGAAGTACCATCCATAAAATTTATAAAAAATGCCAACCAAAAAATCCCTAAATATGAAAAATATTAAATATAAAAACATATCATCTATACATGTGGCCATTTCCAGGGGTCGGGAACTTAAGGTCGCACGTTATAGTTTCAAAAAAATGGAAGACATAAATATTTCGAGCTTTTTTTAATGTGATTCTACATAATTTGTGTAGCTCCATGTTGAGTTCAAAAATGAAGTTCATCGAGTTTTAGTTTTCATAATAGTCTTAGCAGCAGTGCTGCCAGATTAGCCATTTAGTGGCTACTTCTGGCCACTTTTAAAAATTTTTTAAATCTTTTTAAAATTTGCTATTAGCCAAAAATAAAGCCATTTTATTTTTTTTAACCATTTTTAAAATTTTCTTTAATATACTCTTCTTTTAACACATTTTGCATTATATTTATTTAGCCTTTTTTTGGCCATTATTTTAGCCTTTTTTCTGGCCATTTTCAGACAATTTCTAGCCACTTTCGCTTGGAAAAACCTGGCAGCACTGCCTAGCAGCTGTTGGACCCTGCGCACAGGCAGCTCAAATTTGCATTTTAGTCCGGTCAATTTAGACATAATAATAATATTAATAGTTTTAAAAAACTAAAAGAAACGCTTTCCGGTTTAAAAGAGCGCGCTCTTTTATAGATATCGATAAATTATCGGTAAAAAAACAAGTTGGCAGGCCTGCATGCGAACCAATAAGTGTTACGCAGCCAGCCAGCCAGATAGCCAGATAGCCACAAGTGAAACTTATATAAAGCGTTTAAAAATGGGTTCAAATAGCATTAATTCTGACAGAGCTAAATTTTGGCGGAGGCCTTTGGTTTACCACAAGGAACAGATTGTCAAAAGACCTCATCGGTCCCAATTTTGACTTTATTTGGTTTTTCTCAATAATGGGAAAGTTGTAGATCTTGAAATGCTCTATAAATATGATTCATAAGATTTTTTCTGTAGGACCCACCATTTTTCAGATAATATGCACACATACGCCACGCATACAGTCAGGGTTCAAGCCTCCAAAAACCTAAAAAAACCTCACAAAAAATTTTATTTAATGGCGTTTTTAACCCTTGTGAGCGGAAGATTTTTTATACGTTCTTGAGCGGAAGACACAATTTTGTGCATCGTGTTCAAACCGCGGATATCTTAAAAACCTTTATTCAGAAAAATGTGAACTTTTTACTGAATATGTATTAAATCAAAATCATTAAATTTAAATTTTAAATTTTTTAATCTAGCCTATCCTAAAAAAAATTTTAAGTTTTACCTTGCACAGTGGGCCAGAAAGTTCATATTTTGGCCAAAAATCTGGCATTTCCTCCACTGCGTAGCTAGCAAGCTGAAATTTGGCCATTATGTTCTTAAAAGATTAAACTTTTGGACAAACAAAACTTAAATTTTGTACTATTTTTTTAAGATTTAGATAATCTAAGCCAAAGTTGAAAAATATTTCCTATTTTTTAGTTTTTTATTTATAAAAAAAAACTATTGCCGGGATTCAACCCAATTTAACACAAACTCAACAACAAAAGATCGCAACTAAAAAAAAATATCCCTAAAAAAATATTGAGTGGTTAAATATTTATCAACCTTTAAATATGCCAACTTTTCGTAGGCACTACGTAAAAGTTTATGAAAAAATCGAACGGAACAAATTTTTTACCGCTAACTTTGTTGCGTAAAAAAAAAAATTTGTTTATTAAATCTTTTAACTGTTTGGCTGCTAAATCATATTTTTACACCAGGATGTACAAGTATGCAACAAAATGTTGAATTGGTTGTTTTGTATGGAACATTTGGAGTAAAGCATACTTTTAGGCCTTTTTAAGTTCACAAATTTACTCAAATCACGTTCGACTTTCAAGTGGGTCTCAACTTTAAAAATTCATAAAAAAAAAATTGAGAGAGGCGCACAAAACCCGCGCCCCCGGGCGACTTGACAACTGATTAAATTAGTTATTAAAAAAGTTTTACTCAAATCGCGAAGGGTACTCTTTGGCACAATTAAAGCAAAGTACATTTTTAAAAAAAAACAGCTAAACTTATAGATTTTTTCAAATTTTAAAATAAGTGTTTGAAATAATTTTTATATTATATTTTTTATTTGCTAAATAAGTAATGTGTGAAACTTTTGTAAATGTTTCGTATTGCTGTAGGCAACGACATTTTGGCTGCAATTTTCAAAAAATGTTGCAATATTTTACGAAGTTTTAACTTTAAAAATATGCCATAAAAAACGTACAAATCAATTTGTTTGAAAAGTTGGCATAAAATAGCTTGACGTATTCTAAACAAGTTCCCATACTAGTTTTACTAAAATTCTTAAAAACAAAAAAGGTATTTTTGGGCAAAATGTGAAATTTCTGGCCCATAGTGCCTTGGAAAAAAAATTGGAGGTGAGATTAATAACGTAAAACTCGCAAACTAGTCAAACAATTGAAAAACGTGAGATGCTACGTTATAGGGCTTTTAATAAGCTTTCCAAAATGGTAAAATGTGTCATACCTTTCTTTAGAAGAAGCCACTATAAAAGTAGTTCAAAGGTCTAAAAACGTGCAAAAAATGTGTGCAGGTAGTTTTTTTACCATCAACCCTTTTTTGGGTCATTCCAAAGGGAGCTGTCGGCACCTGCACCTGGCGGTCGTAAATGATTTGGGTGATTTGTGACCGTTACTTTGTGACCGTACCTAAAACCACAAATACCCCTTTTTGGACATTTATAGTAATAATTATGGGATTAAAACAATTTATTTTTATAAGAATAATAATTTTGAAATAAAAATAATACTAGTTTTCTAGTATATTTGTGGTATTATTAATCAAATTTGTACAAAATAAATGCAATTTTTCAACAATGTTGGTCGTTTTTCTTAAAGTTTTACCAAAGAAGGGTATGACACATTTGACCATTTTGGAAAGCTTATTGAAAGCCCTACAAATTTGTATATCACGTTTTTCATTTGTTTGATCAGTTTGCGAGTTTTACGTAATTAATCTAACCTGTAATTTTTTTTTTCAAGGTAAAACTTAAAAATTTTGTTTAGTGTAGGCCTAATTTTAAAATTTAAATTTTAAATTTAATGATTTTGAGTTAATACATATTCAGTAAAAATTTCAAATTTGTCTGAATAAAGGTTTTTAAGATAGACGCGGTTCCAACACGATGCACAAAATTGTGTCTTTCGCTCAACAACGTAGTTAAAAAAAGTTTTCTCTAATAAAATCCGAGATTACCAACAGATTTATCTAAAAAACTTGTTTAGAATCGTTGAAGACGAGCTGTCAGAAAATTTCAGATCGATAGCTTTCACACAACCCGAGATATTTACAAGCAAAATCGAAATTGAACAAAAATGGTCCTTCCGCTCACACAAGGGTTAAAGGTTATGTCAGAACCCTGACGCTCTGGAGGTTTTTGGACCTCGGATTCGAATTTAGCGACCTCGAAAGCATAAAGTAAACATGGTCTGACCTCCAGACCCTGACAAAACTTTTGTTTGTGTGGCTGTGTAATTTTTTAAGAAGATCAAAGTAAAAAAAAAAAAAATAATGCCCATCTTTTTCAATTGGCTATAAGCTGCTTAATTTTTCATCAAAATTCAGTTATAACAGGTTCATGGCATTCCCTATTTTTTCAATTTCAAAATTTTTTTTTGATTTCATTTACCACTGCAGCGCTGAAGTTCCGAGGTGACGTCTCTCTTGGGAAGATGGACGGGAGCCGCCACAATAAAGCCGCCATTGCAAACTTTTGAAAAATAAATGTTTTGTCCTAAATTAGAAACATTACTTCACATGTAAAACGTTCAAAACTGAAAGTTCGTATGTATATTCCTCACCCCACAATAAATGATCAAGCTTTGCACTATTTTCCGCTAAAAAGACCAAAACCTCCCCTTAAAGTTTTAACTTCAGTGCTCTTCGCAATGGATTCTTCTTTTTCAACGCTCATATCTCGGTCAATGTTGCTCGGATCGGTTTGAAATTTGTTCCTCAAACATTTATATGTTGAAATATAAATGCTGAAAATTTATAATGGATATGAAAACACATTTATTTGAAGAATACAAAATTTAAAATTTAATAAAGAAAAAAATGGGAAAGGGGGCGTCAATGTCGGCATTTCATTCTTAATCTGAACCGTATTATCTAATAAATAAGCTACGATCATGAAAAAAAAAATAATAAAAATTACAAAAGTCATGAAGCTTTGAAAATAATAACGATTTTCGCATGTATTTGTTAACTTATTTTCTTTTTATTTGCGATACTCGAAGAGTAAGCAAATACTGTAAACGTTGAAATGTATGTCTGTCCGTCTGTCCGCCCGTACAAACGTCGAGATCTCGGGAACTATAAGAGCTAGAAACACCAAATTTTGCACACAGACTTGTATTAGCAAAGCGCAGATCAAGTTTGTTTCAAAACATGACCAAGCCCCTTTTTACGCCCACAAACCGCGAAACTTTGTGGTGTCCACATTTTTAATGCTAGAGAAAAGTGGCCCTTATAAATGTTATTTGTATTGAAAATATCTACTCAAATATCTGGCCATTTTCAAGAAATTGTGTACACAAGTGCGTAAAAAATTTTTATTGCGCCCGAAAGTAGGCTAACCATTTTTTTTTTGAAGAGGGCGCTAAAAATTGATTGCGCTTGAAAGTAGCAATGATATAGCGTTCTTTCTTGTTTTTTTAAGTTTTCAATATTTTTGGCTGATTGTTGTTCATTTAATAGAAAGTCATTTACGAACAATAAAAAACTTGTGACGATTGGTTCATCCCAGCGCTTTTAGTAAGTTCCGAAAATGATGTTCTTAAAAAAACGCGTTTGTTATCCAAACGACGTAGCGCATAGAGTAAACCGTTCAATTTTAAACTCCTGTAACCTACAAAGTACTTGAAACACAAACATAAAATTTGTAGAACATACTTTTTAAGAGTTATTCTTCCGATTTATAGGTTAAAAACCTAACTCGCCTCCCACAAGGTGAAAACCTGCCTCGAAGTAAAGGTTTGTTTTGGAAAATTTTTTGCTTTTGCATTGATCGAGTTTAAAAGACTTAAACCTTGAACCGCCTTTACCTTATAAAATGAATAAACGAAACTTTTTTTAGTGGGGTTTTGTATTTTACGTCCTTAAGACTATCAGCAACACGGAAAAATATATACAAAAAAGTTTTTAATTCGCACACCTTGAATATTTGTAAACAAATTATTATTCCGTCCGAATTTCACAACAAACTTAACTTTTTGACTCTTCCGAATTAGAAAGACTTAAAACGAAGACAAAAAGAAATAAGCAAAGCGAATAATGGTGTTTTGAACGTAGCCTGTCTAGAGGCGGCCTTGGGCAATTGAGGGTTATGTATTACTTTAGAATTATTACTTGAAAAAAAAGAAACAAAATCTAAGTGGGATCAACGAAATCTTATTTTCTGGGCGTCAGACTTAATAAACTTATTGAAAATATCATAAATTAAAACTCTTACTTTTGAGTGTGTGTTGATATTCGGGGAATCGACATGTATTTCTGTGGCATTCCTGATATTTACTAAGCTAGAACACCATTATGGAAGTAACACTCTTTCGAACTGTAATTTTTTCTGTCCGGTACATACAGTCAGTCATTTTGTATGCTTATCGAGCAGCGTTTTGCTTTCAAGCAACTTTTAATTAGTGATTAAAGTTTCTTATCAGGCGTTAACTGCAATTTATGAACGAACATTTATATAAGTATCTCTCATAAATGATCACAAAACACATGTGTACAATAAACATACATAATATGTGTATGAACCTACATGTATTTTATTTATTATCTGCATTTACATATTTTATAATCTTGTGGTAAAAACTCCATATGTACATATGTAAGGCAAAATCAATTTTGTCTTAGAACAGGCCTAAGTGAAATTGACTTAATTATTTTAACTAAGTTTAAAATAAATGGGCAGTTGACATCCTTAACAAAGAACAATTTATTTTCATATTCTTGACCATCATTTATTAAAAATCTTTCATTCCATTTGGACAGTTTTATTTAACTCTTGTAAAAGCTGAGTGTTTGTAAAACTTTCATCTATGAGGACGGTTATCTACCAGTTTTTCATTGTACATATATATGTATGTACATACGTACAGCGGTTTTTGTTGTCAGAATGATTTCTAAGCAAAAGTTTTTAATGCAGGGTGCTGTAGTTACATGTGCGAAATTTTGATCACAAAGGGAGCGTGACGAAAAAGCGAAGGGTAGTTTGGCTTATTGTAGTATCCTTTGGTTACCATTGTAATTTGAAACCAGGTTTAAAACAGACAAACGTTATTTTTCCGTTTGAAACCTACCTTTTATTTTCCATTCGTGGTCAAGAAAACGGGCGAAAGTTGATTACGTTTTAATATCGTAAAGTTTGTCGAAATAATTTTTTTTAGGAGAGAGTAACTTCTAGTTAATCTACTTGGCACAGAAAAAACTGACGGCTGAAAAAATAACAAATCTTAGGGGGTGAACGTCTTCTTTTAAGCAATATTGACGAAGAAACTAATGGTCTGAAATCATGTTTGACCCTCCCCAAACGCGAAAGAAAAAATACTGGCTTTTTGGAAAAAAATATCATAGTAGTAGTAATAAGCTCCGAAATATGCTAAGAGGTCTACTTAAATAAGAAGTCATACCACATTGTGCAAACCGATTTAGAAAAGAATTGCTAAAGCCATTGCATTGGCTTGTGTGCCTCTTGCCTTTTAACGAACTGCCCTTTTGCCACTTGTATGCAGCATAAGAAAACTCGTCAACCAAAGGGCCACGAAGTGCGACAGGCCAATTATTAAAGGTACTAGAATCTTGTGAAACTTGTTAACGTTTTAACGTTAACTTGGCTAACTTGTCACTAGAACGTTGGTAATTTTTTGGTTTTAGGGTATAGTAGTAAACGACACACCACCAGGATCATTAGATAAAAATGCATACAATATTTATCTTCTCATGTCGGTTTTGTTTCATAAAATTTAATGATTGTCCCTGTAGGGACAGATTTTAAATAAACTATGAAAAAAAAAAAAAATGTCGGTTTTGTTGACTTGACCAAAAAAAACCGTGGACCAAATCATCCATGGTTAACAAAGGCCAAAATATATATATTTGCCTATTAATTACGTAAAATTTTAAAGCCTATAATTCAACACAAACCATATTTTCCGCATCCAGAAATATATTACGAGCGATGCTATTTGATAACGAAAAATGTATGCGTGACCAGGCTTTGATCCAGAAAATCTTCGAACCTACAAGAAATTTAAAATTAATTTTAGTTGCAAAACTACATAACAATGATTGACATTAATGACGAGAACAATTCAGCAGAGCCACCATTCACTAGACACATTTCATACAACTTTCTTGAGAAATACTTCAAGAATACAATGGATTAACAGCCGTTTGAAGACCCAAAAATCCAAGGCCACAACCATAGAACAAAGCGCTGCAAAAAACTATTGACCAGTTTTTCGGGACGGTGCACAGTGGGGTATTTTTCAAAAAAGTGGGACTTAATTCAAAAAGTGTTTTTTCGATTTCAAATAAGTGATTCATACCAATTAAAAATAGATACAATTTTCTATCAAACCCTGTTTAAATTATAATTTAATTTAAATTATAATTATAATAGTCAGTCATTTTGTATGCTTATCGAGCAGCGTTTTGCTTTCAAGCAACTTTTAATTAGTGATTAAAGTTTCTTATCAGGCGTTAACTGCAATTTATGAACGAACATTTATATAAGTATCTCTCATAAATGATCACAAAACACATGTGTACAATGAACATACATAATATGTGTATGAACCTACACGTATTTTATTTATTATCTGCATTTACATATTTTATAATCTTGTGGTAAAAACTCCATATGTACATATGTAAGGCAAAATCAATTTTGTCTTAGATCAGGCCTAAGTGAAATTGACTTAATTATTTTAACTAAGTTTAAAATAAATGGGCAGTTGACATCCTTAACAAAGAACAATTTATTTTTATATTCTTGACCATCATTTATTAAAAATCTTTCATTCCATTTGGACAGTTTTATTTAACTCTTGTGTTGTAAAAAGCTGAGTGTTTGTAAAACTTTCATCTATGAGGACGGTTATCTACCAGTTTTTCATTGTACATATATATGTATGTACATACGTACAGCGGTTTTTGTTGTCAGAATGATTTCTAAGCAAAAGTTTTTAATGCAGGGTGCTGTAGTTACATGTGCGAAATTTTTGATCACAAAAGGGAGCGTGACGAAAAAGCGAAGGGTAGTTTGGCTTATTGTAGTATCCTTTGGTTACCATTGTAATTTGAAACCAGGTTTAAAACAGACAAACGTTATTTTTCCGTTTGAAACCTACCTTTTATTTTCCATTCGTGGTCAAGAAAACGGGCGAAAGTTGATTACGTTTTAATATCGTAAAGTTTGTCGAAATAATTTTTTTAGGAGAGAGTAACTTCTAGTTAATCTACTTGGCACAGAAAAAACTGACGGCTGAAAAATAACAAATCTTAGGGGGTGAACGTCTTCTTTTAAGCAATATTGACGAAGAAACTAATGGTCTGAAATCATGTTTGACCCTCCCCAAACGCGAAAGAAAAAATACTGGCTTTTTGGAAAAAAATATCATAGTAGTAGTAATAAGCTCCGAAATATGCTAAGAGGTCTACTTAAATAAGAAGTCATACCACATTGTGCAAACCGATTTAGAAAAGAATTGCTAAAGCCATTGCATTGGCTTGTGTGCCTCTTGCCTTTTAACGAACTGCCCTTTTGCCACTTGTATGCAGCATAAGAAAACTCGTCAACCAAAGGGCCACGAAGTGCGACAGGCCAATTATTAAAGGTACTAGAATCTTGTGAAACTTGTTAACGTTTTAACGTTAACTTGGCTAACTTGTCACTAGAACGTTGGTAATTTTTTGGTTTTAGGGTATAGTAGTAAACGACACACCACCAGGATCATTAGATAAAAAATGCATACAATATTTATCTTCTCATGTCGGTTTTGTTTCATAAAATTTAATGATTGTCCCTGTAGGGACAGATTTTAAATAAACTATGAGAAAAAAAAAAAAAAAATGTCGGTTTTGTTGACTTGACCAAAAAAAACCGTGGACCAAATCATCCATGGTTAACAAAGGCCAAAATATATATATTTGCCTATTAATTACGTAAAATTTTAAAGCCTATAATTCAACACAAACCATATTTTCCGCATCCAGAAATATATTACGAGCGATGCTATTTGATAACGAAAAATGTATGCGTGACCAGGCTTTGATCCAGAAAATCTTCGAACCTACAAGAAATTTAAAATTAATTTTAGTTGCAAAACTACATAACAATGATTGACATTAATGACGAGAACAATTCAGCAGAGCCACCATTCACTAGACACATTTCATACAACTTTCTTGAGAAATACTTCAAGAATACAATGGATTAACAGCCGTTTGAAGACCCAAAATCCAAGGCCACAACCATAGAACAAAGCGCTGCAAAAAACTATTGACCAGTTTTTCGGGACGGTGCACAGTGGGGTATTTTTCAAAAAAGTGGGACTTAATTCAAAAAGTGTTTTTTCGATTTCAAATAAGTGAGTCATACCAATTAAAAATAGATACAATTTTCTATCAAACCCTGTTTAAATTATAATTTTATGATTTTTTGGGCTTCACAATCTACGTTCAAAGTTCAGATTTAGTTTTTAGTTAATGCGTAAGATACATATTTTTCCGTTTTGGTGAATTTTGTAGGCGCTATATCTTTAACATTTTTCAAAGAATGTGTGTGTGTTTTTTTTATTCCGTTATTTTGAACTTTTTTAATTTTATGGTAATTTTAAATTTAAAAAAAAAATTTTTAGGATTTAAAAAAAATATATATTAATAGTCTACAAAATGTATGGATTTCTTTGCTTTGCATGGACATATAGTTGACCCACACGCGTCGCACGCGATCATTTTTTTGATCGTGCGATTTTGTGCGATAAGCGAGATATTTGAGATCAAAGTTGTAAACTTGGACGGAAAAACGTGTTTTTTTTGGTGAGAGTCAACGGTTTCAACGGCTAAAGACAATTATTTTTATTTTTTTGTTAAGTTAAACATGAAACGTCAATTAATTCTTAGTTAAATAAAATAAAATTACTGAAAAAAAACAAGAAAAAAAATATTAGTTTTTAATGATTGAGTTTTTAAAATTTAACTTTGAAAATCTATGAAAAATCACACTTTGATTGCAGCACCACGTTTGAGCACTCATTTGAAAGCCTTAAGTTTTAGCTATAACAAACATTTTAAAAATATCTGCATTAGTTCCTAAGATATGAATTTTTAATTAAAAAAAGTCAGAAAATTCAACATCAAAAATTTTATGAAAAACAATTTTTTTAATAAAATTACACTAAGCCTTATCTAAAAATAACTTTTTTAGTTTTATTTTATAAACTTAATACAAGAAAAATATAAGGCAGAGTCTATTTAGCCTGTGTGAATTAAGTCCCACTTTTTTGAAAAATACCCCACTGTGCGGTGTACGGAAAAGAACCCGGACACTGTCATGGCAGTAGTTCAGGACAGTAGAGTACAAACAAGATTTAGTTAAATTTTAAAGGTGAGCTAAATATATTGATAAAGTAACCTTTAAAATAAAAATCGGGGGTTTCACATTTTTCAATACATCTACTTTTCCTCCTATGATATCTTTCTAAAAAAATTATTTTACTTTCGCGTTTGGGGAGGGTCAAACGTAATTTTCGACCACTAGTTTCTTTTGCAGTTTTGCTAGAAATCGTTTCTAGAATAAATTCCGCCCTACGATTTTCGTAGGAAGTAAAGGAAATGGTCTTAAATCACGTTTAAGCCCCCCCAAGAGCGAAAGAAAAATACTGTTTTTTTTTTTTAGAAAAATATCATAGGAGGCAAAGAAGATATATTGAAAAATTTGAAATCCTCGAATTTTTCGTTAAAAGGTTACTTTACAAATATATTTTCTTCACCTTTATAATTCAAATAAATCTATGTTGCCATCTATACGTGGACTTTTTTTGGGCTCAAACATGATTTTAGAATAGTGCTGAACACAGGCCAGCGAGTTTCTCTGCCAACGCTCTCGTGTCACACACACTGTCGGCTTCGGCAAGCGCCAATGAAAATCAAATCGGTTGCTGGTTTATGCATGTCTTTTATGTCATTGTATCTGTGCGCCCAGCACTGTTTTAGATCCTCAGTTTCCTCGCCAATATTGCTTAGAACTGTTCAAAGAAGACGTTCACCCCCAACGATTTGTCAGTTTTTTCGGGCCTATACAAATCGACCCAGTCTAATACATACATGAGCCCAAAACACAGAATTTTCTTCTTCACACAAAAATGTTGCTGTCATTATGATAATAGCCTCTCAAAGAGGATGCAAAATTAAAATGTAAAAAAACAATACGTATTCCTCGCTTTTATTTACTATTTGTTTAAATTAATTGAGACTAGGTAAAGGTACTAAGCTGGGGTCAAATGAGTCGAGGTCCGATTATTATGAGATAGTATACATTAAGTACTTGGCTTCGAGCTGAGGACCCTTCGCCAGTGATAAAGAAATTGTTCTGTGATTGAGAAGTAGGTACTCAAAGCAAAATGAGAGCTATTTGAGCAAGTCAGTAAGTGTGCTCATCTTCTCATATTCACTAACATGAGATGCACGTATGTGTATATACTTAAATAATATGTACCACATCTTTTATTGTGTGAGTTCAAGAATTATTTGAGGTATTTAAAGTGAGTGTTTTCACGCAATCCGGCTTAATTCAAAGTCAGCGGTCATCGTAATCGCATCGAGCTTAATTCGCGGTCGGTTTATGTTATAATCAATTTAAAAACAAATAAGAAAGTGAGAAAAGTTAAGTGCTAATTAAGGTAAAAAAGATACACTTTAGCTTAAAACAAACGTATGATTTCCAATTATGTTTAATACAAATTGTGCTGTTCACTATCCCCAGGATAACCCCAAGGGGCCCAGCGTGATGGCTTGGATAAAATATAATAGCGTTTTAATTGGAATCCTTCTGATTGTGTTATTAACAGTGTCTGCAAATGCCGGTAAGCTATATACATACTTACATATGCACATATGTAAGATACAAAAATACTAAGATTCTACATTGGCCGGATGTAAATCAAAAATAACACCTAAACTAAAGATTTTTATACAAACTTAGAGCTGCAAAAAAGCGTTCTAATCAACTACATAAAGGGAACTATGGACTGCATATTGTAGGGTGATCACGAAGAAAAGAACAGAAAAAGGACTTTACTAAGTCCTTGGTGTTTTAAAGGAACATTTAATATTTTTTTTTAGTTTTTTCAAAATATCACACAGTAGCTCAGATATGTCTTTCGACCTAAATCCAACAGAAATGCAAATCCCGGTCTCTTAAAAACAAATAAGGACGCAGAATTGAAAGTCTTCTACGACACATAGCAGGGACGTTTGAGTTAAATTTTTGCAAAATTAGTAACTTTTAAAACATGTTAGAAAACTAGGTAACAGTAGACCGATAAAGAAAGGATTTTATCTGTATATTACTAATTCGGAACTAAAAACTTTCCATCACGCACCGGTTCTTAGAAAATCGTGGACAAAGTAACGAAAATTCATTTTGGTACTTTTCAAGTCCAAATAAAAACATATCCCTTATTACTTGGGTAAAATGATACAAGATTCGTTCGACTTCAAATTGCACAAAAAAAAGACAGTGGGGGACCATTAGAACATTGCTTATATTAATTTTGTCAAGTTACCTTTTGACTGTTTACACACCTTCTTGAAACAAGCCAGATTGTTAAAATTTTTGAATATCTGTGTAGATATTTTTAACAAAAACTATACAAATGCCGAACTAATCGAAAACGATAAAGACATTTGACATTCAAATTTGATATGACTATTAGCTGGGTCAGGCCATGTCAACTGTACCTAGTCATTTTCTGGAATTGAACAAAACCTATAAAAATGTGTAGCTTAGGACAGTACCTTAAACCGCTTTTCACAGTATTCCGAAATTCCGCACCGTTTTCGATATTTTGAGCTTCAAAGTTCAAAAAAATTGATTTCAAGGTTTTGAAGAAAAATTAATAACGGCCAAAAAAATCAAAAGTCAAAACTTGTTAAAGTTAAACTTTATTTTGCCATGATTAGCTTTTCCAGAGAGACATCTTAGCAAAAAAACCTTTTTTTGTTTTAAAAATCGGTAGAATAAGTTCCTCTTAAAAAACATGTCGAAAATTTTCATGAACGGATTTTAGGTTCTTTAATTCTCAGACGACAAGGTCGCGTAAAGTAAATCGTGCAACTTTGAACTGCTGTAACTTTTGAAGTACTTAGAATTCAAAAATAAAATTTGCTTGACATATTCTCTTATAGTTATACTACTGATTTATAAAAAAACAAGAAGAAGCAAGTCGGGTTCCGACTATAAGATTCGATACCATTTGCCCTCATTAAAAACAAAACGAAAAAAGATAAGTCGCCACTAGGGGCTACATATCTACATTGTATGTAAACAAACACGTGTATGTAAAATATGTATGTCGACTAGATTCAAGGCATAGCAAAATGTTCTATAACTTCTTTATTATTTATTAGAGCATAAAATGGTTCGGAGTGTAGTAAGACAGTGCACATATCATTATATTTCTTTTAAAACCGCAAAGATTGCATAAAAAATGAGAGCGCCACAGATTTTCGCGGTTTGTGGGCGTTAAAAGGGGCGTGGTCGGGTTTTGAAACAAACTTGATCTACGTGGGGTATACAGAATTCTGTGTCAAAATGGTGGCTCAGCTCTTATGGTTCCCGAGATCAGGACTCGTACGGACGGACGGACGGACAGACAGACATTTGATCGTTTACAGTATTTGCTTACTCTTCGAGTATCGCAAATAAAAACATTTTATTCCCCCCTCAAACCTGTTATGATTTTTCTACGAATTTTTTTGAGTTTTTAAGTGTAATTTTTTTAAATGTACCTTGATCGGTTGGCCACCACTTTTTTGAACTTTTCAGAAAAAACCCCGTTTTTGGTGCATAAACTCTTGTTTGTAAAATATTGACCTCAAACTTTTTTTGGCGTGCTATTTGAAGTTAATTAACATTTAGATTTTTAACAAAAGACTTATTACGTCCTTTTTGGAAAATTTTGGCCTGAATGGCATATTTTTTTTTTTGCTGATTCATAAATTTTTTTGAATTACTTGGGTGTCACAAGTCAGATTTTACCATATTCGGCTGACGGGTTCTATAAAACAATTGTAGCCTGTTCCGTTATTTATAATATAAAAATGAATCGAAAAATGTGTTAGCGACCGCATAATTTTACGACGCCTGAACCAATTTGGCCAATTATTTTTTTTTTTATGTTTGCTAAAGTTTAAGGATGGTTTTTACGGCGAGAAAAATTCTAATAATTGCTGGAAAAACCATAAAAACAGCCTTTTTTCTGCTCATAAAGACGTTTTCTGAGTAAAACGTAGAGCACATTTAAGCTTTATTGTCTACGCAATGTAAGTGTGTTTCTAACATCAAAGAGTCTACTTGCACTTAATTCTCAAATCAAATATCGGATCCCCAAAAAGCTTGCAAATACTCAAAAAACTACCTGATACCCAACAAACTATCGGATATTCAAAAAACTATCGGATACCAAAAATCTATCGAATACAAAAATACTTTCGAACAATCGGAAAAAAGGGAGAAATAGCTAATAGAGAAAAAAGAAAGAAATAAGGAGCTTAGGGAGAAAGAACACAGGGTAACGAAGTCAAGAAAGAAAGAACGAAAGAAGGAAAGAAAGGGTACCAGTGTAATCTTAAATAAATAAATCTTAAATGAATTAGCTTATAATTTTACCAACATGATAGAAGAAGAAAATGTGTATAGGAATCATAATTCACGAATCAATAGTACCCAAAGCTCTTGGTTGAAATAAGCTGTGTGTTATTTTAGTAAATTATACTAAAAATATATCTTAAAATTTGAAAATTCAATAAATATGTAGGTATAAGTTAAAGCATAGAGCTTTAAATCTGCGTTAAAAATGTTCCAACATCTGTCTTAATTTGGCAGACACAGCGCTTTAAAGTTTTTCCTTGGCTCTGGTGAAAATAAGCTGTGAACCACTGTACGTTGCTGGATAAGCGCACTTTTGTCGTTAATTTCTCGTTCTTAATATTTGCTAGTCTGTGCTAATGATAAGTTGTGCTCCACAAAGCACAAACGCAATTGTTAGTTCAAATCTATAAAGAAACACATATGAAACCGTTCAAAGTTGGACATTAAAACATATTAATAAAAACATTTAAGCTAATTTACATTAATAAATACCCTCGCAAAAAATTCCTATTTTCAGATTTATGAAATTTTTTGTCACACAAGAAAACGATTACGCAAAGTTTGCCATTGCACAGTGGGCCAGAAAGTTAATTTTTTGGCCAAAAATCTGTCATTTCTTCCACTGCGTAGCTAGGAAGCTGAAATTTGGCCATTATGTTCTTAAAATATTAAACTTTTGGAAAAACAAAACTTAAATTTTGTACTATTTTTTAAGATTTAGATAATCTAAGCCAAAGTTGAAAAATATTTCCTATTTTTTAGTTTTTTATTCATAAAAAAAAACTATTGCAGGGATTCAACCTAATTTAACACAAACTCAACAACAAAAGATCGCAACTAAAAAAAAAATATCCCTAAAAAAATATTAAGTGGTTAAATATTTATCAACCCTTAAATATGCCAACTTTTCGTAGGCACTACGTAAAAGTTTATGAAAAAATCGAACGGAAAAAATTTTTTTTACCGCTAACTTTGTTGCGTTTATACTTTTGCAACCCCAAAATATTAAAAAAAAATATTTTTTATTAAATCTTTTAACTTTTTGGCTGCTAAATCATATTTTAACACCAGGATGTACAAGTATGCAACAAAATGTTGAATTTGTTGTTTTGTATGGAACATTTGGAGTAAAGCATACTTTTGGGCCTTTTTAAGTTCACAAATTCACTCAAATCACGTACGACTTTCAAGTGGGTCTCAACTTTAAAAATTCATAAAAAAAAAATTGAGAGAGTTTTACTCAAATCGCGAAGGGTACTCTTTGGCACAATTAAAGCAAAGTACATTTTTATAAAAAAAACAGCTAAACTTATAGATTTTTTCAATTTTTAAAATATGTTTGAAATAATTCCTATATTATATTTTTTATTTGCTAAATAAGTAATGTGTGAAACTTTTGTAAATGTTTCGTATTGCTGTAGGCAACGACATTTTGGCTGCAATTTTCAAAAAATGTTGCAATATTTTACGAAGTTTTAACTTTAAAAATATGCCATAAAAAAACGCACAAATCAATTTGTTTGAAAAGTTGGCATAAAACAGCTTGAAGTATTCCAAACAAGATCCCATACTAGTTGTATTAAAACTTTTGTAAATGTTTCGTATTGCTGTAGGCAACGACATTTTGGCTGCAATTTTCAAAAAATGTTGCAATATTTTACGAAGTTTTAACTTTAAAAATATGCCATAAAAAAACGCACAAATCAATTTGTTTGAAAAGTTGGCATAAAACAGCTTGAAGTATTCTAAACAAGATCCCATACTAGTTTTATTAAAACTTTTGTAAATATTTCGTATTGCTGTAGGCAACGACATTTTGGCTGCAATTTTCATAAAATTTTGCAATGTTTTACGAAGTTTTAACTTTAAAAATATGCCATAAAAAACGTACAAATCAATTTGTTTCAAAAATTGGCATAAAATAGCTTGAAGTATTCTTAACAAGATCCTATAGATTTTAGGCCAAAATGTGAAATTTCTGGCCCATAGTGCATTGCAAAGTCATTCTGATTTTGTTGCTGTGGCAAAACTTCCCACCTGTTTTTTTTTTAAACGCTTTATATTAGTTTCACTTGTGACTGGCTATCTGGCTATCTTGCTGCGTAACACTAAGCATATATATTGGTTCTTAACCTGATACCGATTTGTTCTTAAACTTGGTCTACCTGTCTAAGTTGTCGGAAAACTTATCGTTCCGTCCGAAAGTCACGAGTTCAAACCCTCGTCGGGGCGAGTTGAAAGATGAAATAATTTTATTTTGGTCAAAAATATGTACTTGTGCTTTAGTAATATATGGTCTGAGGGCTAAGGCGTCTGCCTCTGGTCCTGGGTTCGAAACACAGTGGAGGTAAGTGTTTTTCGTGATGTAATTAATAAGTTTACTAAAAGTTTTTTCAGTGTACATATTTAGTGTTAAACTATGGCCAACATTAAACAAAATAAAATTAATAGTTTAAAAAAACTAAAAATTAAATTAACAGTTTAAAAAAACTAAAAAAAACGCTTTATAGTAAATCCAACCAAAAAGTAAAAAATAATGTTTAAAATGTTTAACGATAAAATTGATAGATTCCCTGTCGGAACAACGGGCCAGCAGAGTTGATGGTGTTTATAGCGACAATCAAAGTTGTGTTTTATTAATTTATCTTTATTTTCTTTAATTTTCTTTTATTTTCAAACATTTATCACAGCCAAGTTTATGAACCGATTTTAGCAAATCCACCGAAAATGGAACCGTCATTAAACACACATTCATTTTCGGTCGATAAAGTTTAAAATTAGGAAGTTTATTTAAGTTTATTTGTTAAAAAACTGAAACCATCGTCTTCTGCGCCTTCCACTGATTTGAAAAAAATCTCAATGATGGTTCCTGTCATTTCCAAAATTATCGCGTTGAGAAAAAAATGGCCCGCAGTTAATAACAAAGTTATTGGTACTAGAACGTCTTACAGTGGGGTTTTTTACCCCTAAACTGGTAATTATTCAAAAAGTAATTTTTTTATTTTAATAATTTAGTGATACCATATCAAACAAGTAAAAACGATATAGTCGATTCTCCCGACTATAAGATTTGCGATACTTATTTGCCCTCATTAAAAAAACAAAACGAGAAAAAACGATAGAGTCGCCACTATGGGGCTACATTATCTACATTTGTAAATTTTACATTCACAAACACGTGTATGTAAAATATGTATGTAGACTAGATTTAAGGCATAGAAAAATGTTCTATAACTTCTTTATTATTTATTAGAGCACAAAATGGTTCGGAATATAGTAAGACAGTGCACATATCATTATATTTCTTTTAAAACCGCAAAGATTGCATAAAAAATAAGAGCGCCACAGATTTTTGCGGTTTGGGGGCGGTAAAAGGGGTGTGGTCAAGTTTTGAAACAAACTTGATCTGCGCTTTGTTTCTAGAAGTCTGTGTGCAAAATTTGGTGGTTCTAGCTTTTATAGTTCCCGAGATCTCGACGTTTGTACGGACGGACGGACGATTAAATTCTTAATCAAATCCAGTTTGCCGAAAAATTTTAAGTCAAAACCTAGCTGCATAATGTACGATCAAAGTTTCGATTTCGTTCTTAGTTAAAACAGCAACGCTAAAATTTTTCCGATGAGATAAGCTGATGCCAAAGGATATCTTAATATCTCAAAAGGACTTTTGGAATACTATCATCCCCTCTGAAAACATGAAATTCATTTCCGTGGGCAAAACGCTTCCGTTGGTTGACTTTTTTTTAATTATTTATTTATTTGTTTTTTTTGATATGCGTTTTTATTCTAGTGTATTTTGTGAAACTCAATTCACCTTCACACATGTTGGTGTCCACTGGTAGTATACAAAATATGGCCCTTTACAGTATCGGGCAGTGTAGCAGTCTATACGTCTATGTCTGGAATGAGTTTACCGCTTGCGGGCCGTCCAAGTATCCAATTGTCAGATGGGTGCAATCTTTTAAGTCTTCTTCTGGTCATAGGTCTGGATAGTATTAGAGCAAGTCTGTTTGTATGTGAGAGGAGTCTTGTTCTGTAACGGGTGGCAGTGTTAGTGATAGATGTACAAACAGGATTAATTTTGAGATCTCGAAAAATAGTCGTGTTTCGTGTATAGTATGGGGCGTTTATCATGTGTCTTAAAATTTTGGCTTGACAAGATTCAATGAGTTTTATCGATGTGTTACATGACTTTTGAAATCAATGCTATTTTTCTAGTACTACGGCCTTTGTAGTTAGCCTCTTGCATAGTGCGTAACACCGACTAGGGAATGATTGTCCTTGCCAAAATCCTTTCTAACATGAGGTGCGATGTGTGATCAATGAGATTTTAAAATTTTCGTTTTCTTATTTGCGATACTCGAAGAGTAAGCAAATACTGTAAACGATCAAATGTCTGTCTGTCCGTCCGTCCGTCCGTCCGTACAAACGTCGAGATCTCGGGAACTGTAAGAGCTAAAACCACCAAATTTTGGGCACAGACTTCTAGAAACAAAGCGCAGATCAAGTTTGTTTAATAACTTGACCACGCCCCTTTTACCGCCCACAAACCGCGAAAATCTGTGGCGCCCTCATTTTTTATGCAATCGTTACGGTTTTAAAAGAAATATAATGATATGAGCACTGTCTTACTACATTCCGAACCATTTTGTGCTCTAATAAATAATAACGAAGTTATAGAACATTTTGCTATGCCTTGAGTAGTAATGTAATGTAGCCCCATAGGTGGCGACTCTATCGTTTTTTTTTCGTTTTGTTTTTTTAAAGAGGGAAAATGAGTATCGCAAATCTTATAGTCGGGAAACCCGACTATAGCGTTCTTTCTTGTTTTTTAAAGATCTTGTTGCGTTTTCTGGCCCCCAAAGCATTGGGTTGGCCTGCATTCCTAGCATTTTGAAACGATGATGGCCTTTAAAACGCGGAGAAAGGATCTAAAAGTAATTAATGGCTTCTGGGCTTGGTTTTTATAATACGATTTGCCTTGATAGTGCAAAAGAAAAAGTATTTTCCGCTGAGATTAGGTAGGTTTAATTGTACACCAAGTGTTTGCTCGAAAAAGGATAATTTTAGCTTAAAATAAAGGTCCTGCGCCGATTTATTTTTCACTCCGCCATTTAGGGCATACAGATAACCTTGATTTTGCTGAAATAATGAGCCGAATCGGTAAAGTTTTGAAAAAAAAATGCACTTGAATGTAAGTGTGCCTTCACTTTTGTGTCAACAAATAAGGTAATTTTCTTTTAAAGTTTAAACAGTTTTAAGAACATAATATAAAATTAAAAAAAAAACTGTGGCTTTGAATAAAGAAATGTTTTCATCAAAAATATGCTGCATTAGACTGACACTTGCACTTAAAGTTGAGAATTCTTAGTGTGCCTTAAAAAGTTGAAATGGCTTAAAAATGTTCCTTTCGCTCACACAAGGGTGAAGAAAATGTCTATTAAACGCTTCCTTACAATGCGTGAAATTTGCTTGCCCGTTCAACACAACTATTGTTATAATATATTCACTTTAAGAAATTTAACTGAGAAAAAACACATTTTAAAGACATAACATCGAATCTTCAAAACACAAAATTTATTTTAAGAATTTAATTTTTGATGAAAAAACATTCTGGGAATAAGTAAATTTTTTATGTTTGCTCACGTCGATTCCGGTTCACCAACAACAAAAAATCAGCACTCTGGTTTGGGGTTTAAGAATTAAACAAATTTAGTTAATAAATATTGCCAACTGCACCTCATTCACTTATTATCTTTTAAAACTAAAAACTAATTTAATATTTTTCTTAATGTTTTTCATGTCAAATTATAGAAGATACTTGCAAAAAAGGATGTCCGAAGTGTAAGTATATATACGGTCTGCGTGAATGTATGTGTTTCTAGTTATACAACTGTACAGTTGTAAACCGTACTAAAATTTAGTGTACACTTTTCTCATTGTGCAGTGTATCCACCTCATCCGAACTACCGAGTACAACTTTTTAGTGTTTAATAAAAATAATAATTAGTGAATATTAAATTTTGTCTTAAGATAAATACATACGTTTCATGCTTGAAAACAAAAAGAAAACTTTTACTCAGACAGAAATTTAGTAACATTTTCTGAGAAGTTGTTATCAATCA
Organism: Drosophila oshimai; assembly: GCA_018150695.1. Taxonomy (NCBI): domain Eukaryota; kingdom Metazoa; phylum Arthropoda; class Insecta; order Diptera; family Drosophilidae; genus Drosophila; species Drosophila oshimai. The sequence continues at coordinate 1,001,804 of JAECWM010000268.1, read as the reverse complement.
TACTACCAGTGCCATTTTTGTCAAACTTTTGTATTCACTGTGCAGTGAGTGACTGCACCCAAAGACACTGCACATTGGTATGAAAACCGTTTTTTTGCCATAAACTCTAATTTTAAAGATACGGGTTTTAAATTTTCTTTACATACAGGTGAGACTATAGTGAAATTTCGGTTTTTATTATTTTTTGATTTTGACCACGTCCACATAAACCACCCCCGCCCGCGAAGGTAATATTAACGATAGAGATTTAATTTTTTGTGTACATAATTTTGAGACCGTTGCGAAATTTCGGTTTTCATTATTTTTTGATATTGACCACGCCTATGTGAACCACCCCTTGTAACTAGCTGCCCCAATCCCATATATAAATAAAAAGTACGTGATAAAATTTTTTTATTTTACTCATCATCTGTATTTAACTCGTAGTCTAAATTTTGTTCGAACTCGAAATGCCCTTTCAAACAACCAGTTAAGTGTATTGCCAAAGCTGCGATAATTCTTCAGCCACACTTCCAGCAGTTCACCCCCCTAAACATGGTTCAATAAAACAATTAAAAACAGCACGAAACAAATGCATTTCTAGTGTAAGCCCTCTAAGCAATATTTACGAAGATTTTCCATAATTTAACCGAAAGGAATGCGCGATATTTGCTAAAGACTAAATAACTCAACTTTTGGCACGCTTCGTAGAAAAATTAAGGCGCACACAAGTTACCTCGAACAGCTGACTTTAGAGGGCCGCCAAAGAGCCAGGAATGGTCAAAAAATATTATAATAATAGTTTTATGATAGTTGAACATTTCTTTAACGGAATAAAAAAAAAATTCTGAAAATTTCACAAAATAATTTTGGACTTTGTGCCAAAAAAAAGGCTTTTCATCCCAATGTGCACTGTACCAACACTGTACAGTATGTCAGTGGATGAGTTCACTAGTTAAAAATACAGTCACTTACACAACATTCACTCATATTCAGAAAAATGTATACAGAAAAGCAGGCATATTTTAGAACGCACTCATGCAGAACGCTAAAGTATACCCAACTAATAAATGTTTTTATACTAATAAACTTTTTTTGTTTTCATAGCGGACGATGGGCTGTTAAAATACACACCTGGAAACTTCTATGAATATGCTTTCGACAGTATTTTAACCATTGAATTGAGTAGCGGAGTTATTAGTGAAGCCGATGATACTAGTCTTAAAGTATCCGGATCCGCAAAAATCTTTGCAAAAGGAAACTGTGGGTACACGTTACAGCTCAACTCTGTAAAAGTATCCAATACAAAGGAGTCTGTAGAAAAAAAAATTTTGAACAGCATACAGAAGCCAGTGCACTTCACACTTGTTAGTGGGCAGCTGCAACCACAAATTTGCTCGGACTCCAGCGACTTCGAATACTCTCTAAACATTAAGCGTGCATTTATATCTTTGCTGCAATCAGGAATAGATACGGAACATGAAGTTGACGTATTCGGTCAGTGCCCTACACATACATCAACAGCTAACGTAGGTAACGCAAATACCATTACGAAAGTTCGCAACTTAAACAGCTGTGCGCATCGTGAGCAGATTAACAGTGGGCTGGTTTCCGGAAAGGTAAACGAGAAAGCTGGCATCACGTCCACTCTGCTTTTGCAAGCAAACTATATTAAAGAATCAAAGATTGTCAGCGGACTCATTGAAAACGTCCAGTTGACAGAAACATACAAGTTTATTGGAACTACTAAAGGAAACTCTGATATAAGTGCAAAGGTAGTCACTATAATTAAACTGAAAAGTCCTACCGGTACCCAAGCCAACTCTCCATCCACTGGATCAACTATCAGAAGCGTAATATTCCAAAGGCCAGAAACATACACGTCTAAAAATATCAATGCGCTAAAAACGGTTTTATCTGATCTTGTGGATTCAACGGGCGATTATGTAAAAAAAGAAAGTGCTAAAAAATTTGTTGAGTTTATCCGGTTGCTTCGTCAATCTGATAGTGAGACTTTATTAGAGCTGGCTGGGTTTCCACACCCAAATAAGGTCTTGGCCCGTAAGGTATACTTGGATGGCTTGTTTCGTACCAGCACCGCAGAGTCGGCTAGGGTTGTATTAAAACAACTTGGGAAATTCGATGAGAAGGAGAAGTTACTTGCAATATTGTCTTTAAACTTAGTAAAAAATGTTGACAAGGAAACTCTTAATCAAGCAGCAGCTCATCTGTTACCCAACGCACCGAAGGAATTATATCTATCTGTTGGTAGCTTGATTTCAAAATTTTGTACAGGAAAGAATTGCCAAGGACCGGAAATTGAGGCCATTTCTAAAAAGTTTTCGGATAGCCTTAAACATTGCAAGCCAAACACCAAGAAGGAAGAAGATCGCATTGTGTACATTTTAAAGGGCATAGGAAATGCCAAGAGTTTAAGCGGCAATACGGCTGCCGCACTTAGTGAGTGCGCCTCCACAGGTCGACCTAATCGCATACGTATCGCAGCTTTACAGGCATTCTCATCAATTGGATGCGATGGATCGCTCCAAGCTAAATCGTTGGAGTTACTTAAGGAAAACAATGAAGATTCTGAGTTACGTATTGAAGCCTATTTGTCAGCAATTTCATGTCCCAACGCAGAAGTGGCTAACCAAATTTCGGAAATTGTCAATTCCGAAAAGGTTAACCAGGTTGGTGGTTTTATTTCATCCAATCTTAAAGCAATTCGGGACTCGACAGACTCCAGCCGCGAGCAACAAAGGTACCATTTAGCCAACATCCGCGTGACCAAGAAATTTCCTTCGGATTACAGGCGTTATAGTTTTAACAATGAGGTTTCTTACAAACTTGAGTCCCTTGGCGTTGGAGCCAGCTCCGATTACCAAATAATATACTCACAACATGGATTTTTGCCCAGGTCATCCCGAATTAATATAACAACCGAAATTTTCGGCACAAGTTTTAACGTTTTTGAAGCAAGCATTCGCCAAGAAAACTTAGAGAATGTTTTGGAATACTATCTAGGGCCTAAGGGATTGCTTAACAAGGACTTTGACGAAATTGTTAAACTCATTGAAGTTGGAAACAACGCAGCCTCTGGTGCTGGTGGTCGAGCTAGGCGCTCAATAGTCGACGATACTGCTAAAACTTCTAAAAAATTTAAAACTTACGGTGGCAAAAATTTACAAGATTCTAATTTAGATCTTTCATTAAAATTGTTTGGTTCTGAATTGGCGTTTTTAAGTCTTGGCGATAATATACCAAGAACGCTGGATGACATAATAAATTACTTCTCAAATTCATTTGAAAATGCCAAACAAGAATTATCTTCATTTGAAAAGCAACTCTCTAGTCACAACTTGTTCCTTGATACAGACCTCGCATATCCAACTAGCATTGGAGTACCTTTGGAACTCACAGCTCAAGGCTTCGCAGCTACCAAAATCGATTTAGCCGTTAATCTTGATATCAATGCAATTCTAGAACAAAACTGGCAAAGAGCTAAATATAGATTAAAGTTTGTCCCAAGTGTTGATGTCAATGTCAACCTTCAGCTAGGATTTAATGCCCAAGTACTGTCCACTGGTATTCGCATAGTATCAACTGCACACTCCGCGACTGGTAATGATGTAACCGTAGCCGTCATTAAGGATGGTGAAGGCTTTAACGTCGACGTCGAGCTCCCACGCGAAAAACTGGAGCTTATTGATATTAAAATTGATACTGAACTCTATGTAGCTGAACAAGACAAACAAAAGTCAGTTGCACTTAAGGGAAACAAGAAAAATAAGAATTCTCAACCAAGTGAGCTATGCTTTAATCAATTGGAAATTGTTGGCTTAAATATATGTATTGAGAGCTCAACGAGCTTAAGTGAAGTTCAACCTGCCAATGGTAATGATGCAGAAAGAGGACTTACTGTCTCCGACCAATTTCAATTATCTAAACCATTTAGTTTTGCCATTTATTTAATGGCAGAACGTAAATTTAAATTCAACGGTGTTCATACAAAGGAGCCTTCTGGGAGTCAAATGTGGAAATTAGACTATTCCACTCCTGGGTCTAAAGTTTCTCATGATACAAGTGTCGTCTTTAAGGTTGGATCAAAGCCACAAACATATGGAAGATTATCTTTCGATAATTCTCAATATCACTTTGGAGTTGAAGCTGGAATAAATAACGATAATCACGAATTGGTGGTGTATGGTCAGTACGAACAAGATAAGGACATAAAAAAAAGTAAAATTGGTCTTAGCAAAAACGGAAATGAATATAAGCCTTTAATCGAAATCCAAGACAATAATGGCATCTCGAACAGCATAAATGGATATAAAGCTGATGGAAAAATTGTTGTTAAAAAAAACAGCGATAACCTAGAAAGATATAGTTTTGAAAACATCCAAGTTTCAAATGCTAATAATGCACGCATAACTGTAAATGGATGGACAGATGTTGGACCAAGTTCGTTAAGCTCTGAACTTCGAATCGCTTCCGAGCAGCAATCACACCTTATTAAGGGAAACTTTAAGTTGGAAAATGGTCTGTATGCGGCGGGATTCTTTATTAATGATGAACGAGCTCCCGAAAATGTGTATGGAAGCGCTGTGCAGTTGACAGTGGCTGATCAGTCTTATGGTTTAAAAATCAATGGCAAAGCTGCTGCCTGGTCCATTGATAGCGATGTAGGTTTTGATTTCCAAAAAGGTGATAATTCAAATTCTGTGCGAGCAGGGAAGTTTGTGCAAAATGTGGAAGCTCAGCATAAAAACAAGCGCGTTGGTGCAGTTAAAATTAAGTCAACTTTTGATGTAAATAAGTTTGACCTTGACGCAGAAATTTCACGCGAGCAAAAAGTTGGTTCGGTTAACATTAAATACAAAAGCAATCAGCGGTACGTTCAGGACTATGCCCTAGAGGCAAGTGCGACGCTTAACAAGCACTCCATTGACGTTGTTTCCAAGTGCGATTTTAACGGAAACGTTTATGTTGTCGATAACGTTATAACAACTAGTTGGGGAACTTTACTATCCGCTAAGGGTGAACTAGGTCAACGTTATACGCCCCAAGACATCCGTATTGACCTTCAAGGTAACGTTCAAATTAGTGGAAAGGAAAAATCGACACAATGGATACTCAAAGTAATAGGCACACCTGATAAAACCAATAGCGAGTTCAGAATTAGCCGAGATACTGCAGAGCTCGTCAAATTAACCAGTGAATCCCAACATCCGCAGGACAAAATTTCCGCTGCAAAGCTTAATCTAATTGTCAAAAATCTTTTAACTGCCAAAGGAGAGTTTCGCGTTACTAAAAATGGCAAGGGTGAGTTGACAGCCGTATTTGAGACTCAGAAGAGTGAACCAAAGCATACTCTTGAAGTTGAGTCCAAATTTCACATACAAGCACCAAAGTACGACATTGATACGAGTATAACGCTCGATGGAGAAAAGAAACTTCACTTAAAGTCTGAAAACAACATCGAAAAGTTGAAATTCTCTACTAAAAACATTGGTGAGTGCAACGAACAAAAAGTCGTTTTCGAGGCCAATGGGAGTGTTAAAGGCGAGCCGAAAACAAATGGTGAATTACAAGGTACTTTTACATTGACCACTCCCGATGGGAGAATCATTGATGGAAGTGTCAATCGTAAGTTGTTAACAAATGCAAAAACTGGTGTAACACAAGGCAACATGGATGCCCAGATAAGTGAAACGCTAATTGACAGTAGCAAAAAACGATCGATTACACTCAAGGGAAAGCTTGAACGTCTGAGTCCAAAAACCAAAGAATTTTCTGTAAACAGCAACTTAGTGTTAACGGGATTCGATGGGGAAAAGTCTGAAATAAGCTATCAAATTAAGCTGATACCTAACGGCGAAGCCAAAAACTTCGATTTTAGCTTGAAAGCAAATGGTTATCCACTAAATCAACCCATTGAGATAGCCATTGCCGTAGGCGAGTTCAGTGCACAGCATGCCTTGGTTCGACTAACTAGTAAATATGGTGAGCTTTTATCAGTTAGTGTAAATGGGAATTACAACAACAAGCAAACTGGTTTACCGGCTTCATATGAAATTCAGGCAAGCATCGAAATCCCAAAATCAAGCTTAAAGTTTATCGAAATTAAAAGCCATGGAAAACTGTTAAAACCAATACCAGAGAATGAAAACAAGGCTTACAATCTTGAATTTTTCGTGGATTCCAAAACTGGTCAGGGGCAATATGTCCGCGTGAACACAGTATGGAAGGGCACACCTAATGATGGAAGCTATGATTTTGAAGCTCAATCTAATAACATGGAGGCCGTATTAAAATTCAATGGAAACTATCAGAGGGAGCAAACTGGCAGCTTAAAAGATGGGGACCTTAGAGGTAAACACAAGTATATATTTAACGCACAGCATGGAGAGAAATACGTGAAAACGGATGCATTAATTTCTTACGGTAATGAAAAATTAGACCTAGTATATGTGTTAGATTCCAGTTTTGAATCTGCTAAAGACATTAAAGTCAGTATCCACAGTCATAAATCGGTCGATGATTCGACGTACGTCGTTAACGTTCAAGCCAAGCAGGCGGATAAGTCATACGGTTTAGACACAAAATTGTATCGCTCGGCACATAAGAAAGGTGTTGACATTCGAATGGATTTATTAAAAGAAAAGCCCATTATAATCACGAGCATTGTCGAAATATTTGGAGAGCGAAAAGGAAAGGTGACCTTGTTAATAGAGAACCTGGCCGAATTGGACATCAAACTGGGCAGTGAAGCTTCCTACGTAAACATCGACGATTTTTATATTGTTGGTAGTTGGAGTTCAAAGAAATTAAAACTCGAAGGCTATGAACTTGATGCACGAGCACAAAATAAAAACATTAAAGTTCAACTTCAAAATGTAAATGGTGTAATATTCTTAGGCACAGCTACATATGCATTAAAAAAAGAACAAAACAAAGCAATTATCGATGGTCAAGGTCAGGTGCAGTATCAAGGAAAATCGCATTCTGGCAATTTCAAGTTAACACGTCAACACTTTGACATTAATACAGACAAGGAGGTTGGATTTTCATATACACTCAATGGTAATTTTGGAAGCAAAAATGGCCTATCCACAATTAAAATTACAAACAAAGAATTTAATACAAAGTTTTCAATTTGCGAGGAAAAGAAACAGTGCACAAACATACAAATGCAATCACTTGTGAGCATAGACGAACAAAATCTGGATGCTGTGCAACATTCCACCCTTGTTCTTGTTGATTTGCGTGAGCTTGGGTATCCATATGAGTTTGAGTTGAAATCACAAAGTACACGCCAAGGATTTAAGTACCAATACCATTTAGACAGTTTTATTATTACCGGGAACAATTTCAAGTACCAGCTCACAGCCAACGTTCAGCCCACGGCATCCACTATTAAGCTTACACTTCCAAAACGCCAAATATTGTTTGAAACCGCACAGCAAATCCCAACGGATGGAAACGTTTTTGGGCACTATGAGCAAACAGCTTCATTCTTTGTTGATAAGCTGCACCGCCCTGAAGATGTTGTTCGCGTTTCTGCTATTCTAGACTTAACAGGTATCCAGCGCGTTGCTCTTAACGCTAAAGGTCAGCTTAAACTTGAGCACCCGACTATTCGGCCATTAAGTATTTCTGGAAGTTTTGATGCTAACGTTGATAAACAAATCGCCAATACCGAAATAATATTTGATATATTCCGTTTGCCTGAACAAACGATTACTGGATCCAGCGGATTGCGAAACACCCGTTCTAAAAATGGCTTTAACATTGAATTTACTACAAATGTGAAGTCTGCTGGACTTCAGATTGAGTACCAAATTAATAGCAATGCGGGAGTAGATACTGCCGCACAGGAATACAACCTTGGACTGGAGGTTAAGAACGGTGAAGTCAATTTAAAGGCATTCTCCTTAGTGAATAAGGAAAAATTGGAAGTCTCTCTTAGCGAATCAAATATACAGATTATTCAAATAGTTGGTGATTTTAATAGACAAAAACGTATTGCAAAGTTCAATACCAAAGTCCAAGTTCTTAATAAGAATCCAATTGAAATTACAAGCGAGGTACAACCAACTTCTGCTAAGATTTCACTAAAGCGTCAAGGTTTAATTGATGGTAATGCAGAACTAAAATTGGGAAAAGAATTAAAATTAGATGTGTCTGGTAGTGGCAAGCAGCTATTGAATGGGCGCGTGGCATTAGACGCAACTAACTTATTGCAAACTAACTATGCTATAAATGAAGAAAACGTCAACGCCTTCTTGGTAAGAAAAACAAATATTTTATTTTTTGCTATTGCTTTATATATTTTTTTTAACAGCTTGACATTGAAACGGAAGTAAAAAAAGAAACAGATATTATTTCTAAAAATATCAAAGAAAGATTAGAGAAACTACGACAAGCGTCAGATAAAAGTGTAAAATTGGCTAAGGAAGCTTTACCTGACTTATCAAAGTTAAACGCTGAATTGGTTGAAAATATTAAGGGAATTGTTCAAGATATGGAAACAGATCCATCCATAGCATCGATCATTGATAGCACGTAAGTAAATATAACATATTCATATGCATGCTAATTAAAATTTTACTTTTTTTAGACGCTCCCTAATTGAGAAAATATCTGCTATAATTGATGGCTTAAGCAACGCAATATCAGATTCATTCAACAAGGCCCAAAAATCATTTGTTGAAATCTATGACAAGTTACAAGCTCTATGGAAGGAATCTCTTCTTAAAGCATGGGAAGATTTTATTTTGACTGCAAACAAACTGATTGGACAGTTGCATAATGAGATCATTAGGGTCTACACAAAGGCTTTTAAAAATATTCTCTCTGCACTGGACAAGTATGGACCAGCAATCAAGAAATATTCCAAAGCCATCGCTGAAACTTTCAAACCCATCAACGAAGCACTTCAAGAAGTAATTAATGTTTTGGTGCAAGCGACTGAAAGTGTAATCAATGAATTTAAGCAGTATGTTTCAAAACTGCCCACATTTGAAAGCATACGTAATGAGTTTAATGACAAGGTCAAAAATCTAAAACTTTTTGAAAAGTCTTTAGAGTTTGTTAATAGCCTCTTTGAGCAGTTAAATATTTTACCACAAACACAGGAGACCACTGAGTTCCTACAAAAACTGCACGACTACTTAGACGCAAAACTAAAGCAACAAAAAATCAATGATGAAAAGTCTCTTGAAGATCTAAGTAAGCTTTTGATAAGGGCGGTACGCTCTGTTTGGATCTCCATTAAAAGCACTGCACCAGGACCATCTGCAAATGCGATTGATTTCCAAACGTGGTTTGGTTCTCTGGCCCATTCTTTAGATACCTTGGCAATTTTCCCAAATATACTTTTATTCCGCTCAAGCACCATTAACTATCTACTGAATGAGAATTGGGATGCTGTGTTCTTCAAGAACATACTTAGTTCGTGGATATTCTTCAATAACTTTGAGCTACGAGGCCATTTAATCGATGGGCAGCATGTATTTACTTTCGATGGTCAGAATTTCGCTTACCCTGGCAACTGCAAATATATCCTAGCCCAGGATAGTGTGGACAATAACTTTACTATAATTGGTCAGTTAACTAATGGAAAACTTAAAGGTATCACTATCGTAGATCGGGATGGTAACTATGCCGAAGTAGCTGACACTCTTGCACTAAAAATTAATGGAAACCCAGTTGAATATCCACAACACTTATCGGGTCTTCACGCATGGCGCCGTTTTTATACCGTGCACTTACATTCTGAGTACGGAGTAAGTGTAGTTTGCACTACGGATCTTAAGGTTTGCCACTTCAACGTTAATGGCTTTTACACAAGCAAAACGCGAGGACTTCTCGGCAACGGCAACGCTGAGCCATACGATGACTACTTGCGAATTGATGGTACCCTAGCTGCAGATTCAGCAGCTTTAGGCAATGATTACGGAATTGGAAAGTGCGCAGCAGTTGCATTTGACAATGACCAAGTAAATAGCCAGAAACGTGATGAACTTTGCAGTGAAATATTTGCAATTGAATCACCACTTGCTCTCCATTTTATGACCGTGGACTCTAGGCCTTATCGCAAGGCGTGTGATATATCTCTTGCTAAAGTTACTGAAAAAGATAAGGAGTCAACTGCGTGTACGTTTGCTTTAGCTTACGGTTCTGCCGTTAAACAAATAAACAAGTGGGTGATACTACCTCCGCGTTGCATTAAGTGTACTGGTCCTGTTGGTCAGCGCGAGCTTGGAGATGAGTTTACTGTAAAGTTACCAAACAACAAGGCAGACGTTGTATTTGTTGTCGATATCAATGTAACACCCACAGTCCTGTCCAATCTGATAGCGCCTGCAATCAGTGATATTCGTGAATCACTTAGAAGCCGGGGTTTTACAGATGTGCAAGTTGGAGTTATTGTATTTGACGATTCAAAGCGATACCCCGCCCTTCTTACAAGTGATAGTGGTAAAATAAACTATAAAGGAAACCTTGCCGATGTAAAACTAAATGGAATGAGGAACTTCTGTGACAACTGCGTGGAGCAAATTATAACTGAAAAACGAATCCTAGACATTTACAATTCTCTCAAGGGTGTTGTGAATAGCATTGTACCCCAAGCTGATGAAAAGGCGTTCCAACTGGCATTAGATTATCCATTCCGTGCTGGTGCAGCAAAGAGCATTGTCGGTGTGCGAAATGATTCTCTAGGATATAAAAATTGGGTAAGAAACGTTTTTATTGTTTTATGAAATAATCTTAGACGACTACTTTATTTTTTTTAGTGGAAATTCGTTCGAGCTCAATTGACTGGAACAGTTACTAAGTTTGATGGTGCGCTTCTTCATCTCATTGCACCAGTAAAAGCGCTTACATTAGAGGGAGTGTCAGCCGAAAAACTAATTGGTAAGACTTAACAATTATCAAGCGCCCTAGTTCTAAAAACCTTTTGTTTCTACAGGCTTTAACACTCGTTTGGTCGCTACTTTAGATGGAAAAGACAACAAAAAACGAACAAAACTGCATTTTGATAATGACATGGGAATTGACTTTGTTTTAAATAACGGTGGATGGGTGTTTGCAACACAAAATTTTGATAATCTAAAAGCGTCGGACCAAAAGAAAATGTTAAACCAGATCACATCATCTATTGCAGATACTCTTTTTAAGACCGAAGTCGTTAGTGAATGTCGTTGTCTGCCAATTCATGGATTGCACGGCCAACATAAATGCGTGATTAAATCATCGACGTTTCTTGCTAACAAAAAGCCAAAAGCGGCCTAAAATGATTTTCAATATAATTTAACTCCTGTTATCGTTTAAAGGAGAGATCGATTATCTAACACATAAGTCATATACAAATAAATAAAAATTTTATCACCCTTACTCTAAACATTGAAAATGGCTGTCGGGTAGCATCACATAAGAGTTAGGTTTGTTTGCTAGAAAAATATATTTGGAGAATAGAATTGTAAACCTAGACCGTTTTTAAAAAAGTTGTTGTTTCAGACAGGCGGCATTCGAGATATCTTGATCACTGATGACTCGAATTTTTTTTTTTGCGTTTATGTTACCTAGAAGCTCAAATTTAAAACATTTTATAAAGGCCATGTTATTTTAATATAACATTTGAAGAAGTTATAATCATGTACTAGAAAACCGTATTGCAAAATATTAATTGAGGTACTACTTACTGTGGAATTTAAAAAAAAATGCTTGATAGACCGACCATCACAGACCCCTCTAAAGGGGAGTAACAGTGATCTGATTGTCGTTCTTACATACTTGTCTGCAAAAAGAAAGGCAAGATTTAGGTTTCGTCGATGCATTTTTTTATTACTGTTATTGAATTGTATTGGTTGTAGAATAAAATAATTTGTTAAGATCGACTTTGATTTTAAAATTAACAAACTTATTGTTTTCTGTTACACAAGGGACTTCTTAATTTTTGTAAGCTGTGAAAACCTATTGTTTGTTTATATAGTGCACATATGTGCTGAAGTTATCTTTGAGGGAGTGTGAATTTATTTAAAGCGGACTTGACCATATTTAAGATATTTCGGTGTTCATTGCATAATTCTTACCGTATTACATTACATTTGATTTAATTTAGGCACTTTTATAATTTTAGTTTTGTTCGTAAATATACAAATATTGTCATCAGCCTACCTTAAATTTCAGTATAATTGAGTCTAATCTATTCGTTATCATTCTGATTCAACAGAATAAAGTACAACATATTAGTTATGTAAAAAAACTTCCTTCTTGCCATTGAAAATAACCGAGGACATCTATATTTACCGGACGGAAAGTATAAAATATAAAGGTAGATATCGAGCAAGCTGTAAAAGAGACGTTTTTTCGAATAATTATTGACTTAAATAAGATGAATTTTACTCACGCTAAGGGCAACCACACTCATCAACAACCATTTTTGGCAAGTCTCTTTTAATTATTCCATCATCTCCATAGTAGATCAAGGACATACTAGAGAATTTTATTGGGGCACAACAAGGTCGCATGCCATTCAGGAGGCCCATTTTTCGATACTCCTCTATAAAATGAGCGTGAAATGTTTGAAATGTGTCGGGAGTCCTAAAAGATCCAGTGCAATCGCCTCTGCAATAGTTGGCAAAGTAACCCCTGGGTGCGATAATCCAGTCATCCCAACCGAGTGCCTTGAAGGATACATAAAATGACTCCTTGCAGCACTGCCCACTTAAAGCACCACCACAATCCACGGCACGTCTCCTAACGCGTTTTGTCCTTGCTGATTCCGTATGTAGGACGAGAAATGGTCGATTGGGATTCGGGCTTAAATATTCTGACGAGTTGTCTTTTAGTTTTGATGTCTGGAATAGATGCAATGAGTAGCGACCACCGCAGCCAGTGCAGTCAATCAAAAGTCGCAGCTTTTCATAACTGCTATGGCTATACCAATCTCGGATTGTTTCGGTTAAATCAAATTTTTGCCACCCTAAATGTTTTGGCTGCACTTCATAAGAAGCTCGGAACAGTATAGCCTTCTCGATTCCCTAGAAATAAAATTCGTTAAAATTTTGAATTGTAGCAATTTTAAAATATGGTATTACCTTCTCCGTAATATTAATTCCTGTTGTCAATTGAAATATCCATATTTTTATTTTATGTTGGGGCTTACTTGCCCTCCATTTTCTTTTGGTGTTTAGCAAATGCTCCTCCGGGTATGTTTTTGCTCTTTCAATCCAAAAACTGTGTGGCTTGTCTATTCGTATGTGGATCTGAGCGCTGCGTATTGATAGTTTTTGGTTAAGAAAACGGCGATTTTGAGGCGAAAATTCTAGTATTCGATATTGTCGGTATTGTTTTCCTTAAAATAAAATATATTTTGGTAAGTTATTTTTATCAGACTATGCACCAAAAGGAGTTTTTGAGGGCAGAAAATATAAATATTAATGAACAATAGTAAAGCCAGTTACTGTATATCAAAAAACTAACATTTAAGATTATAAACATTCGAGGGTTATGTTTGCATAGAGTTTAGTAAGTAATCTTTAAGATTTATTATTAACTTTCAGTTTTTTGCTTCAAATGGGCTAAGATTTATAAAGTTCCTAAAACTTTCACCTTACATTTTAAACTAGCAATCTATAAGAAGTTTTCCTTTAAGCCTGTTCTTCTAGTGTTGGGGGAATAAAAAGATCGACTTTTGTTGATTTTTGTTTTATCAAGTATATCAAGCTGGCTTCAGAAATCCAGTCGCACCTATAATTATTATGAACCGCAGCGATCGCGTGCAGTTAGTATCTAAAACACTTAAAAACTCACCAATCGTACTAAGATTTGACATTGACAGATCACATTTATTTAAAATAAAATTGCTTAAATCAATAAGTTATGTCTGGAGAGCTTAAGGGGGTCTTCCAATGTTACAGTTTCAAATAATCTAATTTCACAGTTTTTGATAGTTTGCAAACGTAAACTTGGTTTTCCGAAAGAGGTAAAGTAAGTTTTTGTAAAATCTACCTGACCGAACTTGTCAAACTAATTTTTTTTTTAAACATATAGACAAGAGCTTTTTTTGAAGTTCTTGTCCAAACATTTTTATTGGCCTTGACTAGCAGAATAAAAAGTGTCAAAAAATGTTTTTTTTCAAAATTCTATAACTATACGAATTTTTTTGAATTTTTGAAAAGCTTGTGTGTATCCATAGCCAAGGGGATGAAGAAAATACATTTTAAAGGTTTTTTGGTTTCAGATGTGACGCAGTGAAGGACACATACGTAGTTTTTATGTAAAGCCAAAAAAGAATAATGAATAATAACGTTACAAACAAGAAAGAACGCTATAGTCGGTTTTCGCGACTATTAGATTTCCGATACTAATGGCCCGCTTTAAAAAAAGTGTTGCCTGCTTTCAAGTGCAATACATTTTAAACGCACAATTTCTTAAAACAGGCCAGGTTTTCAAACATTTTAAATATTTGCGTAGATATTTTCAATATGCTCAGCTCCTGAGATATATTCTAGGTTTACTTTGTTACAAAACGTACGCTTCTCCTCCTGCCGCTCACAAATCGCAAATTGTTGTGGCATTCAAATTTTTTTGCGAAACAAGTTTTAACTGAAAGTACAAGAGATTGATTTTAAAAATGTTTTTCTTTTGTAAGTAACTCGGGAGACCCGCAGCCACTGTCAGGTGACCAGCAGACGGTAAGCCAATCTCAGCAACCGCTCAAATGTTGCAGATCGGCAGCAAAAAAACGGAACCCGATCTCAGCAACCGCTCAAATGTTTGCTAAAATCGGCAGATCCTAAAAAGAATATTGGCGGACCACCGATCATAGGTGGTTCTGCAGCGCACAACCTAAAGCCTTTCAGTGGTCCACCAAAGAAACAAATATTTGTTTCTCGGCTTTCCCTGATCAAACATCTTCTGATTTCTTAAAAAACAAAAGCTGAAAACGTTAAGGTGGAAAATTAACTTTTCTTATGCTAGGGATATTTCATCTTTCAAGATCACTGTGCCAATCGAGCACTTTGCTACCATATGCTCTGCAAAATTCTGGCTGGAAAATTTGGTGGTAAAGGAGTTCGAAGCTAAGAAAAAACAGAAAGGGCCCATGGGAATAAGACTTCCCTGTCGTGGCCAGAAAAACTAACTAGAAACCTCCTTTTTTCCTATCAAAATGCAAGAGGCTTGTTGAGCAAGCGAACTAAATTGTATTCTGATAGCTTTTCATTTGCATCCCATGTTATTGTGTTTACAGAAACCTGGTTAAAGTCGGAGGTCAATAAATTTTCCCGGACCTTCTTTCCAAACGGGAAGACCGGTGGAGTCTTAATAGCCGTGGACTCCAACCTCACGTCGGAAGAGGTACGTTTTAAGGAATTTAATAATATTGAATATATTTGTACAAAGCTGTCCCTTCCGGGACAGTTTATATATATCACTTGCTCTTATAATTCGCCGTCTTCTGAACTCCAAGAGTACTTAAATCATCTTTCTGTTATACAGTCCGTTTCATATAGGCTGTCCGATAGGGATCAGTTATTAGTTCTAGGTGATTTCAACATACCTGGAGCTACGTGGTCCACAGATGAAAAATTAAATGTCTTACTAACTGTTGCACAACAAGTTTTTGTTGACGTCTTGCTTGACATATTTTTGAGTCAACTAAACCATGTTCGGAACTCACTAGGCCGCTTACTAGATTTGTGCTTTGTCTCAAATCCTGAAGGCGTGTTTCTATCCAGGGTACCACCACTTACGCAACCTGAAGATACATATCATCCTACTTTCGATGTGACAGTCGACACGGGTATCGTGATAGAAGAAAAATCAGAAAAGACAACTAAACAAATACATTGTTTTCGTAAGGCAGACTTTTCTAGGCTTAATAACTTTATATCTGGCTTCAATTGGTCCGATCCCTACTCATGCAATAATATGGCTGATGCCATAAATATTTTTATACTGCAATTAAATCATTTTTTAACTCTTGTGTTCCGATGTACTATCCGTCTATCTCCAGTAAACCACCTTGGTTTAGTAAAGAGTTCTCACACCTAAGAAATGTTAAGTCCAGACTTTACAGGAAATATAAAGACTCCGGTTCTCAATCTGTTTTTTCAAACTATCTAAGTGCTCGGTCAAGATTTACCGTGCTTAACGCGCAGTGCTATAACAATTATTTGAATCGTTGCAAGGTCCAGTTCTCGCAGGACCCGAAACAGTTTTATAACTTTGTTAACACCAAGCGTAAATCTACTTCTTATCCTTCCTCGCTATATTTTGAAAACATGACGGCTACCACAGATCAGGCAAATGCCGGTCTTTATGCCCAGTTTTTTCAAACGACTTATACTACTTCAGAACATCCAATAGAGCCTTATTCTTACACCATGTCCACGTCGAATCTTATATTCAGTCCTACTGTAAACGAAATCTCTTTATTTTTGGATTTCAACGTGTTAAGCCTGTTTAGTCTCCAGGTCCCGACGGAATTCCTGGCTGCGTGCTTAGGAATTGCGCAGAAGCCCTGTGCAAACCCCTTCTCAAATTGTTCACCTTATCTTTAGAAACCTCCCAATTTCCCCTTATTTGGAAGGAGTCATTTGTTATTCCTCTCCACAAAAAAAGGTAACAAATTGGGTGCCAGCAGTTATAGAGGTATCTCTAAGTTGTCGGCTATTCCCAAACTTTTTGAAAATGTCATTACTCCTCATTTGCAGCATCTTTGTAGGTCAGTTATATATCCGTGTCAATACGGATTTACAAAAAGGTGATCAACAACTACTTACCTTTTGGAGCTCACCTTATTCGTGATAAAGGGCTTTAAAAGTAGCTTTCAAACAGATATCATTTACACTGACTTTAGTAAAGCATTTGACTCTGTTAATCACTCACTTTTAGTTCGGAAACTTGACTTGTTAGGGTTTCCAATTGATCTTCTTAGATGGATTTTAAGTTATCTGAATGGCAGGACACAAAGAGTCCTTTTTAAAAATTCTCTTTCTGGTCTTCTCCGAGTTACTTCCGGCGTCCCACAAGGTAGTCACCTTGGTCCGCTTCTTTTTATATTTATTAACGACCTTCCATTAATTATAAATCATTCTCGCGTACTTATGTACGCAGATGATGTTAAGTTATGCCTGCAGTACAAGAATTTTCAGCCATTCTGACTTACAATCCGATCTAAACAATTTTCAAAACTGGTGCCGTGATAATTTACTAAATTTGAACGGGTCTAAGTGCAAGCTGATTACTTTTTGCCGAGTCAATCCTAAACTTGCAACTTACTCACTAAGTGGGAAATCTTTGGATAGAATAACTATGGTTGACGATCTTGGCGTCCTCTTGGACCCAAAACTTAAGTTTACTGATCACATTTCGTCCATGGTTAATAAAGCCAGGGGAGTGCTTGGTTTCATTAAAAGATGGTCAAAGGAATTTGACGATCTTTACGTCACTAAGACCTAATTTACTTCGCTAGTCTGTCCGATTCTAGAGTATGGGTCTCCCGTCTGGAGTCCCCAATACGGAGTACATATAGATCGCATTGAATCTGTACAGAAAAACTTTTTAATTTTTGCTTTACGGCGCCTCAACTGGGATGCAAACCTTAACTTACCTTCTTATTCTAGCAGAATACTTTTAATAAATTTACCCTCCCTAATTAACCGTAGAACGATGCTTGGTACTATTTTTATTTATAATCTTATTCGTGGTGATATTGACAGCGCGGACTTGGTAGGTCGGCTTAACTTTTCTGTGCCAAGTAAACCATTGTAGATCTAACTATGACTTGCTTGAGCCTTTCAGAGTATTATGTTTTGACTATAATATACTTTATCCTATAATCTCAAATTCTGACTCTCTGCCGCTCTTAAAACGATTTATACTAACTTCGTTAGCACAAAATTAGATCCTACTTTTTTTCTCGGACTTTGCCTATACTTTCATAACTCGCGTCTATCTTCTCGCGAATCGTGCCGTACGATACACGGCTGCGCCCCCCGGTCGGTAAGTGGGCCGTGGGACTACGCGCGTAAAAAAAAAAAAAAAAAAAAAAAAATGACCATATCAATGCAGCTTAAAAAAGAAAGATAACTAGTTCCGTTAATAAAAATAATCTTAATTTAAATTAGTTGCGGACGTTACGTTGCGGACGTTACACTTCTTCCATCAAGCTAAAATAGGCGTTTATCTATACTTTTAGCAACGATTTGATAGTTTTTGGGAATTGAGAAAATAGTTTAACATGTAAACGACACGTTGTAAAGAACAAAATTGTATTCCATCACACCTTGTCATTCTAATAGGAGAAAATGACAAATGAAAACAGGTCTAAAAAACAGAAACAAAATACCAAATTTTTACTTTTTTATTAAACATTCTTTTCTAATATTAATGAGTTGTACCAAAAATTAATTTAGTTCCATTGACTTTGTCCTGAAAAAAAATTTGTTAGAAAACCATATAAAAAATGAAAATGATTTATGTAGCTTCAGTGGCGTAGATAGCTTTTTGATATGGGGGGGATATGACGTAAAAATGTGTTTCTTTTTCAATTTTGAGATTGTATCATCTTATAATTCTCAGACCCAAGGGGGGGGATTGATCCCCCTGATCCCCCCCTATCTACGCTACTGTGTAGCTTCGGTCGCGTATAGACGTGTTTTCTTAACGCTCCGGAAAAACAATAAGTCACTCAGTCGAAAACGTTCGAAAAATTTATAAACGCGAGGTTTTGCGTTTCGCGATGCTAATCGCATACCGTAAACTAAAGTTTTAATTAATTAATTAATTAATCTTTACGTACTATCAATAAACAAATGAGTAAGAATGTGGATCAGCGCACTCAACGCCAAAAACAACAAGACGAAGCCCGTGAAAAAATTCAGAGAGAGCAAGACAAACGTCGTCTCTCTTTGGCCCGTAACAACGCATATTTCTTTGTGAAGAGTTATACTCCAGAATCGAAAGTGCAAGAAAGTGCAAGTTTACTGACCGCCGAAAACCAGAGAGCTAGTTCTTGCTCTCCCGCCCTGCTTTTCACCGCTCAAACGCCATGGAGTGAGCAGTGCAAAACCCCAACCGAGCTTCTGCCACCTAGTGCAACAACAACAGCAACTACCACGTCAACTACAACGGTCTCTCTAGCCAACAATGCAATAACGACTTCACTCTCTTCTTCTGCAGCGGGTAAAGCAACAACACAACCAAGTGCAATAATCGGGTTAAACGGCAACAACAAAGCTATGAGAGAAGAAATGACAATTCCGCAAGCGGGTTCGGCCATGCAGACAGGCATGGATCGCTATATTAATATTTCCAAGCGCAAGCTTACACCCCAAAAAAATCTGACGGCAATAAGCCCAAAGTTAATCGTACCAACAAAGGCCCTGAAAACCTCGGGCCATTAAATGAAAATAGATATTCCATTCTGGCGGAGACTGAAACTGAGTCTGAACAGTTAGCCCCAAGGAAACTTAAGCCCCCACCTATCTTTATTCGGGAGAAGATCTCGAATGCCCTAGTCAACAAAATAGTTGACTTTCATGTTATTCCGCTTATGAAAGGGAATATAAGCGAAACCAAACTGCAAACCAAAACTGAAGAGACAAAAAAAATTACTACACGTACCAGCTAAAAAGCTGTAAAGGCTTGCAAGTTGTGCTTAAGGAAATAGAACCCGATGTGACCCCCTCTAAAATTACAGAGGCTCTAAAAGAAAACGGGTTTTGTGCTAAAAATGTCATAAACATTATGAACAAAAACAAGAAGCCGCAACCTTTATTCAAGGTCGAGCTGGAGCCAGACAGCAGAACTTTGAAAAAAAACGCTGTGCACCCGATCTACAAGCTGCAGTACCTGCTGCATCGTAGGATCACAGTAGAAGAGCCGCACAAATGGAACGGGCCAGTGCAATGTACAAATTGCCAGGAATACGGACACACCAGGGCTTACTGCACCCTCAGGTCAGTATGTGTGGCTTGTGGAAACTGCCACGGCTCCGAGCCCTGCCCTGCCAACAAGGAAGACTCTCTCAAGAGAGGCTGTCCAGTCTACAAGGAGATGAAAATTCGGATGCAACGAGCGACAACGACACGCTCCCAGAACACACAGAACATTTACATGAGATCACAAACGACACCGGAATTTTTCTTCGCAAAAGCAGCCAGGTCATCATTTGGCCCTTCAATTACCACCAACGGCATTTCTTACGCCAGTGCTCTAAGATCAGGCACAGCTCACATAGAGCCGAAAATTGATAACATCCAGCAGGCCATGGGACAGCCACAAAGTAACATGGAAACAATGATGATCACTTTGCAACAAAATATGATGGAATTTATGTCCTTCATGAAAACCACCATGCAAACCCTTTTGCAAAACCAAATCATCTTGTTACAAATGCTTGCAGCTCAGCAGTCCAAATAAACTATGCCTAGTCTTCGAATAACTCTGTGGAACGCCAACGGTGTTTCACGGCATAAACCTGAAATAACTCAATTTCTGAACGAAAACCACATCGACGTTATGTTGCTGGCAGAAACGCATCTCACCAGCAAATATAACTTTCAAATACGGGGATACACGTTCTACAGCACCGATCATCCAGTTGGTAAAGCACATGGCGGAACCGGCATCTTGATAAGAGACCGCATCAAACACCACTTTCACCAAAGGTTTGCAAAAAATTACTTGCAAGTTACATCGATAAAATTACAGTTGGGCAACTGCACCCTTGCCATTGCCGCTGTTTACTGCCCACCCCGTTTTACAGTCTCCGAAGATCAATTCATGGACTTCTACAATTCACTTGGAGAGCGATTCATAGCAGCAGGAGATTACAACGCCAAGCACACACACTGGGGATCCCGCCTTGTGACTCCCAAAGAAAGGCAACTATATAATGCACTCATCAAAACATGCAACAAACTGGACTACGTTTCACCAGGCAGCCCTACTTACTGGCCTACAGATCCTAGGAAACTACCTGATTTAATTGATTTTGCTGTGACAAAAAATATTTCTCGCAATCTAATATCTGCAAAATCGCTTTTGGATCTATCATCGGACCACTCACCAGTGCTAATAACTCTTCTTCAAAGCCCGGAACTAATCGAGCACCCTTGCAGGCTGACGTCGCATCGAACCAACTGGCTGAAGTTCAAAAAGTACGTAAGTTCCCACATTGAACTAACTCCACAGCTCAACATCAAGGAGGACATCGACTGCTATGCCGATGCACTGGAGTCTGTACTCGTCGCAGCAGCCAAAGTCTCTACACCGCAAGGGAGGGATGGGCACACACACCAACACAAAACTAACCTTGAAATCGAACAGCTTGTTCTGGAGAAAAGACGATTGAGGCGTGCTTGGCAAACCAGCAGATCGCCATCCTCAAAACAAAGTCTTAAGGAAGCTGGTCGCAGACTTACCAGGGCCCTAAGGCACGAAGAAGTAAAAGCACAACGCCAGTACATTGAGAAACTTTCACCCACCAGCACCAAGCATCCCTTGTGGAGGGTCCACCCAAATCTAAGTGCGCCGGCCGAAACAGTAATTCCCATAAGAGACTCTTCAGGCAGCTGGGCCAGATGTGACAAAGACAGAGCTTGTACATTTGCTTTACACCTTCGAAATGTTTTTCAGCCAAACCCTGCAACAAATTCATTCGCACTACCGTCGCCGTCAATTCGAATTGAAACTGAGACGGATCCAATTCTGTTTCAACCAAACGAAGTTGCAAAAGTCATCAGCGAGCAATTGAAACCAAAAAAGGCCCCAGGCGGTGATTTAATAACTCCCAAAATGCTAATTGAACTCCCAAACTGTGCAGTTGAGGTCATTTTTAAACTCTTTAACGGGATTACACGACTTGGCTACTTCCGAAAAAATTGAAAAAATCGATAATCATAACGATCCCAAAGCCAGGAAAAGATCACACAATACCAGCTTCATACAGACCGATAAGTTTACTCTCGTGTCTGTCAAAACTGCTCGAAAAATGCCTTCTGACGCGCATAATCCCATATCTGAAAGAGCACAACGTTATTCCGACACATCAATTTGGCTTCCGAGAAAGCAAGTCAATAGAGCAAGTCAACAGATTAACAACAGAAATACGGACTGCATTCGAAAATCGGGAATACTGCAGTGCGGTATTCCTCGACGTTGCACAGGCTTTCGATCGAGTCTGGCTTGATGGCCTTATGCATAAAATCAGAACTATTCTGCCGGAAAACACTCACAGGATACTTGAATCGTACCTTTACAACAGAGAATTCGCCGTGAGATGCAACACTACAACATCCGACGATTACACTATAGAGGCTGGAGTTCCCCAAGGTAGCGCCCTTGGTCCAACTCTTTTTCTCCTTTACACCGCAGATATTCCCACGAACGAGCGGCTAACTACTTCTACATTCGCAGACGATACCGCGATCATAAGTCGGTCCAAATGCCCAATTCAGGCAACAGCACTACTAGCTGATCATCTCGTGGTAGTGGAGAGGTGGTTATCAGACTGGCGTATAAAAATAAATGCGCAAAAGTGTAAACACATAACGTTTACTCTTAACAGACAAACGTGTCCCCCGCTAACTTTGGATAACACGCCACTTCCACAAGCTGACGATGTAACGTACCTTGGCGTTCACCTAGACAGGAGACTTACATGGCGGAGACATATCGAAGCTAAGAAAATTCATTTAAAACTAAAATCCAATAGCCTCCATTGGTTCATAAACGCTTGCTCCCCCCTTTGCCAGGACTTCAAGGTCCTGCTCTACAATTCAACGATTAACCAGTCTGGACTTACGGCTCCCAGCTGTGGGGAAACGCGAGCAGCAGCAACCTCAACATTATCCAGCGAGCACAATCAAAAATCCTGAGAACTATCACTGGGGCACCTTGGTATGTTCGGAACGACAACATCCACAGAGATCTTGGCATTCTACCCGTAAAAGAAGAAATATCAAAACAAAAAGCGTCCTACCACACCAAGCTAACTTCTCATCCAAACCAGCTCGCCATGGGCCTAGCCAGGGTTTCCAACCGGACCCGATTGCACCGAAATGACCTTCCAGCTCAGCAATAGTTATTAGAGCCCTTTAATCTTGAGTCAGTCATCTTGACTGTCAGATAGCTTTTTAATTTAAGATTTTATATACTTATTGTTAGTCTCAATTCAGAGAAGATCCAATAAATAAAATGCATATGTAGTAAAAAAAAAAAAAAAAATAAAAAATAAATTAAAAAAAAAAAAAACATATAGAAATATGTTTTTATTAGCTTTTTTCGTTTTTCGGGCTGGTTTCAAAATTCTCGGATCAGCCCATATGTGTGTCAAAACTATACGAAACCAAGAAAACTTTTGTTTCAGCCCTCCCCAAAATTCAGTTCCAGTTCCAGTTTGCGTTAAAAAACACTTTTTCCTGATTTTGACCTCAAAAAGTTGAAAACTTTAATCCTTTTTTTTTTTCTGTTTGATGGTGTTACCGAATGCTTAGGCTCTTATTAAAACTAAAAAAATGACCCTAGTTCAATTTAATATTTAAAATCCTTTAAAATTAATATCAATCGGATATTAGTCGGATATCAAACAAGAGAGGAGATTTGCGATACTTATTGCCCTCTTTAAAAAACAAAGTAAAAAAAACGCTAGTGTCTTAAAAAAAAAGTGTGGTCTACTCTTCAGTGCAATTAATTTTTAACGCATTTTTTTCACACTTTCTTGAAACTGGCCAGATTTTCGAAATTTTTAGATATCTGTGTAGATATTTTTAATACAAACAACAATTTTTTAGGCCACTTTTTTCTAGTATTAAAAATGTAGGCACCACAGAGTTTTGCAGTTTGTGGGCGTTAAAAAGGGCGTGGTCGGGTTTTGAAACACACTTTATCTGCGTGGGGTATACAGAAGTCTGTGTGCAAAATTTGGTGGCTCTAGCTCGTATGGCCGACGTTCTTACGGAGGGACGGACAGACGGACGGACGGACAGACATTTTCAACGTTCACAATAATCGCGTACTCTTCGAGTATCGCAAATAAAAATGCGATAAAACACAAGCTTGGAGAACTTTATCTAAAATTACTTTTAACTCATATATAAGCACTGATGTAAACAAATTTTTATTGTAAAAAAAATAACAAAAAAAGAACAAAAAAATAACAAAAAAACAACAAAAAAGAAAATAAAAAGCAAAACAAACGGTGTCGAATAGTTTCGGTACAAGCGCAACTAGGCAAAAAGATAACTTTTTTAGAAAATCCAACGGAAGATTTTCCAAATGAGGAGTCCTTCTGAAATGACGGCTCATTTTTACACATTAGACTTTCTTCTTTCCATCTGCATTTGAAATGTTCCTTATCGTAACGAACTGGATTTTGGCGAGGGCTGAAACAAAAGTTTTCTTGGTGTCGTATAGTTTTTATACAAACCTTATATTCTAAGCACACAGGCATTTTTAATAGTGTGCATCGTCAAGTCAATTAACTCTCACACATCATAAAAAGGAGTGGTAGTGTAACAGAAACAAGTCTAGAGAAGTACTAGGCTGCTCAGACGCCTTTCAGTCTAAGTCTTAAATGAGTACCCAAATGTCTAAAAGGGTAATTCTTGTCTTTTATGCACATAGATCAATATAGTGCTTAAGCAAGCTTGTTTGTGCGCATAAGAAGTCTGACCCGAATTGTGGTCGTGTTAAGTTGGAAGTAATGGCCATTTGTCATACATATGGGCTAATCAGAGAAAACTGAAACCAGGCCGAAAAACGACAAAAACGAATCTAAACATATTACTACAAGATTTTGTCCCAATTGCCAAAGAAATTTATTTTTAATCAAAAACTGATTTCTATTAGCAAAAAGTATTTTCTCCTTTTTTTAGATATGTTTTTATTTGCGATACTCGAAGAGTAAGCAAATACTGTAAACGATCAAATGTCTGTCTGTCCGTCTGTCCGTCTGTCCGTACAAACATCGAGATCTCGGGAACTATAAGAGCTAGAACCACCAAATTTTGCATACAGATTTCTATAAGCAAAGCGCAGATCAAGTTTGTTTCAAACCCTGACCACGCCCCTTTTTACGCCCACAAACCGGAAAAAACTCTGTGGTGTCCACATTTTTAGTGCTAGAGCCCTTACAAATGAAATGAAAATATCTACTCAAATATCTAAAAATTTTTAAAATCTGACCATTTTCAAGAAATTGTGTACACAAATGCATTGAAAATTTTTATTGCGCTCAAAAGTATGCAAAACTTTTTTTTAAGAGAGGGCGCTTAAAACTGATTGCGCATGAAAGTAGGCTACACATTATTGAAGAGGGCTAGCTAGCTGTTTTTAAAGAGGGCAATGAGTATCGCAAATCTTATAGTCGGGAAACCCGACTATAGCGTTCTTTCTTGTTTTATTTGTCATTTTCGCCTATAAGAATGACAATATATGATAACATTTTGTTTACAAAGTGTCATTTACAGGTTTAACCCTTCTGTGAGCGGAAGGAACATTTTTGTTCCATTTCGATTTTGCTTGTAAATATCTCGAGTTGTGTGAAAGCTATCGATCTGAAATTTTCTGACAACTCGTCTTCAACGATTCTAAACAAGTTTGCCGATTTTTAAATAAATCTGTTTGTAATCTTGGATTTTATTAGGGAAAACTTTTTTTAACTACGTTGTTGAGCGGAAGACACAAATTTGTGCATCGTGTTTGAACCGCGTATATCTTAAAAACCTTTATTCAGAAAAATTTGAAATTTTTACTGAATATGTATTAACTCAAAATCGTTCAATTTAAAAATTAAATTTTTAAATTAAGCCTACACTTAAAAAAATTTTTAAGTATTACCTTGAAAAAAAAAATTGCAGGTTAGATTAATTACGTAAAACTCGCAAACTGATCAAACAATTGAAAAACGTGATATACTACGTTATAGGGCTTTCAATAAGCTTTCCAAAATGGTCAAATGTGTCATACCCTTCTTTGGTAAAACTATAAGAAAAACAACCAATAGTGTTGAAAAATTACATTTATATTATACAAAATTGATAAATAATACCACAAATATACTAGAAAACTAGTATTATTTTTATTTCAAAATTATTATTCTTATAAAAATAATAATTATTACTATAAATGTCTGAAAAGGGTTATTTGTGGTTTTAGGTACTCTTGCTAATAAAAGTAACGGTCACAAATCACCCAAATCATTTATGACCACCAGGTGCAGCTGCCTACAGCTCCTTTTGGAATGACCCAAAAAAGGGTTGATGGTAAAACAAACTACCTGCACACATTTTTTGCACATTGCAAATTTTTAAATTAAGCCTACACTTAAAAAAATTTTTAAGTATTACCTTGAAAAAAAAAATTGCAGGTTAGATTAATTACGTAAAACTCGCAAACTGATCAAACAATTGAAAAACGTGATATACTACGTTATAGGGCTTTCAATAAGCTTTCCAAAATGGTCAAATGTGTCATACCCTTCTTTGGTAAAACTATAAGAAAAACAACCAATAGTGTTGAAAAATTACATTTATATTATACAAAATTGATAAATAATACCACAAATATACTAGAAAACTAGTATTATTTTTATTTCAAAATTATTATTCTTATAAAAATAATAATTATTACTATAAATGTCTGAAAAGGGTTATTTGTGGTTTTAGGTACTCTTGCTAATAAAAGTAACGGTCACAAATCACCCAAATCATTTATGACCACCAGGTGCAGCTGCCTACAGCTCCTTTTGGAATGACCCAAAAAGGGTTGATGGTAAAACAAACTACCTGCACACATTTTTTGCACATTTTTAGACCTTTGAACTACTTTTATAGTGACTTCTTCTAAAGAAAGGTATGGCACATTTGACCTTTTTGGAAAGCTTATTAAAAGTCCTATAACGTAGTATACCACGTTTTTCAATTGTTTGATCAGTTTGCGAGTTTTACGTAATTAATCTAACCTGCAATTTTTTTTTTCAAGGTAAAACTTAACAATTTTTTTTAGTGTAGGCTTAATTTAAAAATTTAATTTTTAAATTGAACGATTTTGAGTTAATACATATTCAGTACAAATTTCAAATTTTTCTGAATAAAGGTTTTTAAGATATACGCGGTTCAAACACGATGCACAAATTTGTGTCTTCCGCTCAACAACGTATAAAAAATCTTCCGCTCACAGAAGGGTTAACAAGAAAGAACGCTATAGTCGGGTTTCCCGACTATAAGATTTGCGATACTCATTTGCCCTCATTAAAAAACCAAAACGAGAAAAAACGATAGAGTCGCCACCTATGGGGCTACATTATCTACATTGTATGTAAACAAACACGTGTATGTAAAATATGTATGTCGACTAGATTCAAGGCATAGCAAAATGTTCTATAACTTCTTTATTATTTATTAGAGCATAAAATGGTTCGGAGTGTAGTAAGACAGTGCACATATCATTATATTTCTTTTAAAACCGCAAAGATTGCATAAAAAATGAGAGCGCCACAGATTTTCGCGGTTTGTGGGCGTTAAAAGGGGCGTGGTCGGGTTTTGAAACAAACTTGATCTACGTGGGGTATATAGAATTCTGTGTGCAAAATTTGGTGGCTCTAGCTTTTATGGTTCCCGAGATCTAGGAGCTCGTACGGACGGACGGACGGACGGACGGACGGACGGACAGACAGACATTTGATCGTTTACAGTATTTGCTTACTCTTCGAGTATCGCAAATAACTATTTAATCAAGACTACAAGATGGAAGAAGTGTTACGTTCGCAACATAACGTCTGCATCAAATTAAAATTAGAAATTTTTTTTTATTAACGGTTAACTGCTAACTTTTTTTTCTAAGCTGCATTGATATGGTCATACATTTGATCTCATTTTTTGTTGTTGCACCACTTTGGTTAACTTTTCCTAACTCGCTAAACTCATTCAAACCCCCCAACATTTTTTTTCATATAAAAATTAGTACATCAAAATTTTGAAAACCTCCCCCGAAGTATTTTGAACCCCTCCCGTTCCCAAAATATTTTTCTGGATCTGCCCCCGTCTCAAGTAAGTGTAGGCTCTAAAATCGACAGAGATTTTTTGATAGAGCGAGCCCTCCCCACCTAGAAAATATTATAGATTCTAAATTAACACTGTTCATAGATGAGAAAAATCAAAAAAATAAAATAATCTGTGGAGATATTTTTATAATTATTCAAGGTCAAAGGTCAAAATTTTGGAGCTTTTTTTATTGTTTACGTTATTCTTGAAAACGGTAAGTTTTATCGAAAAGCAGATCAAAGGAAAGTTATAGTTCTTAAAATTCTCTATAAAAAAAATCCTGATGATTTTTTCTGTAGGACCCACCATTTCCTAGATATTGCGCTTGTAAGAATCACGTTCTTCATAATATGCACACATTAATATATGTGAATAATTTAGAAATCTCTCCACAGATTATTTTGGTTTTTTGATTTTTCACAGTTAGGAACAGTGAAAACTCAGAATCTTTAATAACGCAGGGCAACAAAATGAGACTTTGCAAAAGTTCAACGTGCAAAAAAATGTTATTGTAGACAGTTCTAAGCACAACTGCATACTTATTTTTGGTTCGTAACACGTGGTATTTGCGGTATCACGTTTTGAAAAAAATCACAACATTTAATCAGTTGATTTAAACAGGGACCGTAATCATTATAAGTGATATTTAAAAAAACCAAAAATAAATATTATTTTTGATTTTTATTTGTATTTCCTCAGTAATAATGATTATTTTAGATTTTTATTATATTTTTCAAAAATAATAATTATTTTGAGCGAAAAAAATTTCAATCAAAACTAATGATTA
Source organism: Drosophila oshimai (assembly GCA_018150695.1). Classification (NCBI taxonomy): domain Eukaryota; kingdom Metazoa; phylum Arthropoda; class Insecta; order Diptera; family Drosophilidae; genus Drosophila; species Drosophila oshimai. Next base: position 972,974 of record JAECWM010000268.1, on the reverse strand, counting down.
TTTCTGAGCGATATTTTATTCGATCGAAAATATCACTCAAAGTCCGATTGCAGGAGTTCCATGCGGAATCATGACAAGATCTTTATATGTGCTTGTTGGTTACGCCACCGCCTACAGTATAGGCTAACAAAAAATTATGATTTCGTTTATATCAACCTTTTTAAACTTTTTTTAAGTTTACGAGCGTTAGTTTATTGAAATTATTGGCCAGAGTTCATTGTTCAAACAATTTTTAATAAAAACAAATAAATAATTGCAGAAGTTGGAATCTTCTAAATATTAAAAAAAGCTTTTATGTGGTAAGTGGTAAAAAAATAAAAGAAAAAGTTTTCTTAGCTGGGAAATGAACTCGTTCCTACCAAACGCTAAGCTACAACACTAACACCCAGACTACGACCTATTTGATTTTCAGGACTCATCTTGTATGTGTTATTTATAGTTAGTAAGCTAGTTTTTTTAAATTAATGGCCACAGTTAGTTGTTTAAAAATTGAATATAATTGAAACCAAATAAACATTTGCAGAAAATTAAATATTCTTAATATTAGAAAACTGGTGCAACACCACTTTGCAGCTGAACTTGAAGACTATGTAGTGATTTTCGGTATTCCCCGAATGAATTTTGATTTACTTGTCGTCTTCAAGTTCAGCTGCAAAGTGGTGTTGCACCAGTTTTCTAATATTAAGAATATTTAATTTTCTGCAAATGTTTATTTGGTTTCAATTATATTCAATTTTTAAACAACTAACTGTGGCCATTAATTTAAAAAAACTAGCTTACTAACTATAAATAACACATACAAGATGAGTCCTGAAAATCAAATAGGTCGTAGTCTGGGTGTTAGTGTTGTAGCTCAGCGTTTGGTAGGAACGAGTTCATTTCCCCAGCTAAGAAAACTTTTTCTTTATTTTTTTACCACTTACCACATAAAAAGCTTTTTTAATATTTAGAAGATTCCAACTTCTGCAATTATTTATTTGTTTTTATTAAAAATTGTTTGAACAATGAACTTTGGCCAATAATTTCAATAAACTAACGCTCAAACTTAAAAAAAGTTTAAAGGTTGATATAAACGAAATCATAATTTTTGTTAGCTTATACTGTAGGCCGTGGCGTAACCAACAAGCATATATAAAGATCTTGTCATGATTCCGCTTGGAACTCCTGCAATCGGACTTTGAGGATATTTTCGATCGAAAAAATATCGCTCAGAAATAATCATTAGTTTTGATTGACATTTTTCGCTCAAAAATAATTATTATTTTGAAAAATATAATAAAAATCCAAAATAATCATTATTACTAAGCAAAAAGAATAAAAATCACTGATTCGAAAATCATTGCGGATATGCAAAGATGATTTAAATAGGAACCAAATGGTATAATTCGTTTGCTTCTGCGACTATTGTAAGTTTATGATTTATTTGATTAAAAAAAAAAATTTTTTTTATTTTTCGGTCCCTGTTTAAAATATCTTCGCAAGTGGGTACTCCACTTCATTGAGATGCATAATATAAGTTAGCCTTGATGACGTTTCTTTAGATCTGTATTTAAATTTTTTATAGTATCTTCATCAAAACAAAAGTTTTTCGTGTTTTAGTAGTGTTGTTCACCTCTGTTCCCAAAAATTTTGTTGTTGTGAACAAGTTTTAAAAATACAAATAAAATAGCCTTCACCAAAAACAAGGTGCATCTATACAGAAGCGCCTGTTTTCTACCTTTTAAGACTTTCACCACCATTCTGCTAACAATTCTGTAATTTATAGCATTTTTTTTGTAAAATCTTAAAAAGTGACTCGTTACTAAGATGGGCTAAAAATTGACAATATTTCAGGAAATTTAAGGTCCAAGGAGCCAATGCTTTTTTTAACTGGATAATGGCCTTACCTTTGAAGGGGGTATGCTATTTAATTTTCAGACCCTTAACCCCTTTTTTACTTAAAATACCTACGCCCATTTGTTTAAAAAAAGCCTACTGCTTGAAAGTTAATGTTTCTGGTTTCTAGCTCCTGAAATATAGACAAATTTGTACCTAGCCTAGTATTGAGTCACTTTTAAGGTTTACAAGAAAAATTCTGTAAGTTACCATAATGTTCGCAGAATGGTGGTGAAAGTCTTTAAAGGAAGAAAAAAGGTGCCTATACATAGATGCACCTTGTTTTTGGTTTTTGTTTTTTTAAAGCTTGTTCACAACAAGAACATTTTTGGGAACAGAGGTGAACGTCATCAAAGCTTACTTATATTATGCAACTCAATGAAGTGGAGTACCCAATTATGAAGCTATATTAAATCAATCGATTAAATGTTGTGATTTTTTTCAAAACGTCGTACCGCAAATACCACGCGTTAAAAATTTAAACTAAGTATGCAGCTGTGATTAAGATAGTGTGTTTTAACATAATTTAATGCCCATAGGGCTGCACCAAAAACACTGTTGCACTGTGTTTTTTTTTTGGCGCTGGGTGCGGAAAAGTTTTAAGACAGTGTCAAATGAAAATTTCAGAAACTTCAGCTTCGCAGGTATGATTTCGATAGATTATCTAACAGTCCAAATAAATTTAAATATAGATCAAACTGAATATGTATGCCGCATTTGCTGAAATTGCCCTACCGATCTTCAGGTCGCCGAGCAAAGCTACGAGCAAATTTGCATGTTTTCATGCAAATTTCGATATTTCAACTACGTTGCGGGGATAGTAAATGTTATCCTTTCGGGCTGAAACTTTTTTGTGCTTTCATTTGACACTGTCTTAAAACTTTTTCCACCCAGCGTAAAAAAAAAAAAAAAAAAAATCGAGTTTCCATGAAAATTTCAAAATTTCAAGGACGACGTGCCAATAGTAAACATTATCCTTTCGGGCTGAAATTTTTTGTGCTTTCACTTGACATGGTTTTACAACCTATCCGCACCCAGCGTCATCGAAAATCAAAAAAAGTTGATTTTCGATACACTCTTATGTATATTCTAAGATATAGGAAAATAGTGTCTTTTAATTATCTTCTCGATTTTTTTTAAAGTCCAGTAGTCCCTTTTTGACCAACACCGACTTACCTTCTTCAGCAAATGTAATTATTTCCTGAGTATTTCCAAAGAAGTCTTCATGATCACTATTTTCCTGCTCATGAACCACCGATTCGTAATGCCGCTTCTGTTTTTTATCTTCAATATCGGGGATTATAGCATGATATCCACGGTTAGAGCTGCTTTCATGGTACTGGTTTTTATCATGAGTCTGAACACTTAAATCGTTAAAATGTTCATGAGAATTGCGCCTGATCTCACCATTTATGCCAATATTGGCACTACTATCACTACTTCGGTTTATATCTATTAGATATGTAGATTTGCTAAACGCATTCGCATTCATTTTTTTTTCGCTGTTGCCATTGACCCCTCTGGCGTCACCATATTTTAGAATTTTGGTAATACTGTTAGGCCGCATTTTTAGTTCCGATGTAGCTTTAGGCACAATACGAAAGTTCATTTTCAACTGATGTTTCTCTGGCCATCTCTTCAAGAAAATAGTTTTCCCATCATATTTCTGTATTTGATGCCTTCTTCGGTCTGCAGGACGATTTCTCAAGACTTTTTCGTACATATTGCTTTTACTTATATTTAAAGTATGACCAATTGGTGACCGATACTGATGTTGATGGCGATCTCGCTCACTAGAAGCATAAGTCTTTTCGCCACGGTGATTGATCCTATGTATTTCGGGTAGCGTTAGAGTCCGTGATCTGGAAAGCTGTGGGTCGAAATCATTACCACTGCTCTCAAATGCATTGTTTATAATTATCTGTCCACCATCCGCCCGATTTATTGTTTCCCAAATAAATTGCTTAGGTAGGGGATGAGATACATTTGGCTTTTGGGTAAGACCAAGTTTCGTCAAAATTTGTTGTTTTATCGACTCTAAACGAACTAGGTCGCTAGGCGCAATGTTGTTTTGGGGTTGATTAGTTTTTTTGTAGAAATAATTGTTGGTATGGTATTTGTTGTAGATGTTGTAGTCTGTGTGTGGATTATCTGTGTAAATGTGATAATTGTAAAGTGTTATGTAAGTTACTATATCTATATCTCTGGAATTGTATGAGGTGTAATTATGTTTTCAAATTAAGTCTTAGGGAAAAGGATACTTAGTTTAAGATGCTTTGCTGAGATCACAGTACACACAATACACAGTATTTGCGTGCAAAGCGGTTGGTTTAAAATAAAAAGCAACTGCGATTTAATTGTTTTAAAACTCCAACAATTGGGGACCGTATTCCGTATTCCGTATTCAAACATAAAACTGTCGGTGCCACAGAAAACTATATCATTTCCCCCGCGTATGAAAAAAAGCAAATTTGCACGTTTTTATAAATAAGCTAAACTTATTTAAAACAACGATAATTTTATATTTATTCGCCAAAACAATGTTTACTGGCTACATCTATATATATCTTAAAGCTAAACATAACAAGTTAAATAATATTCAACTTAATAATAATGAATCGTATGTGCTATCTGCATACAACATTTTTTATGTTTTGTTCTTTTTATATTTCAAATTAATAATTTTCCAAAACCGTCACCTTAAAAAATGCTTGTGCCATTCCAACCAAGTTCCGTCCAAACAACCAAAATGACAATCAAATGACAAAAAGAAAATATAAAATTTCGAAGCTATGAGGAATTAAATTTCCATAATTAAATTATTTATTGTTTTTCTTATTATGGTACTCTATATTATTGTTATAACAATAACTTCAGCGTGTCAAAATTTCAATTGTATTTCTTGTGAAATTAATAAAACAAAGCGTGCATTAAAATAAAGTTTGACCCCTTGTGGTAAAAAATACCCTATTATCTACCGGCTTGGGTTTTCAACAATGAAGAAGACGACAATTTGTATGAAAATGTAAATGAATTAAACAAGTTTTAAATATTATTGACTAAATGTTGTTTAGTTCTAGGGGAAAGCATTGGAAAACAAAGCAAGCCACCGTTTTCTTGTGCGGTAGTACGAACAATACTCCACCGATGGCCGAACAAGAGATACATATTGGTTGTATAAGGCTCATCAAACTCCTTCTTAAAGGCCACTAGGCTTCAAGCTTTATTTAAAATGTCAATATGTGATCGCTTAAACAAAGATTATGGTCTAGAAATACGTTAAAGGACATTGTTGTTGTTCGTGAACTCTTTCAAATTCTAATAATTTATATTTCTCGGCATAACGCCATCTATAATTGTATTTCCTTTTCTCGGCTCACAACACTCTATCTCCACACACGCACACTTTTGATCTATATATTTGTACGCCGCTGCGTCGGCGACCTATTGTGAAATTCATATTCAGTATCAGAAAGAATAAAAATCATTTACAGAGCACTTAAACTCAGTCGTCTTAAATTCGGATCATATTGTTGGTCCTTTGACTATCGGATTCATGTTTAATAACAGTCCAGTCAATCTAGACATAAAAATGGGTTTAAACAACATTAATTCCGACAGAGCTGAATTTAGGTGGAGGCCTTTGGTTTACCCGAAGGAACAAATTGTGAAAAGTCCCCATCGATCCCAGGTGTGCTAATTGAGTTATTCAAGGTCACAGGTAAAAATTTTGGGGTCTACAACTTTGTCCTTATATATTGTTTGACAAACCGTACCGTTTTTGAGAAAAACCCAAAAAAGTAAAAAAAAAAACCCAAAATTTGTACCTGTGACCTAGAATAACTCAATTAGCACACCTGGGATCGATGGGGACTTTTCACAATTTGTTCCTTGTGGTAAACTAAAGGCCTCCACCAAATTTCAGCTCTGTCGGAATTAAAGTTATTTCAATGTCTAGATTGACCGGACTATTGTGCACTTGTTTGTTTTTGAAAGAGTTGAAAGAGTTGCGATCACTTGCGATGCGATGCCAAAAAGCACGACTTGTCTTCTCGAAGTCAAGACGTCGAATGTGGATTGCAAATATTTTTAGTGTCACTAGAGAAGATGACTAGAGAGTACCAAACATGAGGTCATATCTTTAATCATAGAGGTTACAGCTTTAAAATTTGAACGTTGCTGTATTTTTCACTAAGCACAATGTCTTAAAATTATAAGCATGTTATTAAGTCTTGGAAATTTCACCCAACCATTTCCGCAGCGGGTAATGGTATATAAAATACTATTTGAAGTAAAAATTAAGTCTATTGAAAACGTTCAACCATATAGCTTTAAAACTAAGTTCGCATTGACGAGCATGCTTACGTCGCCATTCGTGGTATTACTGATCAAGAACACATACTCTTAAAACAAGACACGTTTCCTTTACTGCGTGCTAAACTTCTGAGAGTTAAAGGGGAGTTTCTACCATGTACGTTCATTTTAATTGTAGCATTTTAACAATTTTGTAAAGATACATGATTTAAAAATACTTATGCGAAATTTCTACTTAAAATCATTAAATTACGAAAGCGCGCTTAACCGCCCAAGCAAAACTATGAACAAGTTTTTCTCAAAACAACGTTTTTTGGCCTGGCGCGATAGATTTAAGTAATTGTCTCAATATTGCACAGCTATGCATTAAGGGATTGCTAATGGCTGGTAGCAGAATTATCAAAATATATTTAAAATTTTTAATTTTACAAATCAAATTGTTATAAAAAACCGTTTCCTAAGTGGTATAACTTTTTCATTTTTAAATTTTGTTTCACAATTTTGGTGTGTTTCTTCAGGTTATTTGAATAAACGGTAGGATAAGAAGTTCTTGACGCGCTGATATCCTTACCTCTCCTCTATCGCCAAGCCACATAAGATGAAAATGCTTTCTTTGACAAATAGCCCCATTGAGAACAGCAACGTAGTTCTCAAGCTCTTATGCAAGCAATATAAAGTATGCCACATAAATGCCCAAAGACTGACCAAAAAGATTGAAGAATTCAGATACTTGTTCGTTAAGCCTAGTACTCAGATCGACGAACAGTTTCGATGTCGAAAAGAGGCCATTCTTTTTCTTTTTCTCGGAGTATGACCTTCTTTTAGAAAATTAATCGGCAATTTCTTTGATCAAGTACTGCGGTCACACTGATTTGCGTTGGCGGGCTGTATATTAGGGTATCGAAAATCAACTTTTTGATTTTCGATGACGCTGGGTCGGATAGGTTGTAAAACCATGTCAAATGAGCACAAAATTAGCCCGAAAGGATATTGTTTATTATTGGCACGTCGTCCTTAAAATTTTGAAATTTTCACGGAAACTCGATTTTTTTTTTTTTTTACGCTGGGTGCGGAAAAGTTTTAAGATAGTGTCAAATGAAAGCACAAAAAGTTTCAGCCCGAAAGGATAACATTTACTATCCCCGCAACGTCGTTGAAATTTCGAAATTTGAATGAAAACATGCAAATTTGCTCGTAGCTTTGAACGGCGACCTGAAGATCGGTAGGGCAATTTCAGCAAATGCAGCATACATATTCAGTTTGATCTATATTTAAATTTATTTGGACTGTTAGATAATCTATCGAAATCATACCTGCGAAGCTGAAATTGCTGAATCTTAAAAAAAAAAAAAAAATCGAGTTTCCATGAAAATTTCAAAATTTCAAGGACGACGTGCCAATAGTAAACATTATCCTTTCGGGCTGAAATTTTTTGTGCTTTCATTTGACATGGTTTTACAACAAATCCGCACCCAGCGTCATCGAAAATCAAATAAAAGTGGATTTTCGATACACCCTACTGTATATGCTGTATTCGGTTTGTTGACAACCAAATATTAAATAAATTGTGAAAATTATAATGCAACGATGAAACCTTCTCAACTTAAGCCAAGGCTGAAGCTCGCAAGGAGGAGGAGGCCAAAAATTCGAAGGAGCATGCAGTTACCCCCAACAAGAATGAATGGGGCACATCCTCGCAAGGCGAGTGGACTACACGGAGGTGAACTCCTTGTCCAATAACAAACGGGACTTTTGTTCCCTGCCGACCACAACGCTTGTCTTCTGCACGGTCGCCGAGGAGCACTTGATTGGCGGGCTCACCTGCGAGCTGCACCAATGATGGGCTAACAGCCTCCTATGCCATGCGCACCCACTAGAGTCCTGCAAAAGTGAACTCATCCCTACGGTGGAACTCAAGCCGGGCGACTCGGTTTACAATATGAAGAAATTTCAGGCTAAACGGCTGCTTCCCAAACTAGTGATCAATCACCAGGTGCAGGAAATCAAAGATTTTTGTTTCAAGGACTAAATTAAACCGCCGTTTTAAATGAATTTTAAAGAAATATTCGAATATAAGCGCACATTTGCGTTTCTTATGTAAATAATAAAACAAATAATAATTTGAAATCTTTTGAAATTTTGCTAAACCCTCTTATGAGAGAGAGAGTGAGAGGGCAACAACGTAGAACGACCTTTTTATTAAATAGTTCTATCTGCTCTGCCTTTCGTTCTCGAAATACTGAAAGTTAGTTGGCAACGCGATTAGTTGCCAAACTAAGTTTCTAGTATATTTTTTCTATCATCTGAGTACCGCCTGTCGAACAGCTCCCTCGAAAAGTGTTTCTATGTTATTGGCCTCTCGCTTTCTCTCACTGATTTCGAACTCATTTCGTCGATCTGAGTACTAGGCTTTAACTCCGGAGTCGATGCTATATGGGCTAATCCTGCGTTGCGGACGTTACATTTGTACGCAAATTTGTTTGTTAGAATTGACACAGCTGCCGTTGACGTGGATATATTTTCATGAAATTTTTTCCATATGCAGTTTCTTGAGTGCACTTTTAAACTAATTTAAAAACAAGAGGCTTACTGTTTTTGAAAGAAAGTTATGCTTGCTCAAAGTTCCGTAGCGGACGTTACAAAAAATGGAAGTAAAACTTGAGGTTTGTGTGCATTTCCACATGTATTAGCGAATTAAGAATAGTTAACCAATAGCGTTGCGGACGTTACACTTCTTCCATCAAGCTAAATTAGGCGGTTATCTATACTTTAAGCCACGATTTGATAGTTTTTTTGAATTGAGAAAATAGTTTAACATGTAAACGACACTTTGTGAACAAAATGTTATCATACATTGTCATTCTAGTAGGAGAAAATGACAAATGAAAAGAGGTCTAAAAAACAGACAAAAATACCAAAAAAATCCTTTTTGGTAATATTAGTTAATTGTACCAAAAAAATATTAAATTTTGTTGTCCATTGCTTAGACAAGTTTAGTTCCTATGATTTAGGAAAAAAATGTTGTTAAAAAAACCATATAGAAATATGTTTTTATTAGCTTTTTTCGTTTTTCGGGCTGGTTTCAAAATTCTCGGATTAGCCCATATGTGTTTCCGGGACATGGTTTTCGTCCTTTGTTAGTGATTGTCTTGTCTCATGTGACGGATTTAATTTGTATCGTGCTGATCGTGATGGACATGCTTATGCAACTTATTTAAATAAGAGATTAAAAGCCAAAGTAGTCAGGAAAACTGACACAAATAGTACAATAGAATATCTATTTATTGAACTCGTGGCATCTGTCCAAACAGAAAAATTACTTCTGGGTTGCGTCTACCGACCGAATCGAACCACTGACTATACCGAATTTTTTGCCCTTTTCTGTGATATATCTGTGGGAACCGGCGGCGAAGAGCGACGGCGATGGAGGTAGCAGCGACGTCAGCGCCGACGTCAACGATTGATTCCCTTACGCATAACTCTTTATATTGTTAGTCAAAAACGTCCGGTTGATGGACCAGCATCGCAGGTCCGCAAATAAAGTGTAAAACTAAGAAACGAAGTAACTAATAGTTTCATTGTGATTGGAGGTGATTCTTGGGTTAATACATTGGCGACGAGGTAAAACTGGAGATTAACAAAAGAAAAACAGCAATAACCAATATTTAAATTAAATACATATTTGCAAGACGTAATTTCGTGATATTGCGGTACTTGGTACAAATGCATGTGTCGTTTTGTTCTTTCTTTCTCTCTCTCTCTTCTTGTGATCTACTTGTTCTTCTGCTCTTATAGTGTTCTATCACAGCCAACATACGGATGATGCATAAAAAGAAATCAAGATAGTGAGCGGAAGACCAACATCTAATGAAGAGAGAGTCAAAGAGAGATTCAAAATAACATAAGCCGAATTAAGAGAGTGACTGAGTAACAGTTAGTTGCAAGTCAAGAGAATCATCACGATTAAAAAAAAAAAAGAGAGACACATAAGCCGAATTAAAAGAGTGACTGAGTAACAGTTGGTTGCAAGTCAAGAGAAACTTCTAGAAGACGTGAAATAACTCACGGGAAAAAAAGTTAATTAAAAAAACAAATTCTCAACTGGGTACGTTGTAAGTTGGAAAAAAAGAAAAAGGAAAAAAAACCTAACAAACAGAGAAATCATCTGTTTGTACAGAGCAGTTAGCCTTGTAATAAGCTGACATAGTCAGAGGCAGTTTGCCGAAATAATGAAGAACTGAAATTTTGGTTTTCGTTTTCTTCCAGGAAAATGGGTGAAAACATAATTAAACCTTTCCAGTGTGAAACCATTCAAAAATCGCTGTTACGAAACGAGTGGGAATGATGGTTTCGCGCATTTCAAATATATATCGATGCTGAAGAGATTGAAACACCTATCAGGAAACGAAATAAGTTGCTTCACTTGGGAGGCGTGCAATTGCAAACGGTTGCTTTCTCCTTACCCGATGCTCTGGTAGACCCAGATAATAACAAAGAAGTCGACGTATTTTCGGTGCTAGTGGACAAGCTAAATAATTATTTCTCACCGAAACAAAACTCAACCTTCGAACGGCATATGTTTAGGAGCCTTTCACCTTTGGAAGGTGAGAGCTTCGCGAAATTTACGATCCGGTTACGTCAGCAAATGCAGAAATGCAACTTCGGCTCCACTAAGGCCGAAATTGAAGAGATCTGTTTAAAGGATAAAATCATGGACTCCTGGACTTCGCTGGAATTGAAGAAAAAGCTACTGGAGAAAGAGCATACCTTGGCTGAAGTAATCGAAGCTTGTAGAGTAGAAGAAGAAATTATTAAACAATCACAATCTATGATTTCTAAGTCGGAAAGGGAAACAATAAATAAAATATCATTCCGGAAACCAAGCAAGGGTACGGAATGCGGTAGATGTGGTCGAATGGGTCACTCTGACGGTAACTTGACCTGCCCTGCACGACAAATAAAAGGCTACAAATGCTTACGGTTCGGGCATTTCACCCGCAAGTGCAGAACGAATCTCAAACGCCAGTCCATACAGCCAAACAACGGTGGCACAAAGCGATCACGGATAGATGTGCGGCAAGTGCAAGATAAATGCGCTCCTTCCGGAACGAAACCGACCAAGGAAGAATGTTTCCGGATTTGCAGCGATGATGAAAGTGATGAACTGATAGAGTGTTCAATAGGAGGACAGCTTGTTCCCCTTATCATCGACTCAGGCTCGCGTTTTAATCTGATTAGCCAAGCTGACTGGTTATCAATGAAAGTAAACAAAGCCGTAGTTTTCAACACCAGATCTAACTCGGAGAGACAATTTCGGGGTTATGCTTCAAACCAATTGCTTAACGTAATTTGTGTGTTCGAGGCTCCCATATCGACAGGCTCAGATAAAGAGATCATCACTTCATTTCGAGACCCGAGAAATAAGGAGGAGACGAGAAGCTTCCTAGGTCTGGTCACTTACGTCGGGAAGTTTATTCCGGACTTAGCCGATCGCACAGAACCGTTGAGGAAATTGTTGGGAAAGGACACCAAATTTGTCTGGGGCCCCAAAGAAAAAGAAGCGTTCAACGATTTAAAAACTCGCCTGGCTGAAATACCCAGACTTTCCTATAAAACATCGAACACGTCTGATTGCTGATGCAAGCCCGGTGGCGCTGGGAGCAGTACTTCTACAATTCACAGAAGAAAGCAAACCACAGATCATTTCTTTTGCCAGTCGAAGTTTGTCTGATGTGGAGAAGCGGTACTCACAAACCGAAAAAGAAAGCTTGGCACTGGTATGGGCGGTAGAAAAATTTTATTACTACCTAGCCGGTTTAGAGTTTGAGTTGGTGACCGACCACAAGCCGCTCGAGACGATATTTAAGCCATCATCAAAACCACCAGCTCGCATTGAAAGGTGGCTTCTGCGACTACAGACTTATAAATTCAAAGTTATTTATAAAGCTGGGAAGGAAAACATCTCAGACACTTTGTCTCGTCTGTGTAACCTATCATCGACAAAGGATTTCGAGTCAAGAGCCGAATATAGCATTTTTCGTATACTGGAGAGCTCAATTCCTATGTCAATGAGCATATCGGAGATAGCAGAGAAAAGCATCCTTGACGTAGAGATTGTGGATGCCATTACTTGCTTGCAAGAAGATTCATGGACTTCCGCCGCATCAAATAACCTCTACCCGTTCCGATTTGAGCTTTCCACAATCGGAAACATCCTACTGAGAGGAAACCGTTTAATCATTCCGACTTCTCTGCGGGGAAAGGTGCTAGAGCTTGCCCATGAAGGCCATCCAGGCGAACCCGCAATGAAGCGTCGGCTACGCTCCAAGGTTTGGTGGCCTGGCATAGATCGTGCGGCTGAAAAGTTTGTAAAGTCCTGCAGAGATTGCCTTTTAGTCTCACAAGGAAACACTCCAGCACCGATGAGTAGAACACCGTTTCCAACGGGTCCTTGGATATGCGTGGCTTCAGATTTGTTGGGTCCCTTGCCAAATGGCGAATTCTTACTCGTCTTCATTGATTATTTCTCGCGGTACATGGAGTTTAAATTCCTGCGCTCTATAACTTCAACGACCATTATCGATGTAATGAAAGAAATTATCTGCAGACTTGGCTTTCCCAAATACTTACGGACGGACAATGGTCGGCAGTACATCAGTAGTGAGTTTAAAGAATATTGCAAGGTTTGTGGTATAGAGCAGATCAGAACTCCGCCTTACTGGCCTCAGGCAAATGGTGAGGTTGAGAATATAAACAAATCGCTAGTGAAGCGATTAAAGATCGCATACCAACACAAAAATAACTATAAAGAGGAGATACAGAAATTTGTGTTGATGTACAATGTAACTCCACATGACATTGTCAACAGTTCAAGTATTCGGACGTGTTTTTCGCCGCTCCTCCTTTACATCGTGATTTTATTGTGAAAACCAATTCGGTCTATCTCAGTTTTTGAATATATTGTCAGTAACACTGCAATCTTAATCATTACGAGCCGTTTGAACAATTAAAAAAGACAGTGACTCAATAATCTGAAAAACTAAATTGGCAACAGAATATATTTTCTATTGCTCTGTTTTTGCCGGCAGTACCGCTTAGCCCATAGTTTGTGTTGTTGCCGCGAACATTCACACGAACCTACTCTGTGTTGCCAGCAGTACCGCTTTACCGAAAGTTTTTGTTGTTGGTTTGAACCACTCTCTCTGTGTTTGCCGCGAACATTCACACGAACTTGCAATCGGTGCATTTCGCTTTGATCGGTTCTTCCGCGCTTTTATCAGACTGCTCTCTGCCCGGCTGCTGTGCTGCTCTTCGACCGTTTACACCCGACCGCTCTTTGCCCTGCTGCTGCTCTGCCCTGCTACTCTTCGATCGATTGCATTCGAACCGCTCACTGTTTGCTGCTGCTCTGCCCTGCTGTGCGCTGCTCTACGACTGTTTGCATCTGATTGCTCTTTGCCCTGCTGTCGCTGTAAAGAAACAAAATGAGTTTATGCTGTGCCGCTTCCTGCTCTTATGGCAACAAGATAACTTCACGCCAAACTTCGGTTTGCTGCTGGATTTGCGACAACTTGGCACATCCTATCTGCGTGGAGCTAGGGCGGACAAGTGGCCCAATTGTGGACAAGCTAAGGTTGCGGGTTGGCCTTAACTGGACTTGTCCAAGCTGCAGGCATATCGAGCTTGACATGAAATCATTCAAGCGACAAACCCACCTTGAGTTCCAAGCCCTGTCGGCTGGTTTCCGAGTGCTTCAAGAAAAATTCTGCTCCGCAGAATCACATTTCAAGAACCTGAAAATGCTAAGTGTCGCTGAAACTTGCTCGTTGCCTTATAATCATCTAAATGTTCCACAGTCTACCGCCTCACTGCAACTGAGCCCTATTACAAGAGCACTATGGGACCTCAATCGAGGCTCCCCCCCTCTCAACACTTCCTCCCTGCCGGAAGTTGGTGCAGCTGACGAAGACCAGCTAGATGCGGATCACTCGCTAACTGTACCAACAGTTGCCCCGGAGATGGCTCTGCATTCACCTACTGGACTGCATCCTAGCTCTGCTGCCAACGATGACCACGCATCTACGTCGCAAGCCGCGGTACCAACGGGCGCTTTGCTGGCCACCGCCCGGTCGTCTGCCGACTATATGGACGTAGCAAACTCTAACTGTGCCCCCAAAGCTGCGCCTGTAAGAATCAACTGTGGGCCAATCATATCAGGTGTCGCGCCAAGGAAATCTACGTTCATAGTTGGCGTTGCACCCAAAAGGTTCATCTTTATCTCCCGTTTGAATCCTGGGGCTTCTGAAAACGACGTTAAGACCCACCTAAGTAGCAAACTGAATGTTTCTGGCACCGAAATAACTGTCTCAAAGTTCAGTTTTAAGCAAAGACGTGAAATATCTTCGTTTAAGATTGGAATTTCTGACGCTCTTATTGATAAAGTCCTTGATATTGCAATCTGGCCGGAGCATGCCATCGTTCACGAGTATGTTAACAAATTAAATTCTCGAGTTCGTGGACCTCAAACCCCTTCGGCCAGGGTTTCAAAAACTATATCGATTCATTCTCCCTACACTATCAGAATGTACGTAGTTTACTGGGTAAACTCAGTAAACTGCACGTCAATAGTGTCTCCTTTGACGCCAATGTGATTGCCTTTACTGAAACTTGGCTTAATTCCTCTGTGTCTGACTGCGAAATATTTGCGGGCAACTATGTCATCTATAGACGTGATCGCACAGTGCGTCTGGGCGGCGGTGTTCTTATTGCCGTTAAGTCCGATCTGGTCTCAGAGTTAATTCCGATAATCGACACTGAAAGCACTTTAGAATTTGTTGCTGTTCGTATTAACGTTCATGACTTTTTTGTTTACGTCTCATGCTCGTACATTCCACCCCGGTCCGATATTAATGTATATCTGCAACACCTTGCTCAAATTCAGAGTATTCACTCCACTCTCGGCAATAACGACCATCTATTGGTTATGGGCGACTTTTAACCTGCCTGCCATTTCCTGGATGTCAGCATCTGATTCAAATGTTCTGGTTCCTTTTTTACCTCACGAGTTGGTGCCTGGCCTTATCGACCTCTCATTGGGACAATTGAACTCAATTATGAACTCCTCGAATAAAATCTTGGACCTTATTTTTGCGTCGGAGTTCGCCAATGCCTACGTTTCCAGAATTGACCCCCTCGATAGTCCTGAAGACGCTTATCACCCTACACTTGAGGTCATTCTGGAAGCATCGGCTCCCTTATTGCCATGTCCTGAAATCGAAACTGCAACTTTTCGTAAACCAACTTTACTGAAATGAATCATTATTTATCTGAAGTAAATTGGTCTTTTATGGATTTAAACGAAGAACCTTTTAACATTGTTAAACATTTCTACGGCATTCTCGACACGGTTTTCAATTTGCATGTTCCTTCATTTCCCTCACCTTAGGTTTCTCATAAGCCTCCTTGGTTCACTCGTAGACTCTCTTACCTAAAAAACGGCAAGTCCAGACTTTTTAAGAAATTTAACAGGACAGGGATGCAAGTAGACCAAGCCAGATACCTTACTGCTCGTTCTGAATTCATAACTCACAATTCCCAATGCTACAAGAATTACCTTGATCGTTGCAGAAACGAGTTTCACGATAACCCCAAGCAGTTCTATGCATTCGTTAACTCCAAACGCAAGTCTCAACAATTTCCATGCTGCCTTCATCTGGACTCCATTTCTGCTTATAACGAGTCCGATATTGCCAATTTATTTGCAAAATGTTTCCAATCTACGTACTCATCCATAAGCCACGATAATACCTCAGCGTATCCCTTTTCACTTCCGCACTCTAATGGTATGTTTATGCCTATAATCAGCGTAGATGATGTTTTTCAAAACCTCCAAACAATCAAGTCATCCTTCTCTTCTGGTCCTGATCTTGTGGTCCTGATTGTGCTGGGGCATTGTGTGTGCCACTGTCAAAACTATTTCAGTTAACCCTGCAGCATTCATTTTTTCCTGAAGTTTGGAAGGAATCTTTTATAATTCCGCTTCATAAAAAGGGAAGTAAATCGGACATTAACAACTACCGTGGGATTGCGAAAATCAGTGCTATTCCCAAATTCTTCGAACAGTTAATTACTGCTCAGCTTCAGCACCAATGCAGCTCAATAATGTCCCCAACACAGCATGGCTTTATGAAACGTAGATCAACGTCAACCAACCTTCTGGAGTTTACCACAGTTATTAGAAACGCGTTCAAAACTAACATCCAAACTGATGTAATTTTTACAGACTTCAGTAAGGCTTTCGATTCTGTAAATCATCTATTGCTGCTAAAAAAACTTACGCTTTTGGGATTCCCGATCTCGTTGACGAAGTGGATTTCTTCATACTTATTGAACCGGACTCAGAGAGTATTATTTAAAAAGTCTATCTCAAACCTCGTCCACGTGACTTCTGGTGTTCCTCCTCCTGTTCGGAATTTTTATAAATGACTTGCCTCAAGTAATTCTCTCTTCCCACGTGATGATGTACGCCGATGATGTAAAACTTTGTATGCCTTTAACAAATGTTGATTCTCATGTACTCCTGCAAGCGGACATCAACAATCTGCAATCATGGTGCCTCTAGAACCTGCTGTTCTTAAATAATTCTAATTGTAGCTTCATGTCTTTTTATCGGAAGAGGCTTTTCCTCGCTAGTTATTCCATTAGGACGAGCGATCTTGAACGTATTAATTCCGTAACAGATCTTGGAGTTTTATTTAGCCACAACTTAAACTTTACCAATCACATCGGTATTATTGTCAGTAAAGCAAAAGGGGTTTTTGCATTTGTGAAGCGCTGGTCAAAGGAATTTGAGGATCCCTACACCACAAAGCACCTTTACATTTCTCTTGTTCGACCAATTCTTGAATACTGCTCGTGCGTATGGTCTCCTCAGTATGCTAAATACCAGGACCTAATCGAATCGGTACAGAAACAGTTCCTTTTGTTTGCTTTACGTGGGTTAAACTGGGAACCACAACGTCACCTACCATCTTACGTCGATAGACTGCGTCTTTTGAGCCTGCCCTCGCTAAAGGATCGTCGGACCTGCCACGGAGTGATGTTCCTACACAAGTTAATCACTGGACTTGTTAATTCTAGTTACCTACTCGGCCAAAGAGTATCCCGCTACTATCGGCCTATTGCTCTGGAAATCTGCAGGACAAATTTTGAATCGCACGATCCTTTTCGAGTTTTGTGTACTCAATACAATGAATTGTATTTTTTGTTGTTTTGTGAATGTTCCGTGAACTTTAATGTAACAATTATTTTAAGTCACCTATCCTTGCCTCCGCCCACTTGATGTGAGTCGGAGCACATCTTTAAAAATAACTCCTAAATTCGGGTGGAGGTGGGGGTTAGGCTTTTATATTGGCAGATATTTGCTAATTTTTTTGAAATAAATAAAAAAATAAATAAACATAGTAGCACAGGTACTGCTCCTACGCAGTTAATGTTTAACAGGCTGATCCGTGATAAGATGCCAGGAATTCAGGATTTGGGCGGGGAAGTATTAGACTCAGCAGAACGAGACCAAGATTGCATTTCAAAACAGAAGGAAAAAGAATCAGCTGATAAAAAGAGAGGGGCGAAGGAAACTGATATAGGAGTAGGTGACAAGGTCCTAATAAAAAATGTTGTGTTCCCCCATAAGCTAACACCAAACTTTGACCCTACCGAATACGATGTTATAGAGAGAAACGGAAACATAGCAATAGTGTCAAGAGATGGTAGACGTTTAACCAGGAATATTAGCCACTTAAAGAAGATACCAATAATGAGCCCATCAGACAGTGGCTCCGATCCTGGTTCCTTTCCACAGGTACATGCGACTTCACCAGAAGATTTGACCAACACGGAACAAACGGAACACCAGCCAGCACAGACAGCCGGAACAGAACTACCAAGCTTGGACCAAGGATTGAAATTAAAGCTGGTGCAAAAAGGAGGGATGTGGGAACCAGCGGCGAAGAGCGACGGCGATGGAGGTAGCAGCGACGTCAGCGCCAACGTCATCGATTGATTCCGTTACGCATAACCCTTTATATTGTTAGTCAAAAACGTCCGGTTGATGGATCAGCATCGCAGGTCCGCAAATAAAGTGTAAAACTAAGAAACGAAGTAACTAATAGTTTCATTGTGATTGGAGGTGATTCTTGGGTTAATACAATATCTATAGCAATATAATATTGACGGGGGATATGAACAGCAATGCTTTAAACGAAAAAAATCTTGTCAACAACATGGAATCTGTGGGAATGACTATAGTGAATTCGTCATTTCCAACGCATTTTACTAGTACCTGCAACACTCTCCTAGACGTATTTTTCGTTAACAAACCTTACAATGTTCTTGTACATGACCTGGTCTCAGAACCTTCAGAACATTCTCTAAACATGAACTTTTATTCATTACCTTTGACATTTCTATTGATAATACTGACCACCAAATTACTTTTAGGGACTTCAAAAATATTGACTACAATCTGTTAGCGTTTGAATGTAATCAGTGTGACTGGAATGTGTTGTATGGTCTTGTTTCTGTCGACGAGCAAATTGATTGTCTCCAAAATAGTGTACTGAATTTATATAATACCTGTGTTCCTATAAAAACCAGAATATTAAAACAAAATAAGCAGCAATGGTTTAATAGCACCATTGAAAATTATATGAAGAGTTTAAAGCCTTACGAAAAAAAGTAACGGACTTAATTCATTCATTTAAATGCGCTTATTTCAATACGAAATTTACAAATGCAGTTGATAATCGCCAAAAATGGAGAGACCTTAAGGCACTAGGCGTTGGTAAGTCAAAACCATCATTGGATATTGATGTGGACATCAATGAATTAAACCAAAAATTTGTCCAATACTAAGTACCGGAGGTGTAATTTAATGAGTACTGTGATCATGCTGAGATAAACAATGACTGTGATACAACCTGTGATACTAGATTTAGCTTTCCGTATGTTAGTGAATGTGATGTACTTGAAGCAGTCCTTAATATACGATCAAACGCAGTTGGACTTGACGACATAAATCCCAAACTTATTAAAATCATTTTACCAAAAATTTTACTACATGTTACTTTTGCCGTAGTGTGCTAACCACTTCCACTTTCCCTAAAATATGGAAGGACGCCAAAATACTTCCAGTTGGTAAGGCAAATGGTGACTATAGGCCAATATCTATACAACCGTATTTGTCTAAATAGGGCGAAAACCTAATGGCCAAGCAAATTAACAAATACGTAGAGACAAATGGACTGTTAAACAATACGCAGTCAGGTTTAAGAAAAAATAGGAGCTGTGTAACAGCCTTGCTGAATATAGTGGAGGAAATCAGGGAAAGCATGGAGGAAGGCAAAGTAGCTCTACTGACCCTTCTAGACTTTAGCAAAGCCTTCGACACCGTGAGCCATGATATTCTGTGTTCTAAGCTTATAAGAATGTTCAACTTCTCTGTGACAGCAGATAAATTGATACGCTCTTACTTAGATTGCAGACGTCAAGCAATAGTTACGTCCACTCAAACTTCCAACTATGAACAGCTTTCTAGAGGAGTTCCACAGGGATCTGTTCTAGGACCTCTTCTTTTTTCTATATATGTTAATGAGCTTCCAAATGAAGTGTCCTCATGTAAAGTCCATATGTATGCCGATTATGTCCAAGTGTGTGTATCGCGTCCTTTGTCCAGAATAAATTAATGTGTAGTGATGTCAAATAATGAATTGTCGGCAGTAAACAAATGGTCGAAGCTAAATGGTCTACAAATAAACCCAAAAAAGTCGAAATGTTTGGTTAGTTATAAAAAAATAATTGACACCACTGCCCCGACACCCCTAGTAATAGATGGTGAAGTAATTCATTATGTTGAAAAAGCAAATAATCTGGGTATCATAAACAACAACACACTCACTTGGAGCGACCATATAAACCAAGCTATTGGAAAAACATATGGTATATTAAGGTGTTCCATACTCAAAAATGGCAAAAACCTATTAAACACCGGCATTATTCTACGGCGCACATAGGGAAATTTTTAACATTTAGGACGACAAAAGTTTTTATTTGCGATACTCGAAGAGTATCTGTGGTGCCCACATTTTTAATGCTAGAGAAAAGTGGTCTTAATAAATGTTGTTTGTATTGAAATCTACACAGTTATCTAAAAATTTTAAAAATCTGACCATTTTCAAAAATTGTGTACACAAGTGTGTTAAAAATTGATTGTGCATAATAGCAGGCTACACTTTTTCAAAGGTGGAGGGCTGGCGACTCTAGCGTTTTTTATTGTTTTTTTTTTAAGAGGGCAATCAGTATCGCAAATCTGATAGTCGGGAAACCCGACTATAGAGTTCTTCCTTGTTTTTTTTTTAAAGTTAACCAATGAGAAAACTAATCACTTCTAAAAAAATAGACACCCAAACGAACAAAAGGTACTAACTTAATTTTCTAAAATATTATTACTACCATAAGAAACAATAAAATAATTTTTTCGCCCTAAATGCTCAAAATTTCCCTATGTGCGGCGTCGAGATATTCGGAAATAGTGCAACAAGTAAACAAAAACTTTATGTAGCGTTTAATAGTGTTGCGAGATATGTGTTTAATATAAGGCGTGGGCATCCGATTTCATGTCTAGCGTACAAGATATTTGAAGTTGATCTTCAATCATGGATCCAAAAAACACCAAAGAACCTGATTATCTTTACAAAAAACTAACATTTACCAGTTCAAGACGAACAAATAACATTGCATGCATAAGACACAAAAAAGCATTTTCTGAAAAACAATTCTTTATTTTTGCTGTTCGGTATTGGAACGAACTTCCCACCGGACTAAAAATAATTAGGAGCGTACCGAATTTCAAATCAAAATTAATTATACACCTTCAAAACCGTAAATTTAATGAGACAAATTAGTTTAAATTAGTTTAAGTACCCCCATGATCAGTATTTTAATATGTTTAAATTTGTAAAAAACTATATTTTTCATTCAAAATTTGTATCCCATTTTTTTGTATGTTATATGGGACGTTCCATATCAACCCGGCCACCCCACTTTTTTTTTTTTTTTAAATCAAAAATTTTTATTTGGAGTTTTGGGCACTAAACTAGTTATATTTTACCTCATACTTATTTTGCCAATATGACCACTCGTTCGCCCAAGAATCGCAACTGAAGGTTTACTCCAAAACAATTAAATCTTACGAACGGAAGACTCTATAACCATGAATCAAAAACAATTTGATCTGATTTTCAATACCCTATTAGCAAAAAAAAAATTGTCTTAGGTCAGACCATTGATGACCAAGCTATCGAGTTTTTAAAGTCTAAAAACGGGATAGCAGCCAAGGGCCAGTGTGAAATTGACCAATTATATTTTTCACACACAGCTCCCATAAAGACATACTTTAGTTCACTTGTTTCAAAGTGGGCCGTCTTTTGAGTAATTAGTAGCGATTTTTTAAGCGTTTCTTATCAATTTTTTCCATGGCACATACGATTGTTTGTAATATTTTCATAGAGAAAATTTGTAAGCATTTAAAAATCAGAGACTTACAATCGAATGTGCTTTGGAAAACACTGAAAATAACTGTTTTTGATATTATTTATTTAAAATTATTCTGAACAAATAGTATTGTAATTCACGTGACTAGCACAATAATATATAAGTTTAACTTGTAGTGCTAGGAAATTAAATAAATAAACTAATATAGTCACAGTTTGAAATATTTAACAATATGCCCCTGCCCACATCGAGTAGACAATAAAATTAACATTTCATTATAATAGACACTGAAAAGACTCTTTTCAACAAATCATGACTGAGATCATTATATTTAACACAAAGAACACGATAAAGGTCATGAAAGGCAAAATTGGAACTGCACAATGGCAGGGACAAAGGCCGATACCGACGAATAGTTCTCCCTGGTACTTTCCAGTTTAGTGAAATAAGGAGAAAGGAGGAGTCGACATCACCATTAATTAAATTCTGCAAAAACAACACACCATAGAAAGTTTGACGGTTGATCAAATCTAGTAAACTTAATCTGACACTATAGGATGGTCAAGTTTTGAAACAAATTTGATCTGCGCTTTGTTTTTAGAAGTCTGTGTGTAAAATTTGGCGGTTCAAGGTTTTATAGTTCCCGAGATCTCGACGTTTGTGCGGTCGGACGGACGGACAGACAGACATTTGCAAAGTTTACAGTATTTGCTTACTCTTCGAGCATCGCAAATAAAAATCATTTTCATTTCATCGACCTAAAATTCATTGAATTCTTAAAAAAAAAATGTTTAATTTTTTTAAATGAAAAGTTACCAGAAAAATGTTTAAATCGGGACCGAATGATAAAAACATCATGGCCAAATAACCAAGTTTTGTTGCATATAAATTGAACAAAATCAAATCATTTTTTATTACTCGTAAAGTATAACTATAAGAGCTACAACCTCCACATACTTCTTTATACCCTAAGCAGAACAAGAATGGTCAAAACTTGACCATACCCCTTTTGACGCCCACAAACCGAAAAAATCTGTGGCGCCCTCAATGCAATCGGAAGATTTTGGAGGGAATATAATGATATGTGCTCTGTCCTAATATATAAGGACAGGTATATTTCCCTACCAAATTACTTTACGGTCGAATTAAAAATAAAGTTATAGAACATTTTGCAATGCCGCACATATGATCAATATGCAAGTATATCTGTAAACTACATTTGTATTTTTGTTAAACTGCCAGCAGTGGCGTGTTTTTGTTGACCTGCCAACAGGTGGCGACATTGTAGCCTAAATTGTAAATTATGTATAAGGGATTGCTCAAAACCAAATCGGCCACCAAAATGTTTTTTTCCAAAAAACTTTGTTTTTTCGTTACAGCAGCCAAAAATATTAGATACGTATTTTTCGTTTAAGGATGTGATACGCGGAGTTTTCGAAAAAATTATTTTTGAAGTTTCACTCATTAAAAAAAATGACATTTTCAATCGCTTTTTACTCCAATATGGAATGAAGTTACAAAATTACCCCAAATATGAAATTTCCGCCTTTCTTCACATATTTTTCAGAAACATGCAAAAATTCAATTTTTATTTTTTCGACCAAAAAAAAGTACATTTTCGAAAGAAAAATTTGAAATTTTTCAAATTTGCGACATGATTTTTTGGTTTTTTATTTTTAAATGGTGCCTAAACGATTTTTCTAAGATGTGTCCAAATTTTGAAGATGGAACTCTCAGTACTTTTGGAGATATGTTTTTTATAGGAGCTTAAGCTCGCGCGGCTGTTACGCAGCGGCGCGGGCGCCCTCCACACGTTCGGACTCGCACCGACCAACCCTTACTTGGCTCGGCGCGAGCCGCGATTAAAAAAATTCATAACTCCAAAAGTACTAGTAGGTTCCATCTTCAAATTTGAACAGCATTTAGAAAAATGTTTAGGCAAACCATAAAAATAAAAAACCAAAAAATCATGTCCAATTTTTAAAATTTCAATTTTTCCAAAATTTAACTTTTTTTTGGTCGAAAATCTGAAAATTGAATTTCCGTAAAGTCTACTCCAAAACGCTGTCTACAGTATTTGACAGTTTCATTTGTAACTTCATTCCATAATTTACTAAAAAGATTGAAAATGTCATTTTTTATAATGAGTGAAACAAATCTCATTTTTGAGAACCCGCCGCTCAATACAGTTTCAAACGCAAAATCATATATATCTTTTTGGCTGTTACTAACAAACAAAGGTTTTTGGAAAAAAAATTTTGGTGGCCGAATTTGCATGGAATGCCCCACAAATAGTGTTTAAAAAAAATATATATATATATAGAATATATATAAACCTATTAGGGTAGTTATTGTTTAACTGGTTAATAAGAATCTGATAACATTGTAGCCTAAATTGTAAATTATGTATAAATAGTGTTTTAAAAAAAAATATATATATATTATATATAAAACCTATTAGGGTAGATATTGTTTAGCTGGTTAATAAGAATCTGATAGCCGGGAACCCGAATATAGCGTACTTGCCTATTTTAAATTAGATTTTGTTCTAAATCGGCATAAGGCAATATTATACGATTTTTAAGATAACCTATCGTCATAGAAACGACCTCGCCAGGTATGTTGATCAGATGATTTTTCTTATAACAACAAAAGAATACAACTTTTTTTCTTGTTGACCTGTCAATGAAATGTCAATCTGTAAAGTAAAGTAAGTTTGATAATGTGTATCACATTAAAGAAATTGAAACAGACAGATAATTTCAGTATTGGATTCAAAAATAATCATCAGCGATGTTTTAAGAATGAGCCCAAAATATGCGATATGAGCTAAATAATAGTAATAGTTTGTTTTAGGATCTTAAAGTTAGAGTGATATCTAGTTAAGCCCAAGGAAATAAGGGAACTTACCTTTATCGTTGAAAATGTTTAGTTTGCCTTCGTTGCACAAGGTGCAACCTTTATGAGTATCCAAATTAGAGGCATAGTAATTGCTGCTACTGATGCCGTTGCAGTTTATTAGTTTTACTTCAAACCAGACAAGCCCTATAAGAAGCCAAATAAGATTGGCGCGATTGCGTTTAACCTTTGAGGAGTTACGCATTGAACTTTGTGTTGGTGACCAAGGTGATATTATTTCCCTTAAAGGCGACACCAAAACGCTTCGTGCTGACGGTTTTGACAGTTTCATTTGTGATTCGGTTTCATAATTTACTTTTAATGTCTCCAAAGATTGGCATGTGACTTCACTTAGGCTTAGCCTTTGTTGAAAGAGGATCTCATTCTTGTGAACCCGTTGCTCAATTCTAGGGTGTTTTTGCGCCTTTCGTTGTTCTTGTTGGCGTTTGTTGCTAACCGTATTTCCGTTCCTGCGTCTCCTGCGCCTACGTCGCCGACGCCTTCTCCGTTGCCGTTTGCGATTGCGACTGCTACAAAACATTCGGCAGAAATTGTTCGATTTTACCTGCTGATCATTGTTTATATCGTACGAGCTGTACCCGTAAAACATATTTAGCTTTGCATCAGTATTACTGCTGGAGGTTTCGTTCGACGTCGTAGAAACAGAAACGTGCAGTGTTCTACTGCTGGCGTGGCTTCTTTCGGAAACACCAGACTCACCAAGCACCGAGAAAATGTCAAGTAGAATGCAGCTTGTCAGAAGTGTGGCTAATGCAGTTGCCCAACGCGCAAGCACTAGAATTGCTCCCATCAGCTTCGAAACGCCTAAAACTTCAATGTCGGGAACTTTTTTGCGCGCTTGTGGCTGCTGAAGAAATAATTTTCGGGAGCCATAGTTGCTGCAGCAGTTAAAGTTAAAACAGCAGCAGCACTTTACAACTACGACGCAGCATCCCTGACGACAGCAGAGACATTGGCAATTGAAGAAGCATCTGTTGCCTTTAAAAGGCGGCTCTGATTGGGATTGATGGGGGTCGAAGGAAAACCGCATTTTTGATATTTGGCAAACGTGTAAAATTGGCAGTGTCCCTTAGAAAAGTAGTACGAGTAATGGCAGTTTTATATTCCTGGTATACAAATTCCGAACCATTGCATATCCTTTTCATTTGGGCTGTGTATATTCATATTTTTGCCTGTTAAAAAAAAAATTTCATGTATAGTTGGTTCTTATTATTATTAGGCTTATTGAACAACAAATTTTGAATAGTGTTATTACTTTTTAACTGTTCACAAGTGCAAGGTGAGTATTAAGGGTATTTAGTAGTTCTACCAAATGTGGCAAATGGCAGGTGTGGCAAACGAAATTTAGAACATATAATCACTAACAAAAACGACCAAAGTATTTAAGTGTACCTTCGCCAGGTCTAGGTTTGTTTAAAAATGTAAGGGAAAGCGTGGCAAACTACATGTGGCTAAGTTAAAGCTGCTTAAATCATTTGCCACACATGCCATTGCCAGACTTGCCAGGACAACTGAAAACCTGCGGGGACCCATAAATGGGGCCTCCCATTTTTTTTTAGTTTAATGTAATTAAATAGTATATAGTTAGCTAGCCTTATAATTTTTCAAGGTCTACTCGCAGAACTCCCCTCGCTGACGCCGCTTACGTTGACGCTCTGTTCGAGCAAACTCCACACGCACAAAAGGTTCTCGAATGACCACACAGCAACACACGCAAACAAGAACAAAGTCCATATGCAGGCACACAGGGTCCCCGCAAAGACATATTTCCCCAGCTATCGACACCAACATGGAACAATACGAAGCGTCGCCGTCGTCGTAGCCGACATCGGCAGTCAGCCAAACCATCGCACAGCGGCAGCGCGAACAACCAGTTGCCCCACGCTCAGCCGAACCTAAAAAGGGCAAATGCTCACGCTACCGCCGTCAGCAGCGACGTCAGCGCCACGATCAACCGGCTGAGTGCTTTGCCAGAGAGGCCAGTCGACCCCTAAAAGAGGTGCTTAAGTAGGTCAAAAGGAACGAGCGTGAGAGTCGGCTACGAAACTTATTAAATGTAAGACAGACGCGGTGCCGATCACCCGCCTTACGCGTCGTAAGAGTAACATCGGCCGGGCAACGTGGGCTTTGTGCGGCTGGGGACCGAAATACCGAGCACATAATAACCCAGTGAAATAAATACCCCTCCATTCAAATGGCTAAAGTGTTTTGTGTGTTTTTGGAAATTTTAACAGGAAAAACCAAATCTCCGTTTCCAATTTTTTTTAAAGTTGTTAAAAGATTTTTACGAAGTTTTCCAGGTCGTATCTCTGTTCAATTCCAAGGGGAGATTCCAAAGGCCGCTTCCGCAGCAAAAAAAATTAACCCAATGCCAGGCTATATCTGACGATTACGAACTGCTACTGCTCCACGAACCTAAGGCGCATCTAAATTTGACTCACCTACCGGTCAATGTACTGGAATTAAGCGGCGAATACTCAGATTGGCCACGGTTTGATGATTTTTTTGTGGCACTGGTTTACAATAAACAATATTTCGGCACTGAAAAATTGCACTTGCTGCAGAGTGCCGTACGCGGAGAAGCAAGAAAAACCCTAATAGACACCGACTTTTCGCAAGGCGGCTATGATGATACATGGAAACGGCTTATTACAAGCTATCAAAACGCGAAAATTCGGGTGTATTCAGCCATAGCCAAGATCGTGGACCACAAGCCTATAGCTAGATCAGCTCGAAAAATTAGAGCAGTTTACGATAATGTGCAACAATTAATAAGCACATTAAACAATCTGGAAGTCTGTCCGATAACATGAAGGCTATATCCATTGACACTATCAGCATTAGAAGACTTCGCGGATGCACCCACAGTATCTTATCATTTCCAGAGAAGCGTTAATGCATGCTAGAAACACTAGAGAATCAACCTACACTTCCTTTCCCTAAACAAACACTAAGCCGCGACAAGAGATGCGAAATCTCTTACCGAGGGGAACACCGCTCAATGTCTTGCAGCCGGTTTCAGGAAGTGGATCCTAAAGCTCGTCGCCTGGTTACTTTTAAAATAGTAGGGTGCACAAGCTGTCTTTTCACGTTTCATATGGTAGAGAACATTCCATCATCACAAACTTGTCATTATTGCTGGCAAAAAGATTATGCAATGTAACATTATTTTGGAGTAAGAAACCAACCGGTATCTAGAGTTACAACCGTCACTTCCAACGATCATTCAAGAAGCTACGTACTGCTACCAACCGCAAAGGTAGTACTTAAGGGACCAACCGGTGAAATCCAAACATGCACTGTGAAACGAATCTCTAGGAAAATGGCAAACATGCTTTTCCTACAGGAAACAAGAATGTTGAAAGTCTCAGGATTTGGACGCGTACTAAAGCTGTCATCAAGCACATCAGATTTTGAATCACAGGATCCATTGTCCCCACTATAATTTCAGATCTGCTGTCGGTGTCGATATGAAACACTCTCAAGGATCCCCCAAGGATCTTCAGCTAGTCGCCCTGGTTTTCGACAACCTGGTCTAATCAACTTGGGAGCTGAGCTTTATTTTGCCTTGGTAACATAAGAATGTATCAGATTGGGACATGAAAACCAATGGCTCAAAGCTCAAGGCTGGGTTGAAACTAAGATTAAATACCTTTCTTACCATTGGTTATATACAAACATAATAGTTCTTGTTCAAAATAAGTCCCAAGGTGAGAACCTTTGGATTATGCCTCTCAAATTCATTCGGAATGTGCCGACCCGGCAGATTTGGTAAAATCCTTTGAGTTTTTCCAGTTTTTACTCGGAAGTGGATTTGATAACATTTTGTAGTGTACAAAGTAGCAAGGAGTAGCAGATGAAGCCTATAAAAAGTCTCTAAATACCACAGTTGCATATAGATGTTAATTTAGGAAGCAAGGGTTTACGGTGCGCATTCTTGCTGTGCTCGGGTCCAGTTCGTTGGATTGGTCGGGGTTCTTTCTTCCCCAGCTATCTTTACTTTCTAACCGCAATCAATTAATGCGCGATCAAAAAAAGAAAACAACTGATAAGAGTCGCCAAAGTAATAAGGATACAAAATGATAATTAATTCGCGCCGACACGCTTGCCCAAACCTGACAACATGGAAGAATTTTGCTAGATTTTGGGACACAGGTGTTAAGTGTCCCAGTTCTTTACCCACCCAACCTTGACAACGCAAGCAAATGATCTATTGTCCCAAAGCAAAAGTATGCTACATCCTTAATGCATTTTGTAAGAATTAAGCATAAGTACTCGACGGACGGAGACAATCATAATTTAAACCAACATATTTATAATTATAGTCATACAAATAAGGGTGCGTGTACACTAGACTTGCGTTTTGCGTTTCTGCCTTTCGGACGAAACGCAGTTTTTTTTTCATAGGTTTATCACATAGGTTTGTCGCCTGAAACGCAGAAACGCAAAACGCAAGCCTAGTGTACACGCACCCTAAGTTCCATTTTAATTCAATATTTGAAAACAGAAACAAAAGAAAACTTACATTTAACATTAATTAATTTCGGTATCCCTTTTTATTTAGTACTATATTTTAAGAATCATAGTTATGAGAATATTTACTTGGGGCATATGACGGAATATATGATTTCAAATCATTAAATATAAACTCTCTTAAGGGGGGACATCTGAGTAACTTTTTTTAAAAATCGAAAAATTTTTTTTTTGCTTAAATAATTCTTTATGGTCTTAAAAATAACATACCAAAAGATAGAGTCCGGCAAAAGTCTCTAAGTGTCGAAATTTTCCATGCTGCGGCGATGCCTCACAGGTATATCCCATGGAACCTCTTGTGTTTAAACGCCTTTTTCTC
This sequence comes from Drosophila oshimai, assembly GCA_018150695.1. Classification (NCBI taxonomy): domain Eukaryota; kingdom Metazoa; phylum Arthropoda; class Insecta; order Diptera; family Drosophilidae; genus Drosophila; species Drosophila oshimai. The sequence continues at coordinate 943,465 of JAECWM010000268.1, read as the reverse complement.
GAAACAACTTTTTTTGAGCTGGCCGGAAACATAACTCGAACAAATCTTAACCGATTGATCTGAAATTCTGACAGTATGTTCAAAATACCTATGTCTATCGACACACGTAGGATTTTTTCGATATTTTGCTTACTTTTTTTTTTATTAACAATTTCGTGACGTTTTTTTCGTGAAAATTGTAATTTTTTTTTCAATCACTCACCATTTTGCAAAAAATTAAAATATCGAAAAAATCCTACGTGTGTCGATAGACATAGGTATTTTGAATATACTGTCAAAATTTCAGATCGATCGGTTAAGATTTGTTCGAGTTATGTTTCCGGCCAGCTCAAAAAAGTGGTTTTGAGAAAATGCTGCACAGCCGCCATTTTGTTTTTGATTTGTTCCAAAAAAATTTTATTTTGTACTTCACATCTAATATTTTAAGACCTACTTTACAAATTTTTGATTGGCTTTTTCATTTGGCCAAAAAAAATTTCAGAAAATCCGATTTTTTTTTTTCAGTTACTCAGATGTCCCCTCTTAACATAAGCTGATTATCGAAGTATCATTGGGCCCAAGATGACTCCGACGTATTCGCTATGCAGTTTTAGAATTTTATAAGTTACATGTATATATACTATATAAAGAGAAATAATCCAAGCTTCCCAAATTCATATTGCTCAGTTACTAACATAATTGTTTTCTTTAACTAAGTTATGTGACTATTCATAATTAATAAAAATAAAAATAAATATTTTAAGTTATAATAGGAATAACATTATGGACTCTTGCATCTAATAAGTATTTTAGTTCTTTAGTGGGATTATTTATTAATTTAAACAAAACAAAGATTTAACATATTCGGCTGTCTGCAAGGTTCGCCGACCGCAATTACTTTTTCTTTACTATTTATAACCGGAAGCTGATTTACACGAATCCAGGAATCAAAACAAACTATGTGCACATTCAAGTTACTATGCAGTAATTGGCTGCTGCAATATGGTTTGGGGTTTGGCCTAGTTACGCAATTTTGAAAACCTGCTCATTCTTATAATTGGGGTTATGGAGATGATGGCCAGGCCTTTGATGGAGGATCTTGCTGATCCTTAGGGTTGCCTTTTTGTCGACGTATCCCTCCCAGGCGTAGATCAAAATTTAGCTCCCGCTGAGTTAGAATGGCTGCCTTGGTTATGTAAACCGTCAGTCCACAAGCTCCACTTAATTTGGGCCACTCCACAATGCCAATAAAAGGGTGTTTTGGTAGCCGCGCAGCGTAGGTTGTTTTTCCCGGCCTTTGGCCCAAACCAAATTCGATGCCTACACATACACAAAAATTATAACCTAACTTTCACTTGTTTATAACACGTACCTTCTGCACTATTTGTCACTCAAAAAAATTCACGGTTTTAATTAACTCCCATTTAGTTAGTGTTTAGCTAATACAACTAGTTAGCTAACAGAAAAAAATACTGTATGGCACCACGTGTGTGCAAATTGAATTTTGGCCGGCGCAATGGAAAATATACGTGTTTAATAATCGACGTCTTCAAATGAAATGATTTACACGGATTTCCCTTTGCCTTTGAATTTCCCTTTTGTTCCCAAATCAAAATCAGCTGACTGGCAAGTGACCAATATTAACAAGGGCGTTTGATTTGTTTGAGTTTTGCTGCCTTAGAGCTAATTAAATTTTGGCCTGCTGGTGTCCATTAGCTATGGACATAAATGGTTTACTTTTATAACGCATAAAATAGAAGAAACAAGCATTGGCGGCCACAAGTACAAATTTTAAAATATTTGTTTATTCGATCAACTGTTCTGGTAGTGTTGTAAAATTTCACAATTATTGTTGAGGACCAGAGTTGCCAATGGCGATAAAAAGGTCCCAGCGCAGCACGATTTGCACAATTATTTCATTAAATTAAGCGGTAATTTAAACAAAAACAATTTTGAACTAGACTTAGATTTAGTACCTTTCTTACCATAGTTAAAAAAATTTAAAAGGGCTTGATTAAAATAAATCCCAAATATTTAATTTTTTTTGCGTACCGTAACAACCCTTGCACTGTCCCTATCAAATTTTGGCAAAATGCTGAAGGTTAGAATCGACCGATTCTGAGGTGCAGCCAAATAATAATTTAAAAAAAGTCAAATATGTTCTTATTAAGCGTTGTTCTTAAAACATCAAAGAACAAGGAAAAAAATCATTTGCATGTTATCTTATCGCAAAGTATCTTAAAATAATTAATTTTTGTGCTTGCGGATCTGAACCCGTTAGCCAAACGGCTGGCGAAAAGTTTTCGTGAGGTTTCGCTTGTAAGTTAACAGAGGGTTAACAGAGGGAAATTCATTTCCGTGAGGATTTTTAGGATGTGAATATTAGGACACGTCTGAGAAATTCGAATCTTTCGGGAACGTGCTTTACGTCGTCAGAAATGTATTTCTAAAGGTTTTACTTGACTTAACTCACCTAACGTAAATATTTCAAATTAATACATAAAATACATTTTTTTGGTGAACAATTTCGTAAAAAACGCTTTTAAGGATTTAGAAGTCCACCCGAAACAGTAAAGCAACAGTAAAGTACAAGATTTTCTGTGAAAATCCGCCTTCGCGACTCAATATTCATTAAATCTATTTGTATCATCCCACAAGCATTTTCTATCGCGTAAAACTCTTAGTGATTTCTAAAAGTTTAATTTGATTGAACAAAACAGCCTGTGTTGCAGATCCTTTTACTATCTCTTTTCTTACTGCCAGAAGGTCTTCGGAAGATATTTTTTGTAATAGTTATTATTTTGTTAAATATGATCTATCACTGTTTTATCTTCCAGAAGTAACAAAGAACTTGACAATATGGAACAGTATTCTCGTCCAAATGCTTGGTATACTATTATGTACATTAGAGTGTATCGAAAATCAACTTTTTTTGATTTTCGATAAGGCCGGGTGCGGAAAAGTTGTAATGTCAAATGAAAGCACAAAAAAGTTTCAGCCCAAAAGGATAATATTTACTATCCCCGCAACGTCCTTGAAATTTCGAATGACGTTCGAATGACGTTTGAGGACGGTCGAGGACGTTCAAGGATTTTCTAGAATTGCAAGAAAGAACGATATAGTCGGGTTTCCCGACTATCAGATTTTCGATACTCATTGCCCTCTTTTAAAAAAAAACACAATAAAAAAAACAAAAGTCCCTAACCCTCTTAAAAAAGTGTTACCTGCTTTAAGCGTAATAAATTTTTAACGCACTTGTATGCACAATTTCTTGTAACTGGCCAGATTTACACAATTTGTAGATATCTTTGTAGATATTTTCAATACAAACAACATTTGTTTAGGCAAATTTTATCTAGAATAAAAAATGTAGGCTCCACAGAGTTTCGTGGGCGTTAAACGGGGCGTGGTTGGGTATTGAAACTAACTTGCTCTGCGTGGGGTGTAAAGAAGTCTGGTGGTTCTAGCTCTTATAGTTCCCGAGATCTCGACGATCGTACGGAGGGACGAACAGACATTTTCAGTTCACACTATTTGCTTACTCTTCGAGTATCGCAAATGAAAATCAAGAGCACTGTGGCTTGCTTTGTCTTTCTATGCTTTCCCCTAGAGCTTCACCAACATTTAGTCAATAATATTGTTCCAGTTTTCACTTCCTAAAGATTCACAGGGATTCGAATTTCCCAGACCTGTTCTGACATTTACTTCCGAAAAATCCTCACGGAAATGAATTTCCCTCCGTTAACTCTCTGTTAACTTCCGAGCGAAACCTCACGGAAACTTTCCGCCAGCCGTTTGGCTGACGGATTCAGATCCGCAAGCACAGAAATTAATTGTTTAAAAATACTTTGCGATAATTTAACGTGCAAATGATATTTTTTCCTTATTCTTTGATGCTTTAAGAACATTACTGCATAATTTAATTGGTTGATAACAACTTATTTGACCTTTTAAAAATTATTTTGTGGCTGCACCTCAAAATAGGTTTGATTCTAACCATCAGCATTTTGACAAGTCCGCCGCCCCTGTTTTAGTTTCCGAACGAATTTGAGACAGAAAATGCAAGGGCTGTAATGGTACGAAAAAGAAAAGGATCTTTTTGGGATTTATTTTAAGCAACCCTTTTGTGCTCGTGTTACTATGGTTAGATAGGTATTTTATCTAAGTTAAATGTAAAAGAGTTTTTGTGTTTATTACCGCTTAATTGAATGTAATAATTGTGCAAAACGTGTTTGGTTGGGACCCTTTATATCGCAGCACTGCCACCAGAACAGCTGATCGAATAAACAATTATTTAAAAATTTGTGTTTGTGGCCACCAATGCTTGTTTCTTCTATTTTATGCGTTAAATTAGTGAACCATTTATGCCCATAGCTAATGGACACCAGCAGCCAAAATTTAATCAGCCCTGAGGCAGCAAAACTCAAACAAATCAAACGCCCTTGTCAATTGTGGCCAGTTTCCAGTCAGCTGATTTTGTTCGGGAACAAAAGGGAAATTCAAAGGCAAATCCCGAAATGAAGAAGGGAAATTCGACAATGTTAAAGGTAAATCCAAGCGATTTCATATTTTCAGCTAATTCACAAACCATTTCGAACTGGACCTCTAGAGTTGACAGTTCACGTAAATTAATTTAAGCTGTGTTTGTTTTACGCTTTTTTTAGGCATTGACGTCACAATAAAGAAATTTAAATAGATTTCCAAGTATAGCGAAATTTTGTTAATGTTACGCACTAGTTTATTATCAATATATCACTACAAAAATGCAACTTTAATTTCGCGCTAAATTTAAAAGCTTACTTAATAACCCTAGCATTTGTAGTGAACACTCAGGGATTCATGTGAATGGTAACTGCAAAAGAAAACAACTGTTTTCAATAAATAACTACCAAATTTTAATCAAATTAAATAAAATGCCTTGTGCAAGATAATTACGGTATAGGGTGTCAAAATTTCGAATGAAAATAAGTTGTGTTCCTCGTGAAATTAATAAAAACAAAGCGTGCATTGCAGTAAGTTATACAGGAGTGCCACGGCAAACCATTCAGTTTTTTTTTTTTTTTTTTAGGAAAAAAGTAGGATATAATTTTGTATAGTTAGATCTACAATGGTTTAATATTAAGGGTATATAATTTCTAGTTAATCTACTTGGCACAGAAAAGTTAAGCCGACCTACCAAGTCCGCGCTGTCAATATCACCACGAATAAGATTATAAATAAAAATAGTACCAAGCATCGTTCTACGGTTAATTAGGGAGGGTAAATTTATTAAAAGTAATCTGCTAGAATAAGAAGGTAAGTTAAGGTTTGCATCCCAGTTGAGGCGGCGTAAAGCTAAAATTAAAAAGTTTTTTTGTACAGATTCAATGCGATCTATATGTACTCCGTATTGGGGACTCTAGACGGAAGACCCATACTCAAGAATCGGGTGGACTAGCGAAGTAAATAAGGTCTTAGTGACGTATGGATCGTCAAATTCCTTCGACCATCTTTTAATGAAACCAAGCACTCCCCTGGCTTTAATAACCATGGACGAAATGTGATCAGTAAACTTAAGGCAGGTTCTCACCTTGTGATTGAAAAAAATTTTTTTTTTTTATCTTATAAATCGGAAGTATAACCCTTAAAGAGTATGTTCTACAAATTGTATGTTCGAATTCCAAATACTTTGTAAAATACAGAAGCTCAAAGTTGCCAGTTTACTCTACGCGCCCTACGTCGCCTGGGAAACAAACGCGTTTATCTCAGAACCATGTTTTCGGACCTTACGGAAGTGATTGAAGGCGCTGGGATGAACCAATCGTCACCAATTTTTTTTTCTAATGTTTGTAAGGGTCTTTTCTAACAAATGAACTAGAATCAGCCAAAAATATTGAAAACTTTAAAAAAAAAAAAAAGAACAAGTGAAAAAAAACATGCAAAAATCAAAATTTTTTTCAAAGCTTCATAACTTTTGTAATTTTTATTTTTTTTATGATTCTAGTTCATTTAATAGATTATACAATTCAAATTAAAAATGTGTTTCGATTTTGTGTTTCGGATCACGCGTTTTGACGGCATCACTTCCGGTAGCGGGACACCTTTTAAAAAAATGTCGACTTTGATGGACACCCCCTCCCCCACTTTTTTTATTTATTCAATTTAAAACATTGTGTTTCTTAAATAAATGTGTTTTCTTATCCGTTATGAACATTCAGTATTGTACCTTTAACCGTTTTCTCAAAAAAATGTTTTTTCTAAAAGTTCCATTTTTCGGGCCTACAAGGTGAGAACCTGCCTTAAGTTTTGGGTCCAAAAGGACGCCAAGATCGTCAACCATAGTTATTCTATCCAAAGATTTCCCACTTAGTCAGTAAGTTGCAAGTTTTGGATTGACTCGGCAAAAAGTCATCAGCTTGCACTTAGACCAGTTTTGAAAGTTATTTAGATCAGATTGTGAGTCAGAATGGCTGGAAATATCCTTATACTGCAGGCATAACTTAACATCATCTGCGTACATAAGAACGCGAGAATGATTTATAATTAATGGAAGGTCGTTAATGAATAAAGTAAAAAGAAGCGGACCAAGGTGACTTCCTTGTGGGACGCCGGAGGTAAGTCGGAGAAGACCAGAAAGAGAATTTTTAAAACGGACTCTTTTGGGGGTGCCACAGAAACCGTTCCGCCCAAATTCCAACCGAATGTCTAACCCCTTCTCTATGTAAATTCCAACCCTCTTTGGGCGGAACGGTTTCTGTGGCACCCCCGTTTGTGTCCTGCCATTCAGATAACTTAAGATACAGATAGATTAAGAAGATCAATTGGAAACCCTAACAAGAAAAGTTTCCGAACTAGAAGTGAGTGATTTACAGAGTCAAATGCTTTACGAAAGTCAGTGTAAATGACATCTGTTTGAAAGCTACTTTTAAAGCCCTTTATCACGAATGAGGTGAGCTCCAAAAGGTAAGTAGTTGTTGATCTTCTTTTCATAAATCCGTGTTGACACGGAGATATTACTGACCTACAAAGGTGCTGCAAATAAGGAGTAATGACATTTTCGAAAAGTTTGGGGATAGCCGACAACTTAGAGATACCTCTATAATTGCTGGCGTCCAATTTGTTACTTTATTGTGGAGAGGAATAACAAATGACTCCTTCCAAATACGGGGAAATTGGGAGGTTTCTAAAGATAAGGTGAACAATTTGAGAAGGGGCTTATAGGACTTCCGCGCAATTCCTAAGCACGCAGAAAGGAATTCTGTCGGGACCTGGAGAGTAAACAGGCTCAACACGTTGAAGATCGAAAAATAAAGAGCTTTCGTTTATAGTAGGACTGAATATAAGGTTCGAAGTGGACATGGGGTTTAAAAAAGGCTCTATTGGATGTGCTGAAGTAGTATAAGTTATTTAAAAAACTGGGCAGAAATATCGGCTATTGCCTGAACTGTGGTTGCCTGTTTTCAAAATATAGCGAGGAAGGATAAGAAGTAGATTTACGCTTGGTGTTAACAAAGTTATAAAACTGTTTCGGGCCCTGCGAGAACTGGACCTTACAACAATTTAAACATTTTGTATAGCACTGCGCGTTAAGCACGGTAAATCTTGACCGAGCACTTAGATAGTTTGAAAAAACAGATTGAGAACCGGAGTCTTTATATTTCTTATAAAGTCTGGACTTAACATTTCTTAGGTGTGAGAACTCTTTACTAAACCAAGGTGGTTTACTGGAGATAGACGGATAGTACATCGGAACACAAAAAAAATGATTTAATTGCAGTATAAAAAATATATGGCTTCAGCCATATTATAGCATGAGTAGAGATCGGACCAATTGACGCCAGATATAAAGTTATAAAGCCTAGATAAGTCTGCCTTACGAAAACAATGTATTTGTTTAGTTCACCTTTCTGATTTTTCTTCTATCACAATACCCGTGTCGACTGTCACATCGAAAGTAGGATGATATGGATCTTCAGGTTGCGTAAGTGGTGGAATCCTGGATAGAAACACGGCTTCAGGATTGGACACAAAGCACAAATCTAGTAAGCGCCCTAGTGAGTTTCGAACATGGTTTACTTGACTTAAAATATGTCAAGCAAGCCGTCAATAAAATCATGTTGCGCAATAGGTAGTACGACTTTTGATTTTTCATCTGTGGACCACGTAGCTGTTGAAATCACCTAGACCTAATAAATGATCCCTATCGGACAGCCTATTTGAAACGGACTGTATCGCAGAAAGATGATTTAAGTACTCTTGGAGTTCAGAAGACGGCGGAATATAAGAGCAAGTGATATATATAAACTTTCCCGGAAGGGACAGCTTTGTATAAATAAATTCAATATTATTAAATTCTTCAAAACGTACCTCTTCGGACGTGAAGTTGGAGTCCACGGCAATTAAGACTCCACCTCCCCGTTTGGAAAGACGATCAAGCCTATATACTGTGTACTTACCGGGAAAAACTTCGGAGCTTAAAATCTCCGGTTTTAACCAGGTTTCTGTAAACACAATAACATGGGATGGAAGATGGCACAATGGTCTGGCCACGACTGGGAAGTCTTATTCCCGTGGGCCCTTTCATTTTTTTCTTAGCTTCGAAAATCTTTACCACCAAATTGTCCGGCCAGAATTTGGCAGAGCATATGGTAGCAAAGCGCTCGATTGGGACAGTGATCTTGAAAGATAAAACATTCCTAGCATAAGAGTAGTTAAATTGTTCCAAGTTAACGTTTTCGGCTTTTGTTTTGTCTTGTATATAAGACAGTACATAAAAAGATGTTTGATCAGGGGAAAGCCGAGAAACAAATATTTGTTTCTTTTGGTGTGTAATCTCGTAGGTTTATTTTAATTTATTATAAGTCAGCTCTTTTAAATTTTAATAATCATTTGTTTTTTACGTGCTGCTGATCTTCTTCGCCAAATTCAAGAGACCGTCCTTCGTTTTTCTTAAAATCTAGCTTAAAATCTATGCGATAGTATTCTTATCGATAACATTAGACCATCTGGTCACATTAAGGCGCGCAATACAAAATTAGGGGTTTACATTCGGGCAACCTGACATTTGATCGACCTCGATCATACACACATTGCTATGGTTTTATTACACACTTGCAACCACGGTTTTAGCCTAGCAGCCTCAAGGATTCCTTTATATGGGAGTTGTGTAAGCTGACAATTGTCTATATCAGTAATTTCGTAACGGTCATTTGGAAGAACACGGTTTACTTTATATGGGCCACGATACTTGGGTGCGAATTTCTTACAATGCCCTGAAGTTACATCAACATTACGAATAGCCACAAAATCATCGACCTTGTACAACGTAGGTGCCCTATGCCTTAAGCCATACGCGGTTTCGTTTCGTACCTGCGACTGGCGTATATTCTCATCTGCTTCATCCCTAACGGTATCCAGACATCGCGGTTTCTCTTGAATTTTTTCCTCTAAATACTCGGTGAGCTCATCCACCACTGGACCACGCTGCTCACAACCAAATAACAACATACTAGGGGTCTTTCCGGTACTACACTGAATGGAGTTGTTTATAGCAAATTCAACACGGTTAAGCAATTTATACCAATCAGCTTGATTCAAGGGCTCTGACAGCTTTCCCAACATAGGTGTCAGAACACGGTTCACACGCTCGACTTGTCCATTTGCCTGCGGTGCCGCTGTGGCTACTTTAATATGGTCAATATTTCGACATTCAAGGATTTCTTTAAACTCAAAAGAAGTGAAACATGTGCCTCTATCAGAAATGACTCTGCGAGGCCGGCTATAATATTCGAAATATTTTTCTAAAGAGCAGTTGACTTCCCTAGTACTGGTGGAGTTAACAGGATATAACTTAACAAACTTTGTGAAAGCATCAATGATCACCAACAAGTGCTTTCTCTTTGAGTTAATAGACGGAAGGGGACCTAGGTGGATTGTATCAAACGGTACCGGAGCTTTAGGTATACTATGAAGCGTTCTATTATGAATACTCTTCGGGACTGAATGTAGAATGCACTGTAAACAATTCTTAATAAATAGATCGACCTTACTTTTCATACTAGGAAACCAATATTTTTCTCTCAGTTTATTCACACACTTATCTGTTGCAAAATGGCCCAACTTCTCATGGAATTTCCTAATTAAATCATCCTGCATTCGGTTCGGAACATACATACACAGTTTCTCACTATCCTTCGATCTATACACTATCCCATCTAACAATACAAAATTTTCAATTTCACCAATCTCCAACTTCTCTCGCACTCGACGGATTTCCGGATCCCTTATCTGTTCGGTCTGCAAAAGTAAATCAATATCATAAGGGGACGCACCTACGATTCCAACAATCTCTTCAACCTCAGGGGAAAAACTAACGAATTTAACACATTTCTTAGGATTACAAGGTACATCAGGTTTCTTAGGTTCACAAGGTTCAATAGTCTCACAAGGTTCACAAGGTTCGATAGGTTCACAAGGTATACAAGGCGCAGTAGGACCACAAGAATTAACAGAAACACAAGGTTTAATAAGGCTACAAGGTCCAAAAGGTGCAACATCTTTTGACGGAATCGGACACGGATCAGAAATTCCTTCTACTTCACTCAGCAGCTCTGTCTGCCTACTAAGCGCATCCACATGGGCCATATTTGACCCCGGTCTATGGGCTATCGAATAATTAAAACTTTCCAACTCAAGGGACCAACGGGCAATACGGGGATTTATAGATTTTTTACTCAAGGTTTGAACCAAGGAACTACAGTCGGTTACTATCAAAAAAGGTTTATGCTCCAAGTATATTCGGAAACGGCGCAAGGCGTATATGATTGCCAAGGTTTCGAGTTCAAAACTATGATAACGGGACTCGGCTGCAGTGGCCTTTCTTGAGTAGAAGAAAACAGGGTGTAGTTTTTTATCCGGCTGTCGCTGCATCAAAACAGCTCCAAACCCGTGCGAACTTGCATCCGTGTGCAATTCAGTTTCATACTGAGGATTGAAAATTGATAGGACGGGAGGACTCGATAACGCTGACCTTAGCTGCAGGAATGCTCTCTTTTCGGGATCCGGCATGGGAAATGGTCCCCCTTTTTTTAGAAGGTCAGTCAAAGGCTTTGCTACACGCGAAAAATTTGGGACGAACTTTCTAAAATAAGAAAATAAACCGAGACAAGAATGTAACGTCTTATTATTAATTGGTTCCGGATATTGTTTAATAGCAGTTAAGTGTGTATCGTTAGGCAGAATTCCTTGGACACTAACATCATAACCTAGGTAATCTATTCGCTTCTGCAGGAAACTACTTTTTTTAAAATTTATTTCAAGGTTAAACTCAACGAGTCGATCTAACAAACTAGTTAATATCTTCTTATGCTCTTCTACGGAATATGATGCTAAAATAATATCATCCATATAAACAACAATCTTTCGGTTTCTTACAAGGTCTCTCAAGGCATCGGAAATAAATCTTTGGAAAATAGCGGGACCATTTTTCAGTCCAAAAGGCATCCTCAAATATTCAAACTGTCCATCCGGGGTCACGAAGGCGGTATATTTTACGGATTCTGCTTCAACACCTATGTGGTGAAATCCACTTTTTAGGTCTATAACGGAGAACACGGATTTACCCTCAAGGTATTCTAAACAATCTTCGATAAGGGGTAACGGAAAATTATCTCTAGCTGTCTTCTTATTCAATCCACGATAATCAACACACATCCTTACGTTTCCATCTTTTTTCTTCACTAAAACCACGGCTGAGGCATACGGCGAATTACTAGGTCGGATGATTCTATTGGCTAAAAGATCATTAACGGTTTCAGAAACTATTTCTCTCTCACGATATGACAACCTTCTAGGGGCACAATAGAATGGTGTAGAATCAGTAAGACGAATGCACATTTTATATTTTGGCACACCATAACTTTTGGAAAACCTATTGATATATTGCTTATGTATTATTTCACGACACTCTCGCATTGGGAAACCACCAAACTCACTGCCTACCTTAACCATGTCATCTTCACTTGATACTCTACAGTTCGCGAAATCCTGCATCCATTCCTGAAAGATCTGAGGCTTCGCCGGGGTTGCAATTGCGTTTACACATAAATATTTATCTTTGCTTTTCGTTATGTTGTTGTTTAAGTTATATGTATTAGTAAATAGGGATGCACAAATTGAATCGGAGCATAATGCAATGGTTTTATTTAATGATAATTGATTGAGATCTTTTTTTTATAACATTTTTGCGTTTTACTAACTTAAGTGATAAGAGTTTAAGTACATCTCTGCCAAGAAGTATGGGCGTTGGTAGTATAAAATTAGGAATTACAAAAGCTTCAATGCTATAGCACTCTTCTTGATACAAAAGAACAATCTTAATTTTTCCAAATGTCAAAATACTTTGGCCGCTTAGGCCGCGAAAACTACTTTTTACTAAATGTTCATCTTTTACTGCTTGCGGGATAACTCCTCTGCTAATGAAACTCACTGGGCTTCCGGTATCTAGTAACGCAAAAATGTTATTAATATCAATGCATCCCTCTTCACTAAGTAATCGTATGCTTACTAATTGAATATATGGATTTCCGCCAATGGCATCGTCGTCGTCTTCCTTCTCATCTTGGCCGTCACCAGTGCTGAGGGCAGCCGTTCGCACACGGTTCGGGCACCGCCGATATTGGTGTCCAGTCTCGAAGCAATGGAAACAAGCTCCCTCTGGGCGCTTTGGTTTCTTGCACTGGCTGCTGAAGTGCCCAATCGCTCGGCAATTGAAGCATCTTATGGTTGCGACATCTCCTCCGGCATGAGTTGGTTTTGTTGCAGGCACCTGCCGCAAAGGTGCAGCTGAACGTAAAACTCCCGGTGTCTTCCGCTTGTTCTCCGGCTGTACCATCTGGTATCGCATCATCTTCTCGCGCAGCTCATCGAGGGAAGCACAGTAATACAATGGAGCTGCGCATCCGGTATGATCCTGCAGACCATCAACAATGTATTTTATGATGTCTGTGTCCTCAAAGGTTCCTTGTTCAGCAATATGGCGCATCGCAATAAAATATTGCAGCAGCGATTCGTTCGTAAGAATGGAACGGCTCTGCAACTGCTTTGCCACCTGGTGATTAGTCATTTGGAATCCAAATGTTTTTCGCAGATTTTCTTTTAGCTCATTCCAAGTAGCGGGTTTTTCGAGCATCACGTATGAGCGGGCCGATCCCTCCAGCATTCGATTGCCCAAAAGCAAACGTTGAGAGTTATTTAATCCGTGCATAACTGCAGCCAGCTCGAAATCACGAATCCATGCATGAACGGACATGTTATCGTCTCCAGAAAACTTTCGCAAACTAGCCTCCAGGTCCCGAATATCAACAACGGGCTTGCAGTCCAGCGAGTTGCCTTCCAAGGCGGCAACCTTCGCCTTTAACTCAGCAAGATCCTTTCGTGCTGTATACAGCGTCATCTGGTTCATAATTTCAGCCATCTCGTCCGGCTGTCGGTTCTCCTGCTCGCACACTGTTCCCACGCCGCACTCTGCTTCGCACACTGTTCCCGCGCCGCACTCTGCTTCGCACACTGTTCCCGCGCCGCACTCTGCTCCGCTCACCGTTCCCACGCTGTCCGCAACACTTTCTGCTACGCTTATGTCGTCGTTCAGCTCTCCGGCCTCCATCAAGGCGTTATCTTTGTCTACGACCACAGCCTTTACCATTCCCCGCAACTGGTGAATGCTCTCCTTCCCGGTCAACGGCACGTGCTTCTCAGAAAGCCACTGAGACAGCTCCTCCATCGTCAGGTTAAGTATGTCGGCGTATTTCATGGCAAAACAATACTTTATATTCCCTTGTGGCGGTATGCTAACTAGGTTTGGTGGATTCACCAACTGTGAAACCACTACGGAAAAATCTGAATTTTCAGGATAGCCTATTTGCATACACTCCGCTGTGGATTGATCGGGTTCCGAATCTTTTTTTCCTGTTTATCCTAGCAACATTTGAGCGGTTCTTGAGTTCGGCTGCTGATCCACGGAAATGCTCTGCTGGTCACCTGTCGGTGGCAGCGGGGTGTTCCCCTTTGCCCTACCACCAGCGGCTTTTTTGCGCTTTGGAGACTCCTCTTATAGTTTTATGCTATTAAATTGCGTGTCCAGAGCTTGGAGCAGATTATCTGCCTTGCGAAAACTATCTCTAGCTCCGGAAAAACTTGTGATCAGCCCCTTCAAGCCGCCTTTAGTTTGGCGCATGAACAATTTCATCTCGTTTGCAACCTCGGGAAAGGCGTTGCAATAGTACTGCAAATTATTACCCTTACTTAGATCATCACTTGTTCGGCCAGTAAAACCAGCGCCCTTGGTGTGCACCATTTTTTCACATAGCCAGCAAGTCATTTTAGGCTGATCAGCCTTGATTGCCTTCAGGCATTTTTTTATCAATACAGACAAAAAATGTGTCCATAATTTTACTTATAACTCATACAACAGATCAACATCTGAGTCGAACGGTCGTGTTTTCTATCGCTCCTCATTTAATTGATTAAAAACAACGAACTAGTGTTCAAATAGTTAACTTTGTTGTGTTGATCGCAACATAAACTCATGTGGACACCATAGAAATCTTGTAAATGAGTTTTTAAACATAACATTATAAAACAAACTCGAAATAAAAATTGCAAGCAACGCTGTGCCTTTGTGTGTGTTAGTAAGCCTGCAACATCAATAACCCTTCGAACTTTTTCGTCGAACCGCTGCTCACACACAAACACGCACTGAACTAACTCAACGAAGCCGCTACACTGTAAAAACATCACAGACACTTCTCTAATATGTCGTCGACATCTAATAAACGCCTTCGCAAAGACACTGGAGCTGGACAAGACCGCCTGTCTGATGCCCCCTCAACTCAACTTCTGGACCTGATCAAGGTGCGTTTCCAGGAGCAGACCGACGAAATTGCCGGCCTTTTGAGGGAAGCAGAGAAACGCATCCTCAGCAGCCTCTCGGAACGTTTGGATTCCATTGCGGGTGAGGTCAAGCAGACGAGCGTGAGGGTGTCCAACCTGGAGCGGGAGGTATTTGATCTACGCTCGCAACGGGAACAACTATGTGCGCGTGTTGAGCACCTGCACCGGGAGGTCGCGGATATGCGCGCAATGAGAGAGAGAGTGGGAAGCGTAGAGGCAAAACTGGCTGCCCAAAATGTTGCTAATAATGCGTTCGACCTACGCATGCATGGGGTCCCCTACATGGAAGGGGAAAACTTAAGATCTCTATTCAATCAACTTTGTTTTTCACTACACATGACTCCACCGCCACGGGTTCGGGACATCTTTCGGGCCCGTAAAACACAGAAAACAAATGTTGACCCGGTCATAATAATTAAAATGGAAAACGTGCGAGGAGGTTCCACTGTTGGTAGCATGATTCGAATATTAAGCAACTATAGAAAGGGTTTAAAAGTGGTTCATATAAATGCGCAGAGCCTATTCAGGAAAATTGACGAGTTCAGGTTACTTTTTGTTCAGTCTAATGTTGATGTGATTTGTGTATCTGAGACCTGGTTTACGTCTGATTTGTCTGATTTGTTGATCGATTGTGATGGTTATGTTTTGCTTCGTTCAGACCGTGTTAGTCACGCTGGTGGTGTCGCCATATATGTTAAATGTACACGTAATTGTAGTGTTAAATGCAAGTAACCAAGAGACAGTGAAATGGAGTATATTTTTTTGGAAGTATCTAATAAATTTTTAAGTAATCTTAATTGGTTGCATTTACCGTCCAAATCGGACAATAGACTTTGAGCCCCTGATGGAGGCAATAACCGATTTATCTGTTGCATACAAGGATATTATTCTTGCAGGAGATTTTAACAGCAACATTTTATGTGAAAATTATTTATTAGATAGTTTTGAAACGTTGGGGCTTTATGCTGCCAATAAAATAACACCAACACATTTTAGTAATTTCTGTGATACTCTACTTGACTTATTTTTTATTAATGACCCTAGAAAGATTCTACTATATGACCAGGTCTCTGTACCAGCCTTTTCTAAGCATGATCTCATTTTTTAACCTGTGATATAACTCTTGACTATACTCAAAAATCGTTTAGTTATAGGGACTTCAGAAATATTGATTACACGGAACTTCAATCCGAATATAATGCTTGTGATTGGTGTCCTATTTATCAATGTCCTTGTGTCGAGTCTCAATTGGTTGTCTTAAATAATAATATACAGTATATGTTTAACAAATGCGTACCGGTCAAGTCTAAATTAATTAAACCGAGACAAAATCCTTGGTTTAATAATGAAATCACGAATCATATTCATCAGCGGGATATTGCTTATTTTAAATGGAAGAGGTATAAAACCCAACACTTCAGTATGCAGTACAGGGAAGCTAGAACGCGTGTTACTAATATGATCAAGGCTGCTAATTTGCCAAATTTGAAAACAATGGCACAATAAAACATACTTGGAAGGATATACGAAATTTAGGTATAGGGAAGTGTAGACAGAGTTCTGATCACAATGTTGATGTTGAGCAACTCTCTCAATCGTTTTCTCAACTTGATGTACCTGAAGCAACTTCTAACGAGTACCTGAATAATGTAGCATATTGTGATAATAGTTTTAGCTTTGTGCGCGTCGATCAATGTGATGTTTTAGAGGGGATTCTTAAGATTAAATCAAATGCTGAAGGTTTGGATAATGTTAACCCTAAATTTGTCAAAATTATGTTACCTTTACTCCTCCCACACATTACCCACGTCTTTAATCATGCAATAACAACTTCCACTTTTCCGTCAACCTGGAAAGTAGCTAAGATTATCCCTGTACTAAAACCCAATAAAGACTTCAGGCCCATTTCTATCCTACCATTTTTAGCCAAGGTACTTGAAAATTTAATGTCACTGCAAATTCAAAATTTTTTGGAAAACAATTCTTTATCATCGGATAAACAATCTGGGTTCAGAAAAAAGAGAAGTTGTGTTAGTGCAATAACGAATATCGTTGAAGACATACGTAAACAAATTGACAATAATTGTGTGACTTTTTTAACCCTTCTTGACCATAGTAAAGCATTTGACTCTGTGAACCACTGTATACTAAGTACAAAACTAAAAAACCTATTTAACTTTTCGTGTACTGCAGTCCGGTTTATAGAATCATATCTGAATGGAAGGCTTCAGGCAGTTGTCTCAGGTAGTAAAATTTCAAGTTTTAGCCTGCTTACTCGTGGAGTGCCTCAGGGATCTGTCCTGGGGCCATTGTTGTTTTCCATGTATGTGAATGATTTGCCTAGTCTTTTGTCCAATTGTGAAGTTCATTTGTCTGCAGATGATGTGCAAATCTATGTTAGCAGTCCTATTAAGCAGTTAAATGTTTGTGTTAGTTCAAGTAATAGTATGCTTAATGTGATTGAAAAATGGGCAAAGTGTAATGGATTGAGTATAAACCCTAAAAAAGACAAAAGACAAAACCCAAAAGACAAATTGATACCAATAATATCCACAATTTGGTCATACACCGATAAAATTTGAGGAGCACGCAGTTAATTTGGGAATTACATTCAGTAACACCCTAAATTGGAGCAAACAAATTTCGAAAGCTACAGGTCGAACTTACGGCTTACTAAGACAACTCTCATACTCCAAAACATTTCTCCCGCCTCAAATAAGGCTGTTAGTAGCCAAGGTTATTCTCATTCCAACTCTGTTTTATGGAGTAGAAGTTTTTGGACATTGCGATACGCGTGATATGCACAAGATAATTGTAGCCTTAAACTCAATTCTCAGATATGTTTTTAATTTGAAACGACTTGACCACGTATCACATTTGGCGCATAAAATTCTTGACCTGAACTTGACCTCGTGGATTAATTATAGGACTCTAATATATTTTCATAAAATTGTAATAACCCAAGAACCAACATATTTGTTTAACAAACTCGTGTCAGCTACGTCAGCAAGAACTAATAATTACATATGCCCAAGATATAACACGCTATGCTCGAATAGGCAATTCTTCGTAAATGCTATCCGTCTGTGGAACAATCTGCCACATAGTTGTAAAACAATTAGGATCGCAACTCAATTTAAATCTAAAATTAAAGAATACTTAAAGTAAAACAAAAACAATAATTTTAAATTTATTAATAGTAAGATCGATCAAAAAGCCAAAGTTTATTTAACAAATTTCCAAATTAAAAATTAATTATCTAAGTTAAGACCAAAAATGTTAGACATAAGTTATAGTTTTAAGTCTATACTTGTTAAAATAAGTTTGTATTCCCTTTCATTGTGACTAGTGCTACAAATATAAGTGTAAACTTGCTGCGCTAGGATAATAATAATAATAAATAAATAAATAAATAATCTGACCACTGTACCAAATGAAATAAAATCGAAACTTGTGAGCGAGCCGCTAAAAGTACCGCAAGAGCGCAGATAACTTCACGCTTAGAAGTTTCGATATAAAGAGCGAGATAAAAAGCGAGAGAGTTAGAGAGCGCAGTGCAATGCAGTTGATGTGCATGCAAAAACAACAACAACGATTGGCCCTGCGTGGGACGAATAAAGCACAAAAGAAAGACAAAATAGAACGCCACAACAAAAACACAAGAGAAACTAGAAGTTTAAATTGTTAATTTAATGTTATGCACAGAATAGAATAAATTCACTCGCGAAGCGAACGGAATATTAATGTATATTAATTACAAAGGCGATTTATATGTTTTTATATATTCCCACCGTTGGGTTTACACGACAAACAAATAAAAATCGTAGCGCAGAAAAAAAACACGGCCGTTCACTTTGAAAGTACAGAGCAATATATTACTGTTTATACCATAATAATAATAACAAAAAAATAGGTCCGAAATTTAGTTGTTTGGTCGGAACTTGTTAGGAATGACAAGAAATTTTTGAGGTGACGGTTTTGTAAAATACTAAATTCAAAAGATAAAAAGATTAAAGCACAAAAAATTAAGATAACACATACAATTATTTGTCAATGTTTTGAATAAATTTGGTTTTTTTATAAAAACGTTCAAGTATGCTTATTTTATCAAACAGTTTTTTTTAATTTCTACATTGTATTTTATATTCGTTTAAATTCTCACACCTTGGTCTCCAAGAACTTGTGAGATGGTTCGAAGGGAAGCTTAGCTGGGGCCACCAGGCGGGTCGCAGGTTGCGGATAGCGAATGGCCTTCCGGGAAGGTTAGTTGCGAATAAGCGTAAGCGAATAAGCAACCCCGGACAAACAGCGGGTATACCTACGAAGGTATACCGACAAGACGCTTGTTTGGCCGTCTTATCACCGTAGCCTTACACACCCCCTCCCTCACAACCACCTACCACCATCCTATCCCCCACATCTCACCTCGGTGCCGGACTAAGGTGTCATCCGACCCGTGCCGATAGTCAACCTGGCTGGGGGCCCGAGTCAACAAATAGCCCAGTCGCAAACGGAGGGTTCAGACAAGTGGCGACCGTCTGTGCTAACTGCGCCTTACCCGGGTACGGCGGATCTCTGCTCGGGCGGACCTTATACTTCTCCGCAGCTCGTGGGACCACATGAAGAAGCACAACCAAGTAAAGAAAATCCCGCAGGATATCCCTGCGACCGATGTCGCAAGACACTTCGAGGATAGACTCCTCGACGGTGAGAGACCACAGGCGGCAGCGCACACGCCTAGGATCTCACCAGTAGTTCAGGCCAGACCTGCGCTGCAGGTGTTTCCAGCCAGGGAGCGCGGTGTGCCAGAAGGACTTACCCTGCCAGCACGTCCACCTCTCGCGTCTGATAGGCCACACTCTATTAGACAGCTGAAGAAGCAAGACGCCCTTCCAGCCCTAGGACAGCCCGGAGGACTGGATGACCCGAACAGGCGTGGCCTGCCAGGGTCAAAAGTCAAGTGGTACCTCAGGTACCTCTTGCAGGGCTTGACGCCAGAGGAGGCCTTGAAGAAGGCAAAGGAGCCGAGGGAGCAACCGGCATCAGGAGCAGCACCGGCTGGCAAACGGCTGAACACCAGCCGCACACCACCCACAGACACCCCCAAAAGGTCCAGGCATGGCAAGGTGGCTAGTGAGACAACCTCACGGGCCCCGAGGCAAGATGGACCTAGTACATCAGCAGCAGCAGCGCCGAGACCAGAAACCGACACCCGCCGGAGGACGACCCTCTGGCCCGGCACCACCGCCCACCGGACCCCGTCCGACATACGCGGAGGCTGCCAAGAAGGCATCGTTCATTAAGGTGGCCATCTTCCCGGAGAGGTTCCCGGTGGTCAGCCTGACCAACGAGGAGCTGTCTGGACTACAGGAGTCCATCATGGACGAGATGCTCACGTCAGCGTGAAGCGGTCCGGTCGTTTTCAGGGGGACCCACTTCAGGGTGGGTCACCTGATAATCGATTGCCTGGACGAGGGCACAGCGTGGCTAAAACTTGCCGTGCCTCAGCTGCGGACGTGGAAGGGAGTACCCCTTAAAACACGCACGGGAGACGACGTCCCGGCAGTATACAACGCCACGTTGTTCTGCCCGAGGAGCGCAGATAGGACGAACGAGGAGATTCTGGCCTTCATCGGTTTCCAGAACCGCGTTGGAACAGACGCCTGGAAAATCATCTCCAGGAGAAACGACGGAGCTGTAGTAGGGATGGACCAGACCGGGAGGGACGAGATAGTGGAGTGTGACCTTCAGCTCAACTTCCGATATGGTTACGTCACTGTGAGCGGTCTAAAGAAGACCAGGAAGGCTCCAGAAGAGACATCTGCGAGTGGAGACATCTGCGAGGCTGTCGAGGAACCTCGAACCACCAAGTGTGGAGCCGACGGCGCAGAGTGGAGAGGACAGTCAATCTGTCATGGAGATTGGGGACGACCAGGGGGATGGACACCCCATGTCATCCCAAGAGTTGGCCCAGGAGCTCCTCCTGGACGACAGCTGCGATGAGGCGGAGGTCACCGTGATAGACGGTGGTGGAGAGACTTGCTCGCTCTCTTCACCCCCATCTGATGGCTGCAACAAGCAGCACTCGGCTAGCCCAGGTGAACATCCATCGGGCCAAAGCAGCATCTGCTGTCTTGGCCAGGATGATCACCTCCCAACACCTAGGGCTAGCCCTTCATCAGGAACCATGGTGGCACCATGGCATTAAAGGCCTGTACACGAAGGATACCAAGGTAATATGCGATCCAGGAGAACTACCTCCCAGATCATGCATAGTTATTAGGAAAGATATCAATTACAATATCTTTTCAGAGTTCCTGAGCAGGGACTGTGTCGCCATCTCCATCGACGGCACAGGAGCTACACAGAAGCTAGCAGTGGCCTCCGCCTACTTTGCTGGGGAGGAAGCCTGTCCACCGCCAGAAATACTCGGGCTAGTGGACCACTGCCGGAAGAACAAGATTCCCCTTATCATCGGATGTGATGCCAACGCACATCATGTGATCTGGGGCAGTACTGATGTTAATAACAGAGGTGAGCAACTACTGGAATTGATTTTAAACAAAAGCCTAGAGATTTGTAATGTCGGCTCCACGCCGACAATTGTTACCAAGGTAAGAGAAGAGGTGCTAGACATAACTCTGGCAACCAATTCAATCAAGCCCCACATTAGGAACTGGCATGTGTCACCAGAAGAATCCATGTCCGACCACAGGACAATTTTGTTTGAAGTAGCCTTCAACACAAAAAGATACACCCCTAAAAGAAACCCCAGGAAAACAAACTGGGATAAGTTCAGGTCAACTCTAGTGCTAAATCTTTCCAACGAACCGTCAGGATACCCTAGACATCCCTTGGAACTAGATAGAGCAGTAGACAACCTAGGTCACGAAATAGTGAATGCCTTTTAAGACAGTTGTCCACTAGGCAGACAGAAACGGGAAACAGACGCACCGTGGTGGAATGCTAAGCTTGAACAGCTACAACGCACCACTCGAAGGCTCTTCAATAGGCCAAAAACTGAAAGTAACTGGGAACGATACAGGCAAAGCCTTACGCTCTATAACAAAGAGATCAGGAAAGCCAAACGGAAGGACTACAGAAACTTCTGTGAGGCAATAAGTAACGTCAACGAGGGCGCAAGACTGCACAAAGCAATGGCCAAAAGTGCAACGGATAGTAATTTAGCCCTGAAGAAAGGTAATAACACCTTTACTTCCACGGATCGGGAGAAATTAGAACTTCTTTTTGACACGCATTTCCCGGGAAGTACTCCCATTACGGGAAATATTATGCGTGATCATCATAGAACCCCTAGGACAGTAGCAAGTGACTGGGCAACAGCCAAGTCCATAGGTACGCCCGAGAAACTTAAATGGGCTATTGGAACCTTCCAACCATTTAAGTCACCGGGATTAGATAGAATCTCTCCATCCTTCTTACAGCAGGGGCAGGAGCTACTCCTAACCCGCTTAAGAAGACTAATGGTAAGCAGCCTAACCCTTGGCTATATCCCAAGTGCATGGTGCAGCGCTAGGGTGGTCTTCATCCCCAAGACCGGGAAGAAAGATATCACCAGCCCAAAGTCCTTCAGACCTATCAGCTTAACTTCGTTTTTGCTTAAAACGCTGGAAAAACTGGTAGACTACAATATTAGGAGAACAGCTCTCAGAGACTGTCCGCTGCAACACACGCAGCATGCATACAGAGCAGGCCGTTCAACAGACACGGCACTTTATCAACTATGCCGCACCCTAGAGGGGGCAGTTGACAGCAAAGAAATAGCTATTTGTGCCTTCCTAGACATAGAGGGAGCTTTCGACAACACATCACATGATGCGGTTCGAGCTGCCCTGTCTAGGAGGAACATAGATGTTACAACGAGCAAATGGATTGGTAACCTACTACAATCCAGACAGGCAACATGTACACTGGGCTCAGATAACATGACGATAGCAACCAGCAGAGGCTGTCCGCAAGGAGGAGTGCTTTCCCCTTTGCTATGGAGTCTGCTGGTAGATGAGCTTCTCATCAAACTTGCTGAAAAGGGGATCCAGTGTCAGGGATACGCCGATGACATTGTGATAATAGCCAGAGGCAAATTTGAAGAGACACTCTGTGACATCGTCCAACTCGGACTCAAGATAACGCTAGACTGGTGCAGGGAGGTTGGACTCAACCTAAATCCCGCCAAAACAGTCATCGTTCCCTTCACAAGGAAGTACAAACTACAGAGAATGAGACAAATCTCATTGCTAGGAATTCCTATAGAAACTAGCCGAGAGGTTAAGTATTTAGGAATCACTTTAGATAGTAAGCTAAACTTCGCTTCCCATGTCCAAAAGACAGTGGAAAAGTGTTATAGAGCTCTGTATACCTGTCGGAAAATCGCTGGGAAATCCTGGGGAACCAGGCCCCAGATAATAAGATGGCTATACCTGATGATTGTGAGACCAATTCTCACGTACGGAGCAATTGCATGGGGTAAACGAGCTAAGCTCATCACCATACAAAAACAGCTACAAAAGCTGCAAAGACTTGCCTGCGTATGTACGACAGGGGCAATGAAAACCTGTCCCACAACTGCCTTAGAAGTACTGATGGAGCTAACACCACTCCATTGTGTAATTGAACTTCAACGCAAAGCTACCCTCCTGAGAATAAGCACTGAGGGCACGGGTAGTGGTTGCATTCTAAATAAGAGGGATGCGACTAATCTGTTAGGTGAGGTGCTCCTAATACTACACCCTAGGGATGAAATGACAGCCGAATTAATCTTCGAGCAGAACTTCACAGCACACTTAGGCAATAAGAAAGATTGGTCCACGTTGTCCGAAGTGCACCCTATGGCTAAACACACCATAGCATGGTACACAGATGGATCCCTGACACAAAAAGGCACTGGCCTTGGAGTGGTAGGGCCCCGCATAAAATACCACGAATCCCTTGGCCAATACACCAGCATATTTCAGGCTGAGGTATGCGCTATTGGACGTTGTGCAGAGCTCAACATACAGCGTGGATATAGGAATAAGGACATCTCGATCCTTTCGGACAGCCGATCAGCAATTACTGCTCTATGCAGTAATAAAGTCACCTCAAAGATAGTCCTAGAGGTGAAGAGTAAACTTTTGGGCAGCCTAAATAGACTGGACCTCAGATGGATTCCGGGTCATAGGGACATATCCGGAAATGAAATTGCCGACAAAATGGCAAAACTAGGAGCCGAACAGCCCCTGATAGGACCAGAACCCTACTGTGGCATAGGAAGGCACACAATAAAAGAATACATTAGGAAAGAGGAAGGCACCATGAGGCAAGAACACTGGAGGAATACCCCAGGCCTAAGGCAAGCCAAAACTCTAATAGAAAACTACAACAAGAAGAGGTTC
Source organism: Drosophila oshimai (assembly GCA_018150695.1). NCBI lineage: Eukaryota > Metazoa > Arthropoda > Insecta > Diptera > Drosophilidae > Drosophila > Drosophila oshimai. The sequence goes on along the minus strand of JAECWM010000268.1, from coordinate 919,166 downwards.
GAGGAACTTATGCAACTAGGGAAGAATTCACTTAGGATCGTTACCGGATTACTAACCGGGCACTGCAGACTGAAAAGTCACCTAGGTAAGATAGGAATAACAAGCAGCAGGACTTGCAGATTCTGTGACATGGAGGACGAAACCTCTACACACATCATCGCAGACTGTCCGGCCTTAATAAATATAAGATGCAGAACCTTAGGATTGAGAACTCTATCACATGAGCTCTTAAGAAGAATCAACCCATCAAAACTCCTCGACTTTGTTCGAGGAAATGGGTTGATATCTGAGCTGTAGGCTCCGAATGGGGGTACAATAGATCTAAACAGGTCGCGGTACACTAACACCCCAATAATATAATAATAATAATAAATTCTCACACTATTTTAAATACAAAATTCAAAACCAGCTGAAAAACATTTTTTTTTTTTTATTAACGTTTGTAAATGTGGAAATTTATTCTTTTGATTAGCGCTCTGCTACCCAACTGGCAGCTTAATCTAATCGGTTTTAACAATATATACAAAAATTAGTCTAAGCGTTACTTAGGACTAGAAGAATTTCATATTTTTTTTTTTTTAAAGTAATATTTACGGTGGTAGAAATACTATGTCAAGATCCGGTCCGGTAGGTCTTGAGGGTGGTGTCGTTTCAGTCTTCTTTTGACTCGATTATTTCCGTCGGCGCTGTTTATAGCGGCAGCACCAAGTTTTCTGGCTAGGGTATTGGGGTGCTCGTTTAGCCTGTCCATGTATTTGCGAGCCAGTTCCTGCAGCTTGTCTCCAAGTTTGGGCACGTTGAGATCTCGTTCGATGTCTCTGGTTCTCATAAACCACGGAGCTCCAGAGATCCTTCGAAGTGTTTTCGCCGGATTTTGTTGAGGTTGGTTTTTGCAGCGATGCCATAAACTTGGAGTCCATAGAAGAGACTTGGTGCCAATATGGATTTGTATATTTGGACTTTACAGCCAAGTGCTAGCTTGTTACGTGGTGCGAGAAGCCAGGCCATCCGAGCAGCTTTAGTCCTGAAGGAGTGTTGGGTGCAAGTAATGTGCCTGCCAAAAGTGAGTTTTTTGTCCAAGGTGACACCGAGGTACTTGTAACTAGAAAGGGCTCTGATTGGACTTTCGTTGAGGCTGACTCCAGGGCAGCTACTTCGGCGATTGGTGAACGTAACATTGGCACATTTATCTGCATTTATTCGAATGTTCCAGATCATGGCCCATTGGTGAAATGCGTCCAGGTACTCTTGTAAAGCAAATGTGGCAGCCAAATTACTTTTGCTTTTTGTCATGACAGCAGTGTCATCAGCGTAGGTCGACTTCAGTTATCGGAGTTTGTGTGAGATCGGTTTGGTGGGCGACTTGTACCCATCTGCCGATACGTGGAAAGTGCGCTCTTCCAGAAAGCTTTTCACGAGCTGGAACAGTTGTGGCGTAAAGATACTTTTGGCTTTGTATAGGAGCCCAGGGTGCCACACTCTATCAAAAGCCTGTTGGATGTCAAGGAAGGCAGCAACTGCATACTCCTTCTTTTCTAAGGCTTCTTGAGCAAAATTGACAACTCTGTGCAATTGCTCAGGAGTTCCATGTCGAAGACGGAAGCCGAACTGGAATTCCGGGATCGAATTATTGACGTTCTCGTAGGTGAGTAGCCTGTTCAGGATCAGCCTTTCCATGATTTTTCCCAGGGATGGTAGAAGACTGATGGGCCTGTATGAGTCAACGTCAGTCGGCGATTTTCCTGGTTTTGGAATCATAATTATATTCGCCGATTTTCAAACTTTCGGGAAGTATCAAACATTTAGTACGCTGTTGAACAGCGACACCAGGAATTGCAAGGCTTGATCCGGTAAGAAACGAATCGTCCTGTTGTCCAACAGATCTTCACCTGGAGCTTTCTTCAGTGGAGGTTTACCTACAATGTCTTTCACCTCTATCAATGAGACAGGATTAGCAGGCAGGCTCATTTGAAATGGAGATTCCAGGAACTCTTCAACTTGTTGACGTGTGCTTTCAGGCGAGTAGTCATAGGGCTTAAAACGTTCCTCGAGGTTATTAGCGAACGCTTCAGCTTTTTCTAGGCTCGTACGGCACCAGCCACCTAAAGGGTTTCTAATTGCCGACTTTGGGGTGGGCTGAGCCTTGTACCGTTTTGTGATACGCCAAAGCGAGTAGTTAGAACTAGCGTCTGAGTCCAAATTTTCTAAGAAGCTGTCTATAGATTCTTGTTTTCTTCGGGCAAGCGCCTTGCTTAGACAGTTAGCCAGCCGGTTATGAATCCGATGGATTCGGGCGTCTCCCGTTCTGGCATATTCTATTCTTACTCTTCGCTTTAGATTGAGAAGTGCTCCTATTCTGGGTGGTAGCTGGGGATGTCTAAAAGTATCTGTATTGTGGCGATTTCTGGGTGCAGCTATCTCTGCAGCCTGGCTTATCACGCGCATGAAAAGGCTGATGGCATTGTCAATGTCAGAAGGATCCTGGATTTGTATGTTAGCCTCGCTGAGCTGTTCTAGGTAGGCCTTAAAAGCGTTTATATTAGCACCTCTTGCAAGGAGTCGTGGGTGCTGCGGTTTTTTCACAGGTGTGGCATGCAGTGTGGCCAGGATAGGAATGTGGTCCGAGGAGAGTTCATGAAGTGACCTTATTTGTAGCCTGTCTACTAGGGTGGTCCTTATTTGGTCGATTGTTGAATTTGCAACGGGGCACTTTCGAATTCGATAGTATACCTCGAAATATGAAATACCTTTTTTTTATTTTTTTTTAGGTCAAGGTTTAGGGGTCGCTACCAAGGTTTGAATTTTAAGGGTCTCCATACAAAAAAAAAAAAAAAGTTCGATTTTTATTATTTTTTTCATAAATAATTTCAGAATCTGAATACAAAACATTGACTAAAATGTGAAGTCGATCCGAATAACAGTTTCGGAGATACAGGCCCTTGAATGTGCGCAAAATGCACAAATGCACTGCTTATCAAAATTACATGCAAAACATAACATTCAAGGGCCTGTATCTCCGAAACTGTTATTCGGATCGACTTCACATTTTAGTCAACGTTTTGTATTCAGATTCTGAAATTATTTATGAAAAAAATAATAAAAATCGAACTTTTTTTTTTTTTTTGTATGGAGACCCTTAAAATTCAAACCTTGGTAGCGACCCCTAAACCTTGACCTAAAAAAAAATAAAAAAAAGGTATTTCATATTTCGAGGTATACTATCGAATTCGAAAGTGCCCCGTTGCAAATTCAACAATCGACCAAATAAGGACCACCCTACTGTCTACAGCGTATCCATTAGTTATGAAAAAATCAAGCGCTGTTGGTGTTAACAGGGGGTTGTATGAGTAAAAAGTGGGTTCACCCGTGGCAAGTACTTGGTAATGCCCATTTGCAATGGCTTCTTGTAACTGCTTGCCCCTGCTGCAGGCTCGTGAGTTTCCCCACCATGCATGTTTGGCATTACAATCACCGCCAGCAATAAATTTCCTGCCAAGTCCTGCCAGCAGGGACTCAAATTCTGATTGAGTCCATCTTTCTGCTGGTGGCAGGTATAACGCCGCTAATGTGACATTACCTTCTGACGTCTGTAGTTAGACGCTTGCTATCTGTCTGTCGTTGCTAGAGGCGGAGGGCAGGGGATTGTGACTGAGGGAATCCTTTATAATGACTGCAGAGCCACCTCTGCAGTTTCCACTGGGGTGATAAACATGATAGGTAAGATAGCCTGGTAAGTAGATGCGCTGCCCATCGCGCATGTGAGTTTCTGTGGCAAGCATTATGTCTATGTTATGAGCGCTGAGGAATAATCGAAGCTCTTCAGATTTTCTGACTAATCCATCAGCATTCCACAATCCGATATTTAAAGCTGGTTGAATCATTTGGGCAATCGTGCAATGAGAACCTGAACAATCTCTCTGAAAGCCTTGTTGGACTCAGCATTTTCCTGCAACAGCTTAAATAGAGTGTCAAGTTTGGTATTGATATCGCGGATGGCATTATCTATAGCTGTGAACTTATGGCTGAGCCTAGGGTCGGAAGTAGAGCTTGCGTTAATCTGCAGGGTTGGGCCAGTTCTTGGCTGCATATCCTTGGGTCGAGCTATATTAGCATACGATTTATTCGTTCTTAACGCCTCAGCTGATATGAACCCACGCGTGGCGCGTTGTGGGCCATTGGTTTTCGGCAGTCTAGGCCTCGGCTTTTGTTTTTTATTTTTTTCTATTCTGACTGGGCAGACTTTGTCTGTCGAGGCGTGGTTACCGCCACAGTTTCCGCACAAGCATGTATCGCTTACACAGAGCATGGAACCAGTTACTTGAGGGCCACTACACTTACCACAAACAGGGTCAAGTACGCAGTAATTTTTAGAGTGCCCAAAAATTTGGCATCTTTGACATTGAAGTAATTCCTTTCTTCGGGAAGCACGCTCGACAGTGACTCGGTATCTCCCAAGTTGTGTAATTTTTAGGGACTCGGCTACGTTTGCAGACTGCTTGAGGTTGACATAAAACAAATTTTGCCTAGTTTTATGATTTATCATTCGTTATCATCCTCGCAAATCATATAGTCGGGAAACCCGACTATAGCGTTCTTTCTTGTTGTATTAGAAAACGCCGCATTCGCAAAAGGATTCGCTCTGGGGGACTGATTTTATGTAGCGGCTTCTCATAAGAAGCCATGAAATGCAGGGATGGCTTCTGTTGTTTAGGTTGGCGGTCATTTTAAAATGTTGAACTATTTTGTTCGTTACGATTTATGTGTAGAGTTTTTTTTAGTTATTGGTATTGTCTTGCAAAAAAAGTAAAACTTGGCTTGAATTTATTGAAAAATAGCAAATAAATCCCAAATAAAAGTAAGAAGTCAGCCCTGTCTTTTTTCCGAATCGTTAGTCCCAACAACAAGTTCGAGACGGTTTCTGTAGCACCGACGATTTTTTACCGAATTTCCGAAAAATCCCTCCCCAAAACCGTCGACGGTTTCTGTGGCACCCCGGATTAAGGGGATATATACAGCCAGCATTTTCGAAAAAATCAATTTTTGTTTTGAATTTTCTTGAAGCTTAAGGGATCAAAAACGTGTTGTGAAAGTTTCAAGTCGATATCTCAAAAAAATAACGAAGTCATAGACCGAAGAGTGAGTCACGTTCGTGCGTGCCGTACCGTATTACCAAATTTTCAAACGCGTTTTTCTCGAAACCACGTCTTTGAAATCGGTAGCTAAAATATCTCGAAAACTAGCGAACTGATTGCAATGAAATCTTTTGTGCTTGTTCTATACATAACTATCTAGTCTTTGTCATAGGATTTTAGGATCGAAAATCCCAAGCGTTCCCGTGGGATGTGCTCTGTGGGATTACCGTATATGGGCTAATCCTGCGTTGCGGACGTTACATTTGTACGCAAATTTGATTGTTAGAATTGACACAGCTGCCGTTGACGTGGGTATATTTTCATAAATTGTTGGCCATATACAGTTTCTTGAGTGCACTTTTAAACTTATTTAAAAACAAGAGGTTAACTGTTTTTTAAATAAAGTTATGCTTGCTCAAAGTTCCGTTGCGAACGTTAAAAAAAATGGAAGTAAAATTTGAGGTTTGTGTGCATTTCCACATTTATTAGCGAATTAAGAATAGTTAACCAAAAAAGTAAGATAACTAATAATGAAGTGGAATGTATGACCATATCAATGCAGCTTAAAAAAGAAAGATAACTAGTTCCGTTAATAAAAATAATCTGAATTTAAATTTGTTGCGGACGTTACGTTGCGGACGTTACACTTCTTCCATCAAGCTAAATAAGGTGATTATCTATACTTTTAGCCACGATTTGATAGTTTTTTTGACTTGAGAAAATAGTTCAACATGTAAACGACACTTTGTGAACCAAATGTTATCATAAATTGTCATTCTAGTAGGAGAATATGACACAGAATTGCACATTGCTTAGACAAGTTTAGTTCCTATGATTTAGGAAAAAAAATTTGGCAAAAAACCATATAGAAATATGTTTTTTTAAGCTTTTTTCGTTTTTCGGGCTGGTTTCAAAATTCTCGGATTAGCCCATATGGCACAGTTAATTGTCTTTTAATGCCACACTTACGCAGATATTCGACGATCTTATTGTTTAGGGGAGAGTGAACCACTTTTTTTATTAACAATATTATGTCTGAACCATTCGACGTAAGGGTCAGCTGTATATAGAAATCTAATAGAAATTTCCTTGAAATTTTAAGTATTATGCAAAAACACTATGTTTTGTTTTGAAAAGTTTATTTGCTATCCAGTTTTTTGTCTCAAATGGTTCAGGTATACCCACCCGTGAGGACACAAAATAAATAAAAATAAGAAATAAATTCAACTTTTTTTATACCCCGAAAGGTGGTTTAACTATCCCCATAGGGTGGTATCACTGGGGATACAGTGAAGGTGTAATTTATTTATTATTTTTTCTTTTTTTTCTTTACTTTTTCGAAGGTTTTCTTGAGTTTTCTGATAATCCTTCTGATAATCCTTCCTCGTTTTCTTCCCCGAGTCGTCTGTTTTCGTGGCTTAGCCTTTGGGTACCCTTGTAAGTCCTCTGGCGATTTTCCTGGCAAGAGCCCACGCATTCTGATCGTCAAAGGAACATCATCCAGGCCAATATTGGGAGACATTGCAGACTTAACAGAGTTAGTGTTCCTTGCAGTGTTTTCTGTGCGAGACACTAGCACAGTGAATAGTGACACTTGTTAGTGTAACCACTCCCAAGAAAGTCAGATGCACAAAACTTTTGTTTGTTGAAGGGAAAAATTCACTCTTTTTCATAGTTGCACTGGATGTCAATCCTGTTTGGGCTTTGCGTTTGTAGTTTCTTACCATTTTGACAGCCTGCGATGGTATATTTGGAAAGGTGGTTCAAGTATCCCCAGAAGTACTGGTTCATATATCTTCACAAGTCATTAACCAATTAGAAGTGATTTTAAGAAAACATGAAATATTTAAACTGCGTACGCTTTCCGTAGAAATATCATAGTTTGCGTCTAATTACGTTAAATAAAATACAACTTTATGAAGTTCAATGCCACTGGCGAAGCACAATACAATTTTTTCCAAGAAATTTTTTGTGACAATTGAAGCTGCAAATACAGACTTCGACAACAATCGTTTAACGCGACTGTGCGTGCGTGGGAGGTTAGGATATCGACTAAGTAAGCAACACACAAAAAAATGGCGCACAAAATCATGACCGACGGTGAAATGTTTTTAGTGGTTCATCTATCCTTGTGGTTCACCTATCCCCACTGTATCCTGCCATTGTTACTGCGAATCGCTTTAATTCGTTTTTGTGTTAGGTTCTCAATCAACTGCTTGAACATTTTGAACGTTTCAAATGCCTGATCTTTGGTTTGCATAAAGCAAACAAAGGCTGAGTTCAGCAGAACAACATGATCACTGATCACTTATGGATCAGGGATCAGTGATCATGTTTGTCCTGCTGAAAGCTTATGATAAAATTTTGCAAATCGGCTTGGAAAATATAGGTATCGTTATGACCCGGGCCAAGAAACAAATAATTTAAACAAAAATTTTTTTTGATAATTTTTTAAATATAATAGTATTTTACACTCTTGTGCTTTAAAACCAAATTTTGTAGGCTATTGTGAGGTCGCTTAAGGTAAAATCATAAAGAAAAAGATGTATTAAATTTGCTAATTATTTATTTATTTATTTTTTATGAAAACATTAAAAAAAACATTTATTAAGAAATATGAATTGACTTAAGTTGATACTAGTTAAAAGTGGTTAAAAGACATTCCGAAATGTTTACTTAATTGGCCTAAGAGCTTGTGATAAACGTTATTTTATATTAACGGGGGTGCCACAGAAACCGTTCCTCCCGAAGTCCGCCCAAGTTCCAACCCAAGGCAAAACCGTCGGTGCCACAGAAAACTCTATCATTTCCCCCGTGTTTAAAACGACAGCATACTTGCACCTTTTTATAAATAATGAAATCTTTTTAAAACAACATTAATGAATTGTATGTGCTATCTGCATACAACATTTTTTATGTTTTGATCTTTTTATATTTAAAATTAATAAATCTCCAAAAACCGTCACCTCAAAAATTGCTTGTGTGATTCCGGCCAAATTCCACCCGAGAAACCAAAATGCCAACTTGCTCCAAATAGAAAATGCCAAATTTCGGAGTAATTTTCATGTTTGAAATATGATTGTTATTATTGTTATGGTACGCTATACTATTGTTTATAACTATAACTATAGCGTGTCAAAATTTCAAGTGAAAATAAGTTGTACTTCTTGTGAAATTAATAAAACAAATCGTTGCATTGCAGTTAAGTGTGACCGCGTGTAGCGAAAAATACCGGCTTGGGTAAAAACCTTAAAAAACGACGAAGAAGAAGACAAATTGTATAAAAATGCAAGTGAATTCAACAAATTTTAAATATTATTGCCTAAATGTTGTTTAGTTTTAGGGGAAAGCATAGGAAATCAAAGCGAGCCACCGTGCTCTTGATTTTTATATTAGAAAACGCCGCATTCGCAAAAGGATTCGCTCTGGGGAACTGATTTTATGTAGCGGCCTCTCATAAGAAGCCATCTAATACAGGGATGGCTTCTGTTGTTTAGGTTGGCGGTCATTTTAAAATGTTGAACTATTTTGTTCGTTACGATTTATGTGTAGAGTTTTTTTTAGTTATTGGTATTGCCTTGCAAAAAAAAGTAAAACTTGGCTTGAATTTATTGAAAAATAGAAAATAAATGCCAAATAGAAGTAAGAAGTCAGCCCTGTCTTTTTTCCGAATCGTTAGTCCCAACAACAAGTTCGAGACGGTTTCTGTAGCACCGACGATTTTTTACCGAATTTCCGAAAAATCTTTCCCCAAAACCGTCGACGGTTTCTGTGGCACCCCGGATTAAGGGGATATATATGTACAGCCAGCATTTTCGAAAAAATCAATTTTTGTTTTGAGTTTTCTTGAAGCTTAAGGGATCAAAAACGTGTTGTGAAAGTTTCAAGTCGATATCTCAAAAAAATAACGAAGTCATAGACCGAAGAGTGAGTCACGTTCGTGCGTGCCGTACCGTATTACCAAATTTTCAAACGAAAACTAGCAAACTGATTGCAATGAAATTTTTTGTGCTTGTTCTATACATAACTATCTAGTCTTTGTCATAGGTTTTTTTTTCGATGCTTAGTTTTTATTTAACAGGCAAAACAATGGCTAGTTTTTAGTCGAAAATCGCAATGTAATTTTTAAACGTCCGCCATTTTGTCAAAAATCAATAATTTCAAAAACACCTATGACAAGGACTAGATTCTAGTATCTAATTTAATAATCGTTTTTGTTTTTTTGTTTCCGATGATTTTCGAAGGAGCGGCGTTGGCTACCGAATTTCCTTTTTTTTTTGATGCTCGGAAGAATCCAGCATATCTCGCTACACTGTAAAAATTTTTCAATAAAAAGAATTGTGAATTAATCTTTAATGTGTGTACTTTTAGATTGAAAAACGCCCGATCCGAAATTGTACATAGTTTTCCTGAAAAAAAATTCAAAAAAACTGCCTTTTTTCGGGCTTCTAACTGTATATATCCCCTTAAATAATTGCTTCAGAAACTGTCTAATCTGAATCTAATATAGATATGTATGTACATACATATTGTGCTGGCGAGCGCAGCCAACACAACTTTTAGCGTGAATTTCAACTGCATAATTAGAAACTATTAGGTTCAATACCGACTTCAACAGTAAATTCATTTCATTTATGATTTCTGAAAGGCTGGTTGACCGATCCACACCCGCTAAGCATGCAATTTTGTTTCAGTTAACAGTTTTTATTGGCATCCAAGGCATTGTAGGAAAGCTTCGAGTCGCGTATCGTTTAGGCAGTACTTAAAGCTCAACATTAATGACTCATCAAAAAATAAAATTATGATAGTGGGACTAAAATGTTAATTTTAATAATAATCTGATGGATTAGTTAGTACCTAAACTAACAGACCACACTTGAAAATACCCACATTCACACATATTGCAGCACACAGGAACATTTCCCCAAAGCATATAAGGCGACACTCAGACAGAACAAGTCGAGACGGGACGACGCCAGACTGGTCATTTAAAATTGCGACAGCAGAAAGAGGAAATATCAAATATCATGTGTTTGTTCTACCGCTAAAATTGTTTGCACACTCTGATTTTATGTATATATTATATGTACATAATGTTTAACCTTTTGGAATACCTTATTTTATTTACTGTGGTCGTCCTTAGAATGAAAAGTACTGAGCACACTAGAGTGAATATTATCCTATTTTTCACATCTTTTTTAAGTATGTTTTTGTTTCAGTAAAGAAATAATATTTTGTGTCTCCGACGGTTGCTAAATGACATTGCATACTTTTGAGGCATGCTTTACAACTTAAAGCTTTAAAAAAGCTTTCTTGAATGATACGAAATTTAGTTGGCTAGTGACGACGTATCACACGATATATTTGGATTGTGAAACATTTCGAGCATAGACAAGAACCAATAGTAAACTGACCACCCAGGGCAGTGGCGGATCCAGAGACGACTAGTGGGGGGGGAAATTTCTTTTCATTTTTTTATTGCAGAGAATATTTTTCTAGCAAACAAGTAAAATTTTCAGGTTCTGTGGTTCCAAGGGAGGGGGGGGGAGGGGGGGGGGAAATTTCCCGCCACTGACCCAGAGGCAACAAGCGAACGAAGTTTGGGTATGATATAAAATATAATATATGTATGTACATATGTATATAAAGTATGTGTGTATGTATATGTATATAAATCAATTTTCCAAAAAAAAATGTGTCAAAGAAAAAAAAACGTCGCTATAGCCATCCTAGCCCCTGTTTACAGAAAGGCACTCCGCGGCACGCAGCAATAATGACGCAAATTTGACCTTATAAAAAACGACAAGAAATCCACATTATTTACATTAGTTAGGCCAATTTAAATAAATATTTTTTTTTAATTTTGGCGAAAGTTTGTAAATAATCTCGATATTCGGATCATAAAACCGACATGAATGTACGTTTTTTTTGTGTGAAATTTTTTAAAACATAGCGTGTGTTGAAATAGGTACCACCCCATGCACCGACCTTTTTAATAAGAACAATAGTTGTAAGGAAAATAGAGTAAAATCATTACATATAAAGTAAGTATTGGAAAGTATTGAAAGACACAGTTATTTTGATTTTTATTCAAGAAAATGCCGATTTCGCAAAGGGATTCCCTCTGGGAGACCGATTTCAGCCATCTTGTACAGGGGTTTCTTCTGTAATAATTTTTTTTGGTAGTCAATTTGAAATTATGAACTATTTTGTATGTTATGTTAGTTTTAGTTATTTGTTTAGTTATTTATATTATCTTGCAAAAAAAAGTGAAGCTTCGCTTGAATTTATTCGAAAATAGCCAATAAAGGCCAAATAAAAATAGGAAGTCAACCCTGTTTTTTTCCGAATCATAAGTCCGAACAATAAATTCAAGACGGTTTTTGAAGCACCGTCGACAATTACTGGGGCACCGCGGAATAATAAATAATACGATGATGCAAATTGGTGCGAAATTCGGTATTTCCCATTTTGAGCAAGTTGGCATTTTGGTCATCTGTTTGTTAAGCATAAACATTGTTTTATGAGGTGGTTTTATTAACTTTTTTATAAGGGGTTTAAGGGGTTAGTCAGGTAATTACAGGATTTTTTCAATCAGGTTTTTATTTTGCTCCCAAGCTTTTTTACAATAATAAAATAATAATAAAAACTACTGTTAAAACATTAAAAAAAAAAAAAAGGAAGAACGATATAGTTGGGTTTCCCGACTGTCAGATTTGCGATACTTTAAAACGAAATAACATTTTTACTTTCTACTCGCTACTTTTTTGTGCGGCTAGCTCAGTAGAGGTTGTGTGTTCGCCTCACCAAATTTATATAAGCGTGATTACCCAACCAGTTAGTGATAACGCACAGAATTCAGGTTTAAGGGTATTTAGGGTATATCAAAGAAATTGTACCTGTTGCAACTTGTTTTGTGAGCCGATACTGTCGATATATCCACCCAGAAATAAAATATAACTGCCATCACGGGTTAACTACCCCATACTGAAATTTTCCTTTAGCCCCGTTCAAAAGGTACTTCACATAGTAGTAGTATGGCCGGCATCATCTTTTATTGTATTTTAATCTGGCAGGGAATAAATGTTAAACTTATTACCATGAAGAAAAAAAAAAAAGACTTCCGTGGCATCTCCGGATGTGGCTTTTAAGGGGGGAAATTTTTTTTTTCGCTTAAATTATTCTTTATGGTCTTAAAAATAACATACCAAAAGATAGAGTCCGGCAAAAGTGTCTAAGTGTCGAAATTTTCCATTCTGCGGCGATGCCTCACAGGTATATCCCATGCACCTTTTGTGTTTAAACGCGTTTTTCTTGAAACCACTTTTTTTTAGACGGCCAACCACATAACTCCAACAAATCTTAACCGATCGATCGAAACCTTGACAGTATATTCAAAATACCTTTATCTATCGACACACGTGGGATTTTTTTTTTATATTGCTTACTTTTTTTTTATCAACAATTTTGTGACGTTTTTATTAGTGAAAATTGTAACTTTTTTTTCAATCACTCACCATTTTGCAAAAACAATTCAAATCCACTCACCATTTATGCAAAAAATCAATATATCGCAAAAATTAAGGACGTTAGCTTTCCGGCCATCGACCCCCTTCAACAAAAAAGGGCCTACGAAGAAATACTGCACAGCCGCCATTTTGTTTTCGATTTATTCGAAAAAATTTATTTTGTACTTCGCATCTAATATTATAAAACCTACCTACTTTACAAATTTTCGATTGGCTTTTTCATTTGGCCAAAAAAAATTCCAGAAAATCCGTTTTTTTTCCAGTTACTCAGATGTCCCCCCTTAAAAAGCTCGCACCTTGATTTTTTTCGCTCAGATATTGCCTTTAATTAAGAGTTTTATTTAATCGTACCATTGCACAGAGGTCAGTCCCGTGGGCAAAAAATAAAAATGTTAATGTTTATTTGCGATACTCGAAGAGTAAGCAAATACTGTAAACGCGCAAATGTCTGTCCGTCCGTTTGTCCGTACAAACATCGAGATCTCGGGAACTATAAGAGCTAGAGCCACCAAATTTTGCACACAGACTTCTAAGCAAAGCGCAGATCAAGTTTGTTTCAAAACCTGACCACGCCCCTTTTCACGCCCACAAACCGCGAAACTCTGTGGTGTCCACATTTTTAATGCTAGAGAAAAGTGGCCCTAATAAAAACATCTAAAAAATTTTAAAATCTGGCCATTTTCAAGAAATTATGTATACAAGTGCGTTAAAAATTTATTGCGCTCGAAAGTAGGCTAAACTTTTTTTGAAGAGGGCGTTGAAAATGTATTGTGCTTGAAAGAAGGCTACACTTTTTTTTAAAGAGGGCAATGAGTATCAAAAATCTTTTAGCGTTTTTTCTTGTTGAATTTTAAATTCAAACATTCCGCGTCTGTTTGTCGATAAACCAACGCTTCAAATCGATTGTTTGTTTTGTTTTGCTTCGCGAAGAAAGTAACGAACAAAGAGAGAGCACAAACCAGGCGAAAAATTCTAAGAGTGCGCGTCAGGCTTGCAATACGTGCAGAATTTAGTGAAAAAATACTATAAAAGTTGAATTTAACTTTATAACTTAAAATGGACGTTAGAGTTAAAGATATACAGACTGTGTTTTTGTTATTTTTATTTGATTTGTATGTTTCGTGTGTCTATAACATCAAATGTTTGTTAACCTTTACTTTTCGTGATCACACGAATAATACATCAATATTCAGAAAAGGTAAAAGTTGTGTTGTTGTTTCTTGTTGTTTTCGTCCGTTGGGCTTGTCTTTCTTGTCCTTGTGAGTACTGTTTGTAACACGAAACCAGTGTTGCCAATTTAGCCTTTTTACGGCTAGATCTTGCTGTTTTCAAAAGCCAAATGCGGGATAAATTGTGATCTAGCGACTAGCGGGAATTATAGCTTTTTTCAAAGCGGAAATTGTGCACATCCTCGAGCACTTCAAGCTGGAGTCACATAACATTGAAGAGGGTTTGTTCCAGTAGAAGAACCTCCATGTTATACAATGCACTATGGGTAAAAAGCCTGAAATTTTGGCATTAATACAATATTTTCGTATTTTAACATATTAAGATAGAAGAAAAATAATTTTAAAACATTTTTTCGGAGTACCCTTAAAATTTGACACGCGCTTAAAGTCAGCTAATTTTCAGTAGCTTTTATTTGTAAAAATAGGCGGGAAATATTGCTAAGCTTGGAGCCTGTCTGTTAACTCGATCCCACAAGTAAATAAAAAGTGTAAATATGGAAGCAGCCGGAAAAAGTATGTAGATTAAATGTTAATATGTGTTTTTCGATAGTTATGGGTTGTTTTTGAGTTGTCGAACGTGTTGTTCGTGTGTATTTTTAGGCTTATACTAACAATAGTCCTTATGTTCTGTGGAACATAACTTCTGTATAGCACAGCGAATCACCAAGGTTCAAGTTCAATGTTATTACCAAAAGTTTGAATAATCTGTTGGTATTAATGCTTTTTGCCCGTTTTGGCCCCTTTTCCGGAAAATCCTACTTGTTTGCAAGTGTTTTTGGATTCACGCATGCAGTGCTGCAAGAGGTGTGGCAAAAAAAATTTTAATTCGATTAAATTTTAATTTAAAATTTTTTTTCAAAATAACTTTAATTTAATAATATAATAATTTTTCTTAAGTTCAAACATTTTGAAAAATATTTTAATAAGTAAACCCATTGTTCTGTAACAAAATACGAAACAAGCGAATGGCGCGTAAGGAAGGCGTGGTCCAATCGACCAATTTTTATTTGCGATACTCGAAGAGTAAGCAAATACTGTAAACGTTGCAATTGTCTGTCTGTCCGTCTGTCTGTCTGCCCGTCCGTCCGTACAAACGTCGAGATCTCGGGAACTATAAGAGCTAGAACCACCAAATTTTGGCCACAGACTTGTATTAGCAAAGCGCAGATCAAGTTAGTTTCAAAACCTGACCTCGCCCCTTTTTACGCCCACAAACCGGAAAAAACTCTGTGATGTCCACATTTTTAGTGCTAGAGAAAAGTGGCCCTTACAAATGTTGTTCGTATTGAAAATATCTACCCAAATAAAAATTTTAAAATCTGACCATTTTCAAGAAATTGTGTATACAAATGCGTTGAAAATTTTTATTGTACTCAAAAGTAGGCAAAACTTTTTTTTTAAGAGAGGGCGCTTAAAACTGATTGCGCATGAAAGTAGGCTACACATTATTGAAGAGGGCTAGCTAGCTCTTTTTAAGGAGGGCAATGAGTATCGCAAATCGTATAGTCGGGAAACCCGACTTTAGCGTTCTTTCTTGTTTTTTTCGAAATTTTGTTATGGTCTAAATAACATTCGTGCAAATTTTGAGATTTCTAACTTTATTATTTTAATTAATGCCAAAAATTTGGAACTTTTTGCCCATAGTGCAATGGTTAAATTCAATGGACTCTACAAGCTTTTGGGCCGAAGTGTCTAGCTACGTGGATGCAGCAGGCAATAAAAGATTTTCGGCACATTTGCGCTAAGCTTTTTATCGTTGCCATGGTCGAACGCAGAGGTAGAAAATAAACGATGTCAAAAGCATACTGAGAAATAAAATGGTCGTTCAAACATTGAACTTTATTTTACATATAAGGTATTTTAAACGTTCAACTCATATTTTATAATATTAATAGCATTCAATTTCATAATTGTAGATACGGACTACGCCGGGCAAATAAGTGCTGCCATAACTATGTAGTGCCTGCAGTATGTTTAAGCAAGATAGGAACCAACCAAACCTATACAAACTCAGCTGCAGAAGAGGACATGGTTGGGGAGCTTTATCAATTTTTAAATATGCCTATATGACCAAGTTCCAACCCAACACAAAACCGTCGGTGCCATAGAAAACTATCATTTCCCCCGTGTTTTAAACGACAGTTTTATAAAATAAGCATACTTGCACGCTTTTATAAATAATCAAAACTTAGTTAAAAGAACGTTAATGAATTGTATGTGCTATCTGCATACAACATTTTTTATGTTTTGATCTTTTAATATTTTATATTAATCATTTTCCAAAACCGACACCTCAAAAATTGCATATGCCTTTCCGACCAAGTTCCACAAAAACAACCAAATTGCCAACTTGCTCGAAATAGAAATACCAAATTTCAGAATAATTTTCATATTCGAAATATTTATTGTTATTATTGTTATGGTAAGCTATACTATTGTTTATAACAATAACTACAGCGTGTCAAAATTTCAAATGAAAATAAGTTGTATTTATTGTGAAATTAATAAAACAAAGCGTGTATTGCAATAAAGTGTGACCGCTTGTGGCAAAAAATACCGGCTTGGGTTTTTAACGACAAAGAAGAAGACAATTTGTGTGAATATTTAGGTGAATTCAACAATTTTTTAATTATTGACTAAATGTTGTTTAGTTCTAGGGGAAAGCATAGAAAACTTAATTAAGCGAAAGGATTCGCTCTGGGGGACTGATTTCATGTAGCGGCCTCTCGAAAGAAGCCATCTACTTAGTACAGAGGTGGCTTCTGTTGTTTAGTTTGGCGGTCAATTTATAATGTTGAACTATTTTTTTTGTAACGTTTTGTGTAGTTATTGGTATTGTCTTGCAAAAAAAAGGGGAGCTTGTCTTTAATTTATTGGAAAATAGCAAATAAACGCCAAATAAAGATAGCAAGTCAGACCTGACTTTTGTCTATATCGTTAGTACGAACAACAAGTTCAAGACGGTTTTTGTAGCACCGACGGTTTTTTTTTTCCGAATTTACGAAAAAAACGTCCCCAAAACCGACGATGGTTTCTCTGGCACCCCGGTATTACTTCCTTAGACGAACGGTTGAAATTGAAAATGGAAAAACACTTGCACCACTAATTGAATTTGATAAATGTATTAATGTATTAGCAGCAACTGATTTTATTTTAGAAACTGGGGAATTCGTTGGACAAACGTTTTGTGTTCGATGAAATATTTCCCTTTGGTGTTAGTGTTCGTTTTCAAACTTTTGTTAGAAATTAGTAATTATTGTCTTACCAGTGTTCGAAACAATGTTCAGCCTTATAAGTGGGCAAATGTAATTCATGTGTGACAAATAGTTCGTTAAACAAATTCAACTGCGGATGCCCTGCTTAAGTTTTAAACATAAAACAAGACAGATCGCTAAAGTCGGGTTTTTCAACTATCAGATTTTTGTTACTCAGTTAAATAAAAACTACCCTAATTATTTTGTACTCTACATTTTCTTTTGAAAGTAACGCCACCTGTTGGCTGGTAGACAAAAACACGCCAACGTCATCTGCTGTCAGATAGCCATAAGCTTCTTATGTATGTATAAACATGTGTATGTAGAATTTGTGTGTAGTACAATATAAAGGCGGCAAGGTAAAATGTTTTATAACGTCTTTAATATTATTTGACCTAAAAGTTTTTAGGTGTGCATTTCGATTGCATTAAAAAGAGAGTTTGTGGGCGTTAAAAGGGGCGTGGTCAATTGACAATTGGATAGTTGGACGGCAAGCGGTAGAACTACAAATACATTTAATTTCTACATTATTTGTAATTTTTTAATTGTTTAAACACAAATTTTAAATTTTCTTAGAAAATTTGTTTGTCTTTTTAAAAAGTGTGAAAATTTGAACCTCAGTTAAACCTCATACATATATGTACGTATTGACTGCTACACTGGCCGCTACTGTGAAGGGCCACATTTTGTATACTACCAGTTAACACCAACATGTGTGAAGGTGAATTGAGTTTCACCAAACACACCAAAATAAAACGCATACATTTAAGTACACCTAAAAACCTCCCAGCACAATAGAAAGTTATACTTTATATTTTTCAGACACCTTAAAAAATTATATTTTTATTTTCAACAGGAATTCGGACACAATCAGCGAATCCTGATGGGCCAAAATCTGGGAGGGTCTTTGACCCAAATCCCCGCTCTCCGCGGGTTACCTAGGCTCTGCTAAATCTTCGGGTTATAATACTCTAATATCCAAAGTCCTCTCAAATTTCATATTCCTCCCCTGGCTTCGTTGCGGTTCCTCCTTCCAGCTCTTCCTCCGGACAAATTTCTATTTGAGCGCCCTTGTAGAGCTGCACGAGCTGCTGGTTGGCGAACTTTAGCTTCCGGAAGAAGGCATAATGCTGTTGGCACTCCTCCAGACATCCAACGCAGATCATGGGCAGCTCCTCGGTCGAAATGGCGCCTCTATACTTAATTACTCTATGTTACTCTATGCTGTTAACCGTTACCTGTTAACCGCTAAGAGAGTTTTAATCAATTTGAACAAAAAGAAGAGAGAAAAGAGAGATTTTAAAAAAAAATAATTTACGCGGTTTGTATGAAAAGTTGTTTTTGTTTTCTCTCTTTTCGCTCACCGAAACAGCTGTTCTTGTGTGTTTTCTTAGCGTCAGCTGTGTTATTTATCGCGTGTTTAAAAAAATTGCTCAATTCAATTGCTCAATCAATTATAATAATTGATAATTGATAATAAACGATAACAATTATATTAATAATAAATCATGAATCAGTCACTTGGACACTTTCCTGCTGTTCCTGGACGTCCTGGACAAATCTTGGGCAAATCCAACACGGAGACGTGCAGAAGACAAGTGGCTGAAGGGTGGTGGCCCAGTGTCTTGACCAGGAGGGAGTCCTGTGCTGGTTCACGGCGCCAAAGGCTTGGACTCTGCGCTGATTGTTACCTCTCTGGTGCAGATCCTCAATCCCGACTGCCGTACTGTAAGAGGGTGAGTTATATCCTCTATACCTGGTTGTTTTACTTGAACTATCAAATTAATAACCTCCTGAACAGCCTACAGGCTTGGATCGCTACTCCTACACTCCAAGTCAGACGCGCTGTTCCTGGACCAGCTATACACGCAGTTTCCTTGCAGTACGGCACTTTTCTGTGCGATTCGTGCACTCACGGACGACGAGCTTGTGTTCTTATTTAAACAGGCCAGATGTCCTTCAGACGCTTTTGAATCCGCTGTACGAGCCCAATGCAAATGTGATATGGCCATCGGTGGCGCCCATCAGCTTGGAGCTATGGAGCGGTAAGTCATGGGACTAAGCAGATAAGAGAATCCTTATTAATCATTGATTTCCAACCACTTTCAGATCTGTATTTGCGGTGGTAGATCAGCGTAGCTGCGCTACAGTCATGTCACAGATTCAGGAACTTGTGACCCGCGAGAAGGAACTCAGAACTAAGGTAAATCCATCTTAATTAAGACATTTAATTAGCCTGCTCATGCTGTTTACTTTCAGGCCCTTAAACTGCGCAAACAGGCCTTGGAACTCGGCCAGGAAGTGTCAACACTCATGAACAGTTCAGACGATGCATAGTCGGCTACCTCAGCAGTTCTTTATCTCTCAATCTCCTGCATGATATACACTTATTTTTGATATTTACATTTACAAGAAATTATGCTGAAAAAAAACAGAAAATAAAACCAGGTAACTTGAATTATTGGATAACACATAAGATCTGCTTTTGGATCAAGGCGAACACTGTCCATTTTTATCAACTATACTTCTACTGTAGAAGCTCTGCAACGTAACTATTTAATAAAAAGTGAAAATATTGCTGTAACTAGAAACTCTCTTCGAAAGCGCTTTCTACTCTCAGATTCAGATTTAGATTTGAAAATATTTGAGTCAATTTTTGACGCATTTACTTTTATGGAATTTTTAGCGCATAAGTCCTCAGAATTACCTATTTATAGTACTTACTTGTGTCAGTTATTTAGTGGTCTCCATGCCACAGATCAAATTTAGTAATATAAATTCAAAGGATTTGCCTTTTTCGAAAAATTTGTATGTACATTTGAATAAATCGCATAAATTTAAAGCTTAAAAAGCGTTTATATTAACAATTACATTGGAATCGAGATGCAAAAGTAAAAATGTAAACAGACCGCAGTGAGACCAAAAACTGTGATACAAAATTTCGCTAGACATTTTTTGGTATATTGAATGTATGTTTTAGTATTTTGTGAATAAATCAAGGAAATTTTGCTGTAAAAACCCATACTTAAATACCAAACGGTATTTGTTTTTGACAAATTTAAAACTGCATAAAAAAATTCATGAAAAAAAATTTTGTTTTTGCAATTTAGCTATTGTGTTTTTACCTAAGGAAAAGCAGAACACTAAATTGTCATAAAAACTAAACGCGAACCAAATCAGTTAAAATTTAATTGGGCATTAGCTACTTACGATAAGTTCAAAATCCAAAGTCACAACTGAGTGCTAAGTTAACATTTTTAGATAAAAAATTTGATACAACATTTTTTTTTTAATTCAATCTAATTTTTTAGTATTTAGCTCATACAATAAACTTTTATAAAAGCCTTCAAAAATATGCAATATATATTTTAATTTATGTATTTTAGCTGCTTAGCAAGAAAAATTCAAGTATTGCATACTTTAATAGTGAGCACAATTGGCAAAAATGGAGTTTTAACTAGCCTTTGGGCATGCTCGAGTCCTAACTTTGAAAATGCATTAAAAAAATTAAGAAAAAAAAATGTGTTTCAAAAGGTATTTCTTACATTGCGGAGGGAAAGTTGGGGTACATTTAACACAAAGTACATTTTTATAAAAAAAAAGCCAAACTTAACGGTTTATAAAATGTTTTTGGAATAAAATTAATATTAAATACTTCATTAGGTATTTGTGAAACTTTTGTTAATGTTTCGTATAGCTGTAGGCAACGACGGCTACAATTTTATACATATTTTACGATATTTTACGAAATTTAAACTTTTAAACAAGATAGGACGCTATAGTCGGGTTTCTATCTATCTATTGAATTCTCGTTATTCTTTTCCCTCTGTAAGAAAAAGTGTTGCCTGCTTTCAAGCGCAATAAGTTTTAAACCAGTGCACTTTTTGTGGCTAACTAACAACTCGCCTAATATGAAAGATGAATACACGAAACTTATCCAATCGTAATTTTTTATCCCTTAAAGATAAATGCATAAAACTAAGGAATTGGCTTCGCTGTACGATTTTATTATAATTTTACAATTTCGTCAAAATTGGATGACTAAATCCTATAGCTTTTTTTTTTTTCATTTCATACATTTTATATGCAAGCATACTAAAATTGTTAGTTTGCGATTACTGAAGTAAGCTCAATTTAGTCAAACAAACGAATAGCAAACGAATTTTTATTATTAGAGAATTTAAAAATCATAATTTTTCTTTGTGCTTATGACTTAAAAATTTGTCAAATAATTTAGATTTCTAAATTTGATGTTATAATCTAAAAACTTAAAATTCTCGACTAGTGAGTCAAAGTGGATATTCTGACAACATTCGTTCAAGCAAGAATTTAATAATTTACAAGAAACAATGGGTTTTATCCTTACTTTAAAAGTTACTTGTTAAAGTTAGCTTTTTTAAAAATCAGGTGCAAAAAAACAACTTAATCTTAGACAGAATTATGGGAGAATCAGGAAGGATTTGTGGAGGTTAAAATAAAAAACACATAATTTAAACTATAAATCTTTGATTACATAAAACAAAATTGACTTACATTGCTTAAAAACCTAATTTTTTTGGTTATTAAAACTAATCTAAAACGAAACATTTTAGAAGCGAACAAGAAAGAACGCTACAGTCGAGTGCCCTCTTAAAAAAAAAAAAAAAACAAGAAAAAAACGCTAGAGTCGCCGGCCCTCCCCCTTAAAAAAAGTGTAGCCTGCTTTTAGGCACAATGGCCAGATTTTGAAATAACTGTGTAGATATTTTCAATAGAAACAACATTTATTTAGGCCACTTTTCTCTACCATTAAAAATGTGGGCACCACAGAGTTTCGCGGTTTGTGGGCGTTAAAAGGGGCGTGGTCAGGTATTTAAGCAAACTTGATCTACATAGGGTATATAGAAGTCTGTGTGCAAAATTTGGTGGCTCTAGCTCTTATGGTTCCCGAGATCTAGGGGCTCGTACGGACGGACGGACAGACAGACATTTCAACGTTTACAGTACGTTTCAACGTTGCGAGAATCGCAAAAACAATAATGTGTGTTTACAGCTCATGTTTTAACATTAGCGCCCTCTGTTTGGATTCTTGAAACGTAACATTGAAGATTGGTCTTCTGTTAAAACAGCGAGCTAAAAAAGTTTTTGGATTAACAACTTTGAAAAAAAGATTTTTGGCCAAAAAAAGTGGTTGAACGACCTATACGGGGGTGCCACAGAAACCGTTCCGCCCAAATTCCAACCGAGTGTCCAACCCCTTCTCTATGTAAATTCCAACCCTCTTTGGGCGGAACGGTTTCTGTGGCACCCCCGATAGTGAGACGGACGGACAGACATTTGCTACGTTCACAGTATTCTCTTTTACTCTACGAGTATCGAGAATAAAAATATGCAAAACTGGAGCATTTTGTAAATTTCAAACAAAGAGGTCAAAAAGCTATATTCGGGGGTGCCACAGAAACCGTCGACGGTTTTGGGGAGTAATTTTTCGGAAATTCGGAAAAAAACCGTCGGTGCTACAGAAACCGTCTCGAACTTGTTGTTGGGACTAACGATTCGGAAAAAGACAGGGCTGACTTCTTATTTTTATTTGACATTTATTTGCTATTTTTCAATAAATTCAAGCCAAGTTTTACTTTTTCTGCAAGACAATATCAATAACTAAAAAAAACTCTACACATAAATCTTAACGCACAAAATAGTTCAAAATTTTAAAATGACCGCCAACCTAAACAACAGAAGCCATCCCTGTATTACATGGCTTCTTACGAAAGCCGCTACATAAAATCAGTCCTCCAGGGCGAATCCTTTTGCGAAATCGGCGTTTTCTAATATAAAAATCAAGAGCACGGGGGCTCGCTTTGATTTCCTATGCTTTCCCCTAGAAATAAACAATATTTAGTCGATTATATTTGGAATTTGTTGAATTCACTTACATTTTTATAGAATTTGTCTTTTTCTTCGTCGTTTTTAGGGTTTTTACTCAAGCCGGTATTTTTTGCCACGCGCGGTCACACTTAAGTGCAATGCAACGATTTCTTTTATTAATTTCACAAGAAGTACAACTTATTTTCACTTGAAATTTTGACACGCTATAGTTATAGTTATAAACAATAGTATAGCGTACCAAAACAATAATAACAATCATATTTCAAATATGAAAATTACTCCGAAATTTGGCATTTTCTATTTGGAGCAAGTTGGCAGTTTGGTTTCTCGGGTGGAATTCGGCCGGAATCACACAAGCAATTTTTGAGGTGACGGTTTTTGGAGAATTATTAATTTAAAATATAAAAAGATCAAAACATAAAAAATGTTGTGTGCAGATAGCACATACATTCATTAACGTTGTTTTAAAAAATTTTCATTATTTATAAAAAGGTGCAAGTGTGCTTATTTTATAAAACTGTCGTTTAAAACATGGGGAAATGATAGAGTTTTCTGTGGCACCGACGGTTTTGCCTTGGGTTGGAACTTGGGCGGACTTCGGGAGGAACGGTTTCTGTGGCACCCCCGATTATATTTTTTCTTTTCTACATTAATCACATCTCAAACCTTATTTTTGTTTCATACAGCTGTGGGTAACCCTTAGATTATTTAAATTTTTCTTTAATATTTTACGAAGTTTTACTTTAAAAATATTTGTTATTTAGATTAAGGTATTGAAACAATATCGAATTGTTGTTTTATTAAACTTCCCAAAAAAGGATTTTGGCCAAAATTCGGACTCGCTGGACCTATGTGCATGGCTGGATGGAAAATATGATGACTGTCCTTTCAAAACAAAAACTGTAGGGGATTTACTAGCATTATTACAATGGGTGTTAACATTTTAATTTTAATGCATTTGGACAGCTGTTCATCTCGATTAGTTAGTAATACATTTTCTGATATGGGCTAATCTCGTGTGTTGCACGTCGTTTTTGTACGATTTTGAATATTTAATATTTTTTAGGTTTCTGAAAAATATTAAGTAACATTTTGTACTGATCTAAGCTATAAAAGTTTACTTTAAAATGACATAAAGCATTATTTCGTTATAGTTCCTTTTGCGAAATAATAGCTTATAATGTGTTGTGTTGCACGCTACACAAAATATAAGTAACTTTTTAATTTTCCATTTAATTTGCAATTTATAGCGAATTATGCATAATTAAGCATACAAAACCAAATACCTAAAAGAAAGCTGTGAATAAAGCATATAAATATATTTTTTAGCAACTGCAGTGAACGCATGTGTCGTTCGCTACGTGTCGCACTCAACATTTTTTTTTTTTGGTTTGTGTGTGTTGTTTTATAGACTTTTAGCCACGACTTGATTTTTTTTTTCTGGTAGTTTAACTGTTGACTGTAGTTTTCATTGTAATTTGTCTTTATTATACAAGTCAATAGTAAAAGAACGGACTCACAAAATATACGAAAAAAAAACCAAAAACGCAGTTTTTTGTTGGTTTTCTCGAAAATTTTATCAAATTAAAGCAAAATTGCTTTATTAAATTTTAAGAAAACAAGATCGGATTAAATTGGGTAGAAATATGTTTAAATTCGTTTTACAGTTTTTGGCCAAAAAATAATAATACCGCTCGACGGTCGGGGCGACCGGAGTGCACACCTCAAACTTTAAACGCGTTTTTCTCGAAACAATATTTTTTGAAACCGTGGCCATAGTGGCTGATCTAATGGGCCGATTTAGTTATTATTTGCGATACTCGAAGAGTAAGCAAATACTGTAAGCGCGCAAATGTCTGCCTGTCCGTCTGTCCGTCCGTCTGTCCGCACAAACATGGAGATCTCGGGAAGAGCTAGAACCACCAAATTTTGCACACAGACTTCTATATACCCTATGTAGATCAAGTTTGCTTAAATACCTGACCACGCCCCTTTTAACGCCCACAAACCGCGAAACTCTGTGGTGCCCACATTTTTAATGCTAGAGAAAAATGGCCTTTATAAATGTTGTTTGTATTGAAAATATCTACCCAAATATCTAAAATCTGACCATTTCCAAGAAATTGTGTATACAAGTGCGTTGAAAATTTTTAATGCGTTCAAAAGTAGGCTAAGCTTTTTTTTGAAGAGGGCGCTAAAAATTGATTGCGCTTGAAAGTAGGCTACACTTTTTTGAAGAGGGCTAGCTAGTTGTTTTTAAAGAGGGCAATGAGTAGAGATCTGATTTTAGGTTTTTTTTGTTTGCGGTCTTAAAAACGTGAAATTTTGGAAATAGACTAATAAAAATAGTAGGTTTCAGAATATATCGGCATATCAGAAATATGCAAATTTTAAGTCAAAAAAGGTTCAGGAATATGCTCAGCATATTTCGACCTATTTATTTTTGTCAAAATAGGTCAAAAAAGGTTTTTTTAGGGTTTTTAGGTTTCTTGGAGGTTTGCGATCTAAAAATCGTAAAATTTTGGAAATAGATTAATCAAAAAAAAGTAGCTTTCAGAATGTTTTGGCATATCAGCAAAAAAGTGGTTGACTTGGGTCAAAAAAGGTCGAGTTTAAATATCTATTTAGAAGTTCAATGATTTACCTTGTTAAGAACAATTTTTAATTTAGACACAAGGGATTTAAATTGGCATTTAGTGCTTACAGCCAAACGAAAGATTTGTATTTGTTTAACATAAAGACTTCTCTGTGCAATAGCCCTTAAAGAACAATAATAGAACAACACTGGTCTTATAGATCTCGGTTTTCTGAAATCGACCTCATCCTTCTCCATGGGGCAGAGATTTCAAGAAATCCATTATCAAAGGGCCTAAAATAACATTTAAACCTTTCCCGGACGTAATAATCAAACATTTTATACAAATATTTTTTTTTTAATGTTTTGTTATTTGTTTTATACAAATTGTGTAAAATAGTTTAAAAAAGTGTTTGCGTGTTTAATAATTTAGTTATAGTTTTGTTTACAATATATAATTATAAGTTTTTCCATGTTTGTTGGTGTTAGTTTTTGTCTTTTTTCTGAATGTATAAGCTTGTTTGCGGAAAAGCTTCGCTCTGCGTCGCATGAAGTAAGTGGCAAGTAAGTGTACTTAACAACACTTTCCTTGGCAATGTTGGGCACTAAGTATGTGTAATTGTTTATTGATGTGTTGATGGCTTTAGTTGTAGAAAAGTCTGGATTTCGGTGTAATACATTTTTAAGCTTTTCCTGTACTTCTCTTCCAATTTTTCCTGGTACGCTCTTTATTAAAAGTGTCGGCCTTTTCAAATGTTAGCATCGTGTCCTTTAACGCCATCCCTGATTTTTCCAAAAAAGTGACGTAGTGTGGTAGTGTTTCAAAATATTTCTTTTTAAAAATAAGATTGGATTGAAGGCTTGATTTTTTTAAACATTCCCGCGCTAATTTTATTGAGTCAGCATCTTCTGGATCAAAGGACTCCAGAACCTGCAGTTATTTAAAATAGGCTTTTAACTTTTTATTTTTAGATGTTAAATACGTACTGTTTTTATGCCCAAGAAGTTTTAGGCGTGAAAGGTTACCGCTTTAATCCAGGTTCCCCATCTTGTTAATTTTTTTTTTTTTTTTTTTTTTTTTTTTTTTTTTTTTTTTTTACCCCCCAAATAGGTTCTGGTGGCAACAGGCACTCTTCGTACTTTTTAGCTCGGATCGGAAACTTCAAAAAAACCTTTTTCACGCTGGACACATATTGATTTACGTTTGGGAAAGCTGACCGAACGGTTTCCGCGATCCGGTGTAACGCGTGTGCCAAAAAAAAATTTTTCATCTGCAAGTTTTATCGGCTCACTTTTGAACTCCTCCAGCCACTTCATGCGATGGTCCTTTTTGCTAGCTTTAGCCATTTTAAAACTCACTTTAGAAAACACAGCGCACGACTGAGAAATGTTTTTAAACATAAACAGTTTGGATCGAACACGCCTACTATGGAGCATATTTTCCAGTAGAAATAGGTATTTTTAGGTTCAATATATGTAAAAAGGTCGAATATGCAAAAAAAAATAGGTGTCAAAAAAATTCTATTTATCTGAAACGCATTTGTCTGCAAACGAAAAATTTTTTGGACAACGCAATCGTAATAAGCAAAAAACCTAAAATCCTGGAGGGTAAGCAGGTTGTCCTACACGCATGGGAGTCAAATTGAACCGGGTTCACTTCCTAGCGGTGTCGATACAAACATTAAAGTAAAGTACAACTTTTTTTTATTTGGCGTAACATCTTACTTCATAATTAAAAACTATTTAACGTAGTTTTTAACTAAAGAAACTATAAATTTGGTATGCATACACACACATATCCTTTAAAAAGCTGTTTAGAACAGCGGCTACTAAGAGCGACAGTAAGACAGAGGTTAGGACTTACGCTCACAGATCCAAAGGTAAGTGGTTCGAAATCCCAGTGGAGTCAAATGGAAAGTATATTTTATAAATAATATCAAATGTTAATAATTTAATCCTCTTCTGCTTACAAATCCATTCAACAAGTCTATTCCAAGAAAACAAAATGAGAAAAGTCAAAATATTTGGTATGCATACACACACATATCCTTTAAAAAGCTGTTTAGAACAGCGGCTACTAAGAGCGACAGTAAGACAGAGGTTAGGACTTACGCTCACAGATCCAAAGGTAAGTGGTTCGAAATCCCAGTGGAGTCAAATGGAAAGTATATTTTATAAATAATATCAAATGTTAATAATTAATCCTCTTCTGCTTACAAATCCATTCAACAAGTCTATTCCAAGAAAACAAAATGAGAAAAGTCAAAATAAATATTTTTCTTTTCAAGGCTGTATTTGGACTAGATTTAAGGCTATTATAGTCTTAAAAGTCATGGACTTAAAATAAGTCCATGATTCCTAAGCGCAAAAATAGTCAATTTTACTTTATTTTAAGTCCATATTTCGGTACTTTAGCCCATATTTTTTTCTGAAGGAATTCAAAACTCAGCCATCATTCTCCATGTTATAACCAAATTATTTTTAAAAAACAGGAGATAAAATTACGAAAAATTGAAAATCTGGGCCATTTGCTTGTTAATGAATATATTTTTTATGATGGAGGTTTATGCAAGAAAAAATTGGGTTTAAGTGTTTCAGACATTGTGGATTAGAGTTATCGTGGCCACAGGTTTTTTGACGTTTTTTTTCGTCACCCATATCATAGCCGGAAGTCAAAAAAAAAAATTTTTTATAATACTAATTTTTTTCATTCGCGAAATCTACTTCAATTTTAGTTGATTATTTTCTTAGAAGCGACAAGTCACCACATTATCTGAGCAAAGCTTAGATAAGTGCAAAAATTCCTTCGAGCTGACGATCCGAGTTCCAAGGAAGTATTTTTTAATTTTAAATTTATCAACTATGATTTATTTTGGGGTATTTTTCAAAAAAGTTGGACTTAATTCAAAAAGTGTTTTTTCGATTTCAAATAAGTGAGTCATGCCAATTCAAAATAAATGAAATTCTTCATCAAACCCTGTTTAAATTATAATTTTATGTTCAACATGGGCTTTACAATGTACGTTCAAAGTTCAGATTTAGTTTTTAGTGAATGCGTAAGATACATATTTTTTCGTTTTGGTGCATTTTGTAGGCTATATCTTAAACAATTGTCAAAGAATGTGTGTGTTTTTTTATTCCGTTACTTTGAACTTTTTATAATTGTATGATAAATTAAAATTAAAATTTTTTTTTTTAATTTTAAAAATTTCTAATAGTCTACAAAATGTATGGATTTTTTCGCTTTGCAAATCATTTTTTTTATTATACTTCAAAGTGTTACTATTGTATGTTTTTATGTGTTACTATAAGTATGGTCGTGCGATTTTGTGCGATAAGCGAAATATGTTTTTTTTTTGTGAGAGTCAACAGTTTCAAATGCTGAAGACAATTTTTTTTTTTATAAGTTATGTTTTATCAATTATTTCTCAGTTAAATAAAATAAAATTATTGAAAACAACAAGAAAAAAAATTAATTTTTTATTAAAATTTTTAAAATGTAGCTTTAAAATTTTGTAAAAAATCACACTGTACTCGCAGCAGAAACGAGCTTTTTAAATTTTGAATATATATGCATTAGTTCTTAAGAAATAAATTTTTAAATACAAAAAATCAAAATGTAACATTTATTTGGTTGATTTTATAAACTTAATACATGAAAAATATAAGGCAGAGTTAATTTAGCATGTGTTAATTAAGTCACACTTAAAAAAAAAAAAAAACACCACTTTGTGTCCCCCAACATCGTCGATCAGTAGCAAAGATTTTATTACGGTAAGATTATTTGCTCTATTTTTTTATGTAAATTATTTTATATAAATGTATTAAAGTTAAATTATAATGTTCGGCAATTCGAATTTTTTCGGTCCATGCAGTTTTTCAAATTATCCATACCAACTCATAACTTTTTAAATTTTTTGTAAATAGCAAACTTTGGATCGTTATCAGGCATTGGCATTATAAATAATATGACAATAAACTTGGACCTGAATCTTAAACGTTAATTAAAATTGCAACTTAAAGCAATCTGAACTATTTAGTAAATGATACCGTACCCTGGGTTCTTGCATTTCCACTGTCTTCTGCCGATATTTTTAGCGGTTCTGGATATATTGTGCACTTCGAGTCAGTCCTCCTCTTTTACGAATACTTGGCATTATTTTTTCTTTGATTTATAGTTTTTCTGTATTTTCACTTTTTACAATTTATGAAAGTGTTAAAGTTTCATTTAATTTGATTCAGAATTTTACTTTCATTATAAATAAGCAACCAAGATACCAACTGCCGCTCAACCTGCCGGGCTTATTTGTGATTCTTAGCCACCCTGCAATACGTACGTACGCGTACAGAAGAATTATATATACATAAAAGATAAGTATACCTTATGTCCAAAACAGAACTTTATGTCCTTATTTGCGTTCTAGCTCAAAGTTTCGATTTGACCAGGTTGACATGGCTAAAAACCCGTTCTACCATGGCATTTGACCTAGGTAAACTTTGCAGCATAATAGATACAGAGTCCAAATCATTATACGGTGTGCTCCTCCAGAGTCCTTTTAAAAAACACTTCTGTCCAAAACTAAGAGTTATCTCACTTACCAAATGACAAAACGCGACAACAATACCATTTGGTTCTTAAACGAGCCAATATTTTTCACGAATAAATGAGAACAAAATGTTCTCAAAAGAAGAAGACTCTTTTCAAACAAAGCAATACCAAGTGGTCTTAATTTTAGAAATTTTTTTTTTAATTTAAGAACGTTTCGTTCTAAAAATAAGACCAGCGCACTATGGGTCGTTTGACCACTGTTTCTGGCCAAAACCCATTTTTCAAAAGTCGTTAAAATAATGTTTTTTTAACCACTATGTATTAAAATAACATTGATCTGTAATGTTACGTACAGAAAATTTTAACAGAGCACGTCGCTGTTAAGTTATGAGCTGTTAAAGTCAGCTGTTACACAAACGAGAAATGCGAGCTGCTAAATTGTTTGTTTTCAGTAAAAGTTTTAAGTCCTAAAAACAGTACAAATAGACGATTTGAGTGAAGTTTTTAGAATGCATTCTTATTATTGTGGCTTGTCACAAGTGTTTGTGAGTGTCAACTGTAAAAATTGATTGTGGTTTCCCTATAATCTTGTGTAAGTTCTAACCTCAAAAAAAAATAAAAGATTGTTGTGAAAACTAATATTTAAGTAGAGTTAAAAAGTGATTCCAGTCGTTTCCACTTTTTAAACTTAGTTCATGTTGAAGAGTAATCAATCCTTGTTATGTGCTTTGAATATAAAAGTGCAGTTTTGCGCAGTTACTCTAAAATTTAACTCTTAAGACTGAGCCTTTGGTAAGGAAAATTTGCTTTTTTTATGTCCTGTGAACGTCAGTTACGATAGAATGTGAAAAAAGTAGTATGAAACAGTCATTTTAGTTGAATGTTTACTTTTTATAATAATGTAACACCTTTTTTAGCTAAGATAAAACTTTTTTAAGCTTACTTACAGTATTTAGTATGAAATGTATTGAACGAAATATTAAAAATGCGATTACACTTAAAAAAAAATGTTAAAAACCCCGTTTTTTTAAAAATTAATTCATTTTCTCCTTTAAAACATAAAAACAAAAAAAATAAAATTTAAAAAATATTTTCAGCTAAAAAATAAAAAAAAAATTATAAAAAATTTATTTTTACACAAATTTTATTTTTAAATACTTTTATTTTGTTAATATTGACATAATACAAAAAACAAAACCCAAAGATTTTGCTTCGTTTTTAAGTTATTATTTAATGCCACAAAAAGTGGTCAAATGACCCAAAGTGCAGCGGTCTAAAAAATCCGTTCCCTGAATGATACCATAAATTCTTTTAATGATACCAAAACGGTGTAAATCTATTTTTGAGAACAAAACAAGAAAGGAAGTTATTGTCGGGTTTCCCGACTATCAGATTTGCGATACTCTTTGCCCTCTTAAAAAAAACAAAACAAGTAAAAAACGCTAGAATCGTTACCCTTTTAAAAAAATTTGAAGCATGCTCTTTAGCGCAACAAATTTTTAACGCACTTGTACACACAATTTCTTGAAACTGGCCAGATTTTCAAAATTTTTGGATATCTGTGTAGATATTTTCAAAACATACAACAAAAATTTAGGCCACTTTTCTCTAGCATTAAAAATGTGGACACCACAGAGCTTCGCGGCTTGTGGGCGTTAAAAAGGGCTTGGTCGGGTTTTAAAACGTACTTGATCTGCGCTTTGCTTAGGGTAAATCCGGGACAAGTGCCCCACGTTTTTGAAAATCGAAATGGTTGTTTCAAAAATATGTTTACGAGGGCTTTTGTGATTGTTGTAGGTCGAGTAGTATATCCAGAAGTCAGAACAACATTTTATTCATCAATATTTTACGTTACAAGCTTTCTGTGGGATGATTAATAAAAAGTAGCAAATTTGCTAGTTCAAACATCTTCAGGGACAAGCGCCCTGCTTTTATGCTTAGGATTTAAATTATTTTGCAAACAACAACTCGCGAAAAAAAGCCATTACATTGATTCTACGGTACTTTCTAACACACATCAACACTTAATAATAATGATAAAAATAACAGATCTGGTTTTTAAAGATAATACAAATAAAAGACTGAATTTGTCGATCGAGGTACCAAAATTGAATCACAATACGAAAAACTTTATTTATACAAAAAAAACGTTAATAAACAATTGTAAACTATGTAAAAACACCATATAGAATATTTTTGTTAATAAATAATAACAAACGTTTACAACATAAAGTGCTCAAACCAGATTATCAGTAGGGCGTTTGTCCCCGAGAACAAGTGGGGCGCTTGTCCCGATTGCATAGCATATGAAAATTATTAATTAAAAAAATATTGGCGAACAGTAAATGTAAAAATATTTATCTGCTAAATGATCTTGCTACATAGGAAGGTTATGATACTTCATCTGACGTCTGTTGACATTTTGACGATGAAATAACAAACATTTTTGAATCGCTAAAAAAATTTTCGCCTGTTTTTGGACCTACTGCGTATGGACTTCATAAATTGTGAATAGTTAACTTACCAAAGTACGAATTTTCCACACAAGTTTTTCATTTTGACACTTAAACAGAAGTTTTCCCGAGATGGCGCTGCAATCTTATCGATGCATGATAACAATAAACAAAGTGGGGCACTTGTCCCGGCGGGGCACTTGTCCCGGATTTACCCTATAGAAGTTTGTGTGCAATATTTGGTGATTTAGCTTTTATAGTTCCCGAGATCTCAACGTTTGTACGGACGGACGGACGGTCAGACGGACAGACAGACAGACAGACAGACATTTGCAACGTTCACAGTACTTACTTACTCTTCGAGTATCGCAAATAAAAAGACACTTTTTTTTCTCCCTGAGTGTATGTTAAGTTCTGAGAACATGAGCTTTTCACCAATTAAACACCATTTAAGAAAAAACAGGGGCTAGAAATGTTTTTTGTGTGTTTTAAAAATTTAATTTACCAATTAGCTGGAACAAGAGTGTCGGTAAATTAAGTCGGTATTAAGCGGTGCCACGCTGAATAGAATTGGATTTAAACTATTGCGCGTTAATGTAAGAAATGTAAATGTTAAATGTTATGTAAATTCAAATGTAAAAATTAAACTTTTTTAAGGAGTGCAATGATAGTTAGGGGAACCCGTCCCGACTAAAGCGTTATTTTTAATTTGCACTCGTGTACTACTTGTTGTTATTCGGCCTGATAACTGTTTTATCGGCTTCCTGGTATAAAATGTTTTAAACTCATATGTTTTCTCTGATTTAAATTTAGGTTTACACAAGAGACGAAAAGCATTGATATAATATACTTAACAAAAGCACCTCTTGACGAGGTAAGAAAACAGTGACGTTTCTAAAATTTCTTAAATTTCGGACGTAAAATTTTGTGACAATGGTTAGTTAGTTTAACAAAAAATTAATTTAAACTTATTTAATACGTTTCGTAGTTAGCACAAAGCTACACATAAGAGTAATGCCGTGTTAGTAAAAAATGTGCATAGAAGCATCCTGCTCGGACAGAGTGACTGATCGGACAGTCGTAGCAGATTTTGAATTCAACGGCTCCATAAAGTATTCTCTTTGCGCACACTTTCATCGTCATTGATCGATTTAAAGTGGGTATTCCCAAAATTTTTTAAAGTTATTTTAAATGAAAAACGACCTGGCGAGCACAGTTGTTTGACTCCAGAATCTAACTGGTCCAACAGTCCTTGTCTAATGTTCATTGCTGACGTCTTGTAGATCAAGGAAGTTGTACCTGTTGCATCTTATTTTTTTTTTTTACCGATACTGACGACCTTGTAGAAATTTTTAATACAAACAGCATTTATTAGGGCCTCTTTTTTCTAGCATTAAAATTGTTTCGCGGTTTGTGGGCGGCTAAAGGGGCGTGGTCGGGTTTTGAAACAAAGTTGATCTGCGTGGGGTATATATGTAGAAGTCTGAGTCGAAAATTTGGTGGCTCTAGCTTTTATGGTTCCCGAGATCTCGACGTTCGTACGGAGGGACGGACGGACCGACAGACATACATACATTTCAAAGTTTACAGTATTTGCTTACTTTTCGGGTATCGCAAATAAAAATATTCTACTAATGTACCTCGGTTATTGATTGCTTATAAAAAAATAAAAAGCTACGTTTATTGTTAGTGAAGGAAAAGAATATGTAAAACTTTATTATTGGCGAAAGAAAAAGTTGTCTCCCCTACATGTTAAATAATTGGAGAAAAAACACAACAAATAAATTAAAAATTTATTGATTTAGTAACAAATACGGCGTAGGTTTGGTATTTTTTTTTGCCCAATGAAAAGGTCAATCGAAAATCTGTAAAGTAGGCTTTATAGTGTAAAAAAAAAATTGGTCACGAAATTGCGGCTCTGCAGCGTTGGTCCGAAGTCATCTTTTCTTCAAGGCGGGTAGATGAGCGCACCTGTAGCGTCCTCAATTTGTGCTCTTTAATAAAAAATTCAATTTGGTAAGTTTTTGTACATTGATAACTAAAGTAATGGCTTAGACATTGAAATAGCCTTAATTCCGACAGAGCTACATTTTGGTGGAGGCCTTTGGATTACCAATGGTTTAATAAAAAATAGATTGAATATGTGAGTACAAACATTTTATTACATAACATTATTTTCATCGAAATTTCGTCGATAGTTCAAAAGTCGGTAAAAACGCCGATAATTTCAGAAAGTTTGTGTTTGTCGAGCTCTTGCAGACAAATTAATTATCGAATCCACCGGCTTCAACTCTAATTGACCGGACTATAATACGTAGGATATGGCCGATATATTGATTTTTCGCAAAATGGTGCATGATTGAACAAAACAGTAAAAATTTCTCAAACAAAAAACGTCACAAAATTGTCGTTAAAAAAAATATTTTATAACTTAAAAAAAAAATCCCACGTGTTACAGCAGATAAAGGTATTTCGAATGAAATAAAAAAAACTCAAGTCCATCGGCGAAGAATTACTCCAGTTACAAGTGCGCCCGTGTCAGAGAAAGTGGTTTCGAGAAAAACGGGCCTAAAGTTTTGAGCGGCTTCGCCGCAGAATGTAAAATTTAGGGATTTAGACACTTCTGCCGAATTCCATCTGGTGGTATATTATTTTTAAGACCCTAAAGCTTCTTTAATGTTGAGAGGCTACGCCGCAGAATGTAAAATTTAGGCATTTAGACACTTCTGCCAAATTCCATCTGGTGGTATATTATTTTTTAGACCCTAAAGCTTCTTTAATGTTGAGAGGCTACGCCGCAGAATGTAAAATTTAGGCATTTAGACAATTCTGCCGAATTCCATCAGGTGGTATATTATTTTTAAGACCCTAAAGCATCTTTTGGGCCAAAAATTATTTTTTCGAAAATTTCGAAATTTTACAGTCGTTTCCCACCTAAAGAAATGTAAACACTTGTATGTCTAAGCCGACTCCGAATAAAAAAACAGTTTCCATTCCGGATCAACAACAAAATCTATTAATATGTAGATGCGTTACTCAAAACTTCACTGATTTTTAAGCGGGGGCAGCAAATAACTTTTATAAGTCGTCTACAAAAAGAGGAGTTCACGAAATATATTTGTTTGAAATTCAACTTTTACTTTTTTGCCACCTCTGCAACACTATAATTCCCAACTGGTTATAGCGTCGTATTGATGGTAGCCCAGCATTGAGCGCAGAGGTCAGCAAAAAAAGGCCTGATGAGATGTCTTGCGAACATCGAAAAAGCGCTGCAGGCTCTTAGGCATAAAAAGCTGGTATTAGATTTATATTTTTTAAATCTTAAGCGTCTTCAAGGTCGGTAAAAACCGCTTACTTAAATTTTCAAAAAATCAATTTTTTTTTATTGGTTGATAGAATAACGTTCTGGGAGTATATTCCCGAAGTTTTATGACTTAACTCTGAATATTACGGAAAATATGATTGATTGGACCAGCGCGCTCGGGCGCGCTTTGTGTGCGATTTGGCGCTAACTCAAAACTTTAAACCGTTTTTTCTCAAAACTATAATTTAAAAAACGCGGTACACGATTGCGCAAAAACTACTGAACCGATTTTTGATTTTTAAAAGGGTTTTTCTTATTATGAATTGAACGAGTGCATGAATGTCTGGAATTGTGAAAAAAAGTTATTTTATACACCTTTAAGCCTTATTTAGCGACAAAAAATGACGAAAAAATAGCAATATTGTAGAAGAAAATTTTTTTAAAATGCAGACATTCATGCACTATGGGGAACCTTGCTGAATAACAAAAATTATTTGTTGTATGTTTCAGATGAAAACTTTGGGCACCACACTGTACCGCGATAAATACCTCAGCCGAGTCGCGCCGCACGCGACCTTCAATAAGTCCGCCATTGTGTTTTTTAGACTTTCAAAAAATGCTTTTTTATACTTCAAACATGTCTTCAAATATATGCAAAAAATTATTTGTGTGTGTTTTTATTTTCCGAGTGAAAAAAAATCCCAAAAAACAACTACTTTTCGACGTGTTACATGAGTAGCTCCAACTTGTTTTTAGGTCACTAAAACAAGCCTAACTTTTACTTTTATATTTATTTAAGGAGTTATTTGTCTGAATAAGTAAAAGCTATTTTATGGCTTTTGTTTTTTGTGTAAAACTCTTAATATTAATTTTAAAAAACAGACATAGCTGTTATTATGTGGTTTTAATTTTGAGTATAACTGTTGTGTTATAATTTTTTGCGATATTAGAAGAGTAAGCAAATATTTTAAACGTTGCAAATGTCTGTCCGTCTGTCCGTCCCTCCGTATGATCGCCGAGATCTCGGAAACCATAAGAGCTAGAGCCACCAAATTAAGCTAGATGATGCCGCTTACCTATGTATAGTCAAACTTTATTTTTTTATGAAAGAATACTTTATATACTGTTAGAATACTAACAATTTTTAGCGATAAAAATGTTTTTTAGTAGAGCAAGTAAAATTTCAATTTGCAATTTGCATAAAAAGGCCTGAAAATATAATCCCAACAGAATATAAAGCAAATAAAATAACAGTAAACAAACGGCAAAGCGTTATGTGCCGTTTTATCACAAAAATACGAATTTTTTAAAGTGAGAAGCCACATATGGCTTTGTAGGCGGTAGAGGGTTAAAAGGATTTTTCAAACTTCAAATTATTTTTGGAGATGCATCCGAGCCGGCCGAGCAGAGCCTTAAACTTTAAAAGCGTTTTTCTCGAAACTTCTTTTTTTGAGGTGGTTGACATGATATTTTAAGTAATATTGAACCGGTTCCTTTAAAATTTGACATATGTATGTCTTGTTTATACAACGCTCTGTCGCGTCCGCTTTGGATTTTAAAAGATGTTGTTTTTTGTAAAAATTTAATAAAATTTGAAAAGATTGTTTAAAAAAAGGTCGACGCCATTTTTTTTCTTTGAAAGCAGTCAACTCGATAATGACATCTTTATAAATGAAAAACTTGTTTTTTTTTTTTTTTTTTAGATTTCTAGTCAACCCTTCATGTCAACCAGGAACCTCCGTTTTTTTGAGGCCCCCACCGGCCTATATCTCGACGAGTTTTAGTTTTTTTTTGTGTTTTTTTGATAAAATACTATACCAATTGTTTTTGTCTGGCTCAAGGTCTGGACCCATGTAATAAAACACAGATTGTTCTTAAGTTCCCAATATAATTGTCGCGTAACAAAATTGTATGTATTTATGTAAAAATATGTTTAAAATTATATCAAAATGTTTGTTGCTGCTAGCCCCTGAAAGATGATGCGGGCCCGAAATATATATCAAACTAAAATACTATACTTTACTTTACAGAATACCCCTTAAGGCACTTGTGTACATACTTTTTGAAAACTGGCCAGATATTCAACACTTTTGATGGAGATATTTTCAATACAAGCAACATCAATCAATGAAATATAGTGCATCGTGACAGACCGGCGAAGGGACGGACACTTGGAACGATCACAGGCAAGATTTTTTTTTAAGGGCAACGAGTAACGGGAATCTAATAACCGGGAAAACCTTTAGCTTTTTTTATACTTTATGTTTTAAAATTGGTGTGTTATTTTATTATAAAAAAAAAGACGAATCTATGTTTCGTTTTCTACTTTGTGTCTTATTTCATTGGGGACCTACATACTTCCTACACACAAGCGATTTCCAGCTAAAAGAACTCGGAAAACAGATGACAGTTTAAGATTCCTGGCGGGGCATTAAAAAAAACTTATAAGAAACAAACAAATTAACAGGATATTAAGGGGGAGTACACTTTGATTTTTCAAAAAAATTCTTTTTTTTTTTTGGGCTTAAAATGTTCCTTGAGATGTATACTTTAATTTAGAAAAGACTCCAAGTCCGCCAGAATATTCCTTACCGCTTTACGAAGCGATTTCCTAAAACATGTACCGTACATGTACATGTACATCCACATCTTTAAACGCGTGTATCTCGAAACGGGGTTTTTCAAACTGGCGGGGAAAAACTCTAACCAGTTATCATCAAATTTGGATATCGCCTAGGTTTTCTTGTTCAGAATTAAATTCTGCTTAGAAATACGTGGCCACATTTTCGATTTTGTCAAAAATGGATTTTTAATCCACGATTTTGTAAGCATTTTTAGGGTGAAAAAATTGATTTTTTTTTTCTAAGGCCACAACTTTTGAAAAAATTAATTTTTAAAAAATCGGAACACGTATTTCTAACCCAAATTTCATTACTAATCAGGATTTTATTCCATTTATGTTCCGGGATCACATAGGAAGGAGTACTTTCCCCGCCGTTTTCCGACTTCCGCGCGAGGACGCCCGCGCGACCTGGTGCACCGGCCACATGGAGACGCCAATCGAGTTCAAAAAAAAAAAAATTTTAGTTCGAAGGATGAGTAATAAATGGGTTATAACATATTTGCCCTCCCTGAGTGTTTTATTGCTTAAAAAAATTAACTTACTTTTTGGACGTTCAAAGTGTACTCCCCCCTTAACAATTAACAATTCATCAAGTTTAATCAAATAGTTAAAAAAATTAGAAAATGCGAACACTCCCGGTTTCTAGGGGCTGATTGGTTCTAGTCGATTTAGAAAAAAATAATTCAAAAATATAAATATTATTCGCATTCAGGCTTTATTTCGAAATCTCAACTTTTATTGCATTTGTGACGCAATTGGGGTGCATAGTAGATGTATCGAAAATCAACTTTTTTTGATTTTCGATGACGCTGGGTGCGGAAATGTTGGTAAACCATGTCAAATGGAAGCACATTATCCTTTCGGGTTGAAATTTTTTGTGCTTCCATTTGACATGGTTTAACAACATTTCCGGACCCATCGTCATCAAAAATCAAAAAAAGTTATGTTCGATACACTCTAGTGCATAGTGTGTGAAGGGGGTCTTCTCATTCAAACCCAGTTTTTTTGACCCTTTTTAAAAAAATTCTTATTTGAAAACGCAAAGAATAATTAAAAACTTTTTTTTATTTATTTTATTACAAAAGGTTCAAAGTATATAAGAAGAAGAAAAAAAACGGGGTTATAATCAGTATAGATGTAATTCTCGGGTGAATGTCGACCATAATTTTGTAATTTTTTTTGACAAAATGGCGGCCATTCAAAAAAATTTAAATTTCGGGTTTTTTTTTTGTAGTTTAGTGTAAAAAAAAATAGTAACATTTGTTTTAAAATTATGGTCTTCATTCACCCGAGAATGGTGACAATTCTGCGTCGATTCCACTTTGTTTATTGAAAATCGGTTCAGTTGAACTGGAGATATCATGGCCACCAGTTCGAAAAACGTGCCTGCTCAGCAAAATGCTTATATCTCCAAAAATAATTTGAATTTGGAAAATCCTTTCGTAGACATATTTTTAAATAGTTAAACTATAAATAAATGCAAAAAAAAGTCGAAAAAAAAAGTTGCTCAATGAGAAGACCCCCATAAGCTAAAATATATTTTATAGGGGTTTCCCTACTGTGTTGCAAGCTTCTAGTGAGAACTATAGTACTCTCTGCAAGGGTATTTTAACAAATATAGTTGGTAGTATAAATACGCAGTACATAACATAACAGAAACAACAAAGGCAGTTACCAGTACCTAAAGTAAGCAGTCAGCAACAACCAAAAGAAACAGCGGAAAAGCTGTCTCGGTTGGCTTGCAGACCGTGAAAAGCCACGAGCCACGATTGAAATACCGAATTTCATACCAAAACATATGAATACCGATTGTTCATATAAAGAGCTATGAAGCGCAATTCTACAAAAAATGATAGTATGTATACATACCTATGCGCTCAAAAAAT
The DNA here is from genome assembly GCA_018150695.1 of Drosophila oshimai. NCBI lineage: Eukaryota > Metazoa > Arthropoda > Insecta > Diptera > Drosophilidae > Drosophila > Drosophila oshimai. Next base: position 878,764 of record JAECWM010000268.1, on the reverse strand, counting down.
AGTTACCCACAGAAACACAAACGTACATATGTATGTATGCTTCCAGTTTCTTACATATGTGCAACGATCAAAAACCTGGTTAAGGGAAAGCTGTTATAGTAAGTACAATATATTTGAAGATTTTAAATTATGTTTTAAAGATTTCTTTATTTTAATAAAATGAAAATCAAATTTATCACTGTTATTCTTCAGGTGAAATTTTCAAATGTAATAAATTTTTAGGTTTCGAGATCATTGAACTTTTCGCTATTGTGTGCATTTCACTTTAGGACTAACGCACATTTTAACCACATTACATATAGGATGAAAGAATGAAATTAACAAGGAACCCGATTGGAGGGTTGGTTTTTTATTTTCAACAACGCAGCCACCACGGTCTAACAGGTGTTCCCTTCATGAAGCGCGGGCAACGTCAATGTCAAGAAGTTTTTTTGTTAAAAAAAAAGTAAGGGGTGTGGGAAATATATCAACAGGTAAACTCAAAGAATATCTGATCTAAACAGCTTTTTCTTTTGGATAAATTATAAGTGTTGCGAATAAATACTTAATTGCTTTTTATAAGAAAATTCCAAACATTTTATGATTTTAGTCAAAGTTTATAAAAGCCATCTTAACGGCCTCAACTTCTTTTCAGTTTTTCAAGTTTCTAGTTTCATGTAAACACTAGATTTTGAGACGGTTGAGTGATCTCTCCTCTCCCTTCCGTGAAGCTTGCAACGGTAGTCGAAGATTGCTTGGCACGCGCCGTTTGTGTTTTAATAGCTGGATACTAGCAACCTGGTTTAGGTCGACTGTTAGTGATACCAAACTAACTTTTTTCTAGACTGTTTTAAAGGGTCGGAATCTGCAAATCCTTAAAAAAAACAATTGCTTTGAATTTGCGCGCTTTTAATTCGTATAAAAAATTAATTAACTTTGAAACCTTTTTAAATGCAATAATTATCATCTCTCATCTCTTTTAAAAGTATCAAAACATAACTCGTTTGCACATAAAAAAAATAAAAAAATTAACCAAAGAACAAAATAGGTCCTTATATGAAGCAATTAAATAAGAAGCTTCTTTCAAAGAATATTTATTTATTAAAAAACACTCAAAGTGTGAATGTAGCTCTGTTTTAGGTTTAAAACTTCCCATCACTGTAAATTACACATAAATGTATGTTTTAAATAAGGGCCAACTGTACCGCGGATATGACGATCTTCATATGGGTTTACTTCACATGTACACATATGCACGTGCATATGAATTTGGTTATACGTATGTACATTGCGCCGCTCTTGTCAACCTGTAGAACACAGGTCACTCAATGGTACAACACAGCTCGATCGAATGAGCAAAAAGAGGGTTGTTTATTTTCGTTAACACATTTTGCTTCCGTTCAAAGTAATACCTTAAAATTTTATAAACATTCTAAACAAGAATTTTTTTTCACTGCAACGTTATATAACATTTGGCATTACCTAAGGGAGTTTTTAAATTAAATCCGAAATACTAAAAATATTTTTAAAAAGCACGCAATATCGGAGGGCAAGTGGCACAAAGTTTAACCTGAAATTTACTACCTGGAGTACTATGAAAAACAGCAGCGTTTTCAATTTGTGAATAAAAATTTATTGAAGCTAAAAAAATCATATTGAAACAAACCGAACCCATGTTAAGTTTGCAATTTTGAGTTTTATTAGAAGAATATGAATATGCATGTGTTCTTTATAGAATCGGAATTGCTTTCTCCTTCCTGTTACTTATTTTTACACGAGTACAATAGCCCTTTTACTCAACGAGAAACACAAAAATATTTAAAGAACAATGCAAGTTTAATAGTCTAGAATAGGTTAAAAGTGTGTAAGTTCGAAGAAATTTTAATAGGGAGGTTATACCGGGAAATATAAAAGCCACCGTAAGGCAAGTTGGTGGCAGCAAAATGGTTTGGGCCTAAAGGTCCGCTGCTGGTAATAGAATATGGGCTAATCCTGCGTTGCGGACGTTACATTTGTACGCAAATTTGATTGTTAAAATTGACACAGCTGCCGTTGACGTGGGTATATTTTCATGAAATATTTGCCATATGCAGTTTCTTGAGTGCACTTTTAAACTTATTTAAAAACAAGAGGTTAACTGTGTTTGAAAGAAAGTTATGCTTGCTCAAAGTTCCGTTGCGGACGTTACAAAAAATGGAAGTAAAATTTGAGGTTTGTGTGCATTTCCACATTTATTAGCGAATTAAGAATAGTTAACCAAAAAAGTAAGATAACTAATAATGAAGTGGCCTGTGTATCTCGAAACGGGGTTTTTCAAACTGGCGGGGGAAAAAACTCTAACCAGTTATCATCAAATTTGGATATCGCCTAGGTTTTCTTGTTCAGAATTAAATTCTGCTTAGAAATACGTGGCCACATTTTCGATTTTGTCAAAAATGGATTTTTAATCCACGATTTTGTATGCATTTTTAGGGTGAAAAAATTGATTTTTTTTTTTAAGGCAACTTTTGAAAAAATTAATTTTAAAAAAATCGGAACTCGTATTTCTAACCCAAATTTCATTACTAATCAGGATTTTGTTCCATTTATGTTCCATGATCACATGGGAAGGAGTATTTTCCCCGCCGTTTTCCGACTTCCGCGCGAGGACGCCCGCGCGACCTGGTGCACCGGCCACATGGAGACGCCACTCGAGTTCAAAAAAAAAAAAAATTGTAGTTCGAAGGATGAGTAATAAATGGGTTATAACATATTTGCCCTCCCTAAGTGTTTTATTGCTTAAAAAAGTTAACGAAAATGCCTTACTTTTTTGGCGTTCAAAGTGTACTCCCCCCTTAAGTCAAGTGAAATTTTTGAGGACATGAAAAAGATTTTGTTCTGATATTAGGCCTTGCCAGAAATTCCCTGAAAAATTGCTGATTTTGACTTTAAATCCATTAAGATAGCGGTTTATCCTTAAATTGACACTATTATTTAAATGACACACATTAATACTTCATGGTTTACGTTATAAGATAATGTGTTAATCTTTTTACAATTCCTTTACACAACGGCCGCAACGGCGTTTTGACTTTTATTTTTCAGTTTTTTTAAATAAAACTTATAATAATCGTTATTCTTGATTTTTAATTTTTCTAATCAGAAAATAGTCATTATCAAATTGTTTTATAAAATGAACAAAAAAAAAAGGGGGTGTGTCCAGCCTACGCACGACAGAAGTGAAACAAGCGAGCGCATTATGTTTTTAGATTTTTACGCTCTTAAGAAAGACGTGGACAGAGAGAACGTTCGTCAGCGGTGAGAGAGGGACAGGGGAATAGACAAATCCAAAACGCGCCTAAAGAAGTTTCACTTCAAAATTGAAGCGAAGTTAATTTAGGCGAATTTTTTAAAATTTCGATAACTTGGTCATCTTAGGTCTAACCTTAGACATTTTTGTTGCAGATAAGACATTGAAAAGCAGGAATACATTTTTTTTAATCCCTTTCTTCTTTTCACGAGGTGTAATTGATTTAAAGCACCTTCTGTTGCGATTCTTATTTGCAAAATAAGTATGAGTTTATAAATAACAAGAAAGAACGCTATAGTCGGGTTTCCCGACTATAAGATTTGCGATACTCATTGCCCTCTTTAAAAACAGCTAAAGTGTAGCCTGCTTTCAAGCGCTATCAATTTTTAGCGCCCTCTTCAAAAAAAAAAATGGCAAGCCTACTTTCGGGCGCAATAAAAATTTTTTACGCACTTGTATACACAATTTCTTGAAAATCGCCAGATTTTCAAAATTTTTAGATATTTGAGTAGATATTTTCAATACAAATAACATTTATAAGGGCCACTTTTCTCTAGCATTATGTGGATACCACAGAGTTTCGTGGTTTGTGGGCGTAAAAAGTGGTCAGGCTTTGAAACAAACTTGATCTGCGCTTTGCTAATACAAGTCTGTGTGCAAAATTTGGTGGTTCTAGCTCTCATAGTTCCCGAGATCTCGACGTTTGTACGGACGGACGGACAGACGGACAGACAGACATTTCAGGTCAGACATTTCCTCTTTTACTCAAAGAGTAATGAGAATAAAAAGTGGGGTTGCCGGGCTTATATGGAACGTCGAAATATTTTTTTAAACATAAAAGTATTTAATTAAAACATGCAAATAATTTATGTTACACACACTTTGAATTAAACATAATACAGCTTGGGCTAAATCATTAAAATGAATATTTGATTTAAAGTAAAAATATTAATATTTAGTGTTTTTTTTCTCTGAGTGTATACGAGTATTTAGAGAAAAATTTGCTTTGCTTTTGAGTAGTTTTTTACTTAAGTGTATAAAGGCAATAGGTACTATAGATGTGGAAGTGCGTTCAAAAAGACAGTGATATGTACATATGTATGTTTGTAGCCAAGCGTGAATTACTTTATAAGAATACTAAAATACCCTAACATGTTGGTCATGAAGACATGTACAAAGCAAAACCGGGATTAGTCTCTCTTGCTCTCTCTCTCTCTCTATATTTATCTCTCTCCATATCTTTTTCCGTTCGGCGATCACATTTCCAGCACAGCTTGGGTTCAACCAACACGCTATGTCTCCCGATTAGTCGGCAGCCAGTTTGAGCGCGAATGAAACCGACCAACCGTAAAGCCGTCTTGGGCCAAGTTTTGAGCGTGACTCAAAAAATACATAAGCGGCCAAAACACACACAGAAAAATAGGCGCTTGAGTTTGAGCGATGTAAAAACGGCTTCCGCCGTCCATTGCCATTCAAAAATTTAGTTTCGCTCGAGATCTCTTGGCGTTCGGTTCATGATCCACCTGAAACTCGCGTTGTTTGTGGACTAAAAGCCAACAGGTGGAACGCGCTGCTTTTCAAACCTGCCAAATATTTTATTGATTAGATGTGACAAAGAATCATATATTGAGTGATGGTGTATATTAAGAGTGTACCTACTGAAACTAGAAATTTGATTTTCAGTTTCCATTTCAAAGATTTAAATGCTTAAACAGTGTCGGTACTTAAAAGTTGTTGTATGGTTTTCAATGCTTAACTTTCGACGGAATTGATAACAAAATCAGAAAGAACTTTAGTCTGGAAATTTAAAACTTAATATAGCTAGAATCGGTAAGTAAACCTAAATCTGTATGTTACCATTGCCATTTTAAAACAAATGGTCGTATTAAATTGATCAATTAAAAAAAAATATATATACTAATTTTTATGTTTCAATGTTAATATTACCCGCAAATCACAGTCAAAGACCACAGATATTTGCGCTTAACCGTAATATATTCTTGCCATTAATTTCGACCTAAGCTTAACCATCTTACTTTTACCCACGCTCCTGACCTTGAGCTGTTTTCATGAGCTAAGTTTTCTGACTCGCCATCGCCATTATTCGGCTGAAGTGTGTGAAAATGCGACTGTTTTTCCCACTTTTAATTTTTTTTTGTTGAATTGAATGAAGTATAAGCTTAAAAGTGAGTTGGTATTGAAAAGAACAAAGTGTAGAAACCCCAATGACCTCGTAGCAGGACTGCCAAACCATATTGTAATGTGACCGACCGTGACTTATGCTTTATTGAATCTGGAATCATTTAATGATTTTTATACTAGAAGAATTGTTTTGTATAATATATGTATGTATGTATTTTAAATATTTTTTAAAAATGAAGGAGTGTTAAAAAGATTGGGTTCATCTTGATGACTTTTGCCAGACTTCCCCTCTTTTTCCCGCTCTTTTGGCAACCCACCAGCTTACAAATAAAGCTTAAAAATAAAAAACTGAGCGCAAAAACCGGGTCAGAATCGTTTATTGTTTTAATTATATGTGGAACAAGCTATTAAAAATATGTGCCTATTTAAAACAAAAATTTTTTAGTAGCTTGAAGTAGCTGACAAAAACAGTAAGGGTACAAAATTTCCATCTTTGGGAAATAAAATTCTTTAAAAAAAAAAACAGATGGCCTAGGCCAACTCACGCGTTCAGTATACACTTACACTCCTGAACCCTTGACTGGCTCGATCCTTTAACTGCAGTGACCCTTAGGGGAGTGTTAGTCCCAAAAAGGTCAATTAACAACAGGTGAATGAGTGCTAGCAAACACGTTTGCGCGGGTTTAGCCTTCATCTGGCGGGTCGCCAGTGCACCTTGTTGGGAACTGAAGGCGCGACGACGACGTACCACAAATAAATGAGCGGGAAATGCAATTGCCTTCTGTTGCGCACATAAAAGCCCTATTGGTATTCGTATTTATGTTTACAGAAACGTTTTTCACCTTAAGTCTCGTTTTATTTTTAAAATCAAACTTACGTTTAGGTAGATATTTTTAATACAACGATTTTACGCCCATGATAAATGTAAATTTTCGAATTGCGGGTTATCAAGGGTCAAACAAACTTCGGTTGCATGGGCCATACTATATCGACTGTTGATTTAATACATACTCTATAGGGCCGGAAAAGGTTCCTTCTACATCTCTCTTAAAGCTTTTTGCACAAAAATAATAGGGGAGGGTGGGGATAGATGAACCACTTTTTTTGTAAACATTTTTATGTCTGAACAATTTAAAGTAAGGGTCTGCTGCATATAGAAATCTAAAAAGGCCACAATCCTTGAAATATTAAGTATTATGCAAAACTACCTTTTGTTTTGTAAAGTTTATTTGCTTTGCAAATTTTTGTTTCAATTGGGTGGGGATACCTGAACCACCCAATGGCGATAGTTGAATCACCTTTCAGGATAATACAAAAACTACAGTTGTATAGAAATTTGCTATTTGTTCTTATTGTTTTTTGTTTTCCTTATTTTTTTAAGGTTTTCTTGAGTGTTCTGCGGTAAGTCTGTAGCAATGACACTCCTTACTCGTTTTCTTCCCTGAGTCGTCTGTTTTCGTGGCTTATTCTTTGGGTACCCTGGTAAGTCCTCTGGGGATTTTCCTGGCAAGAACCCATGCATTCCGATCGTCAAAGGAACACCCAGGTCAATAGTGGGAGACATTGCGGACTTGACAAAGTTATTGTTCCTCGCAAGAGTGTTCAGGAGCCATTTGTTGAAAATTTTGTTTTTGACACAGTGCTTTCTGTGTTCATGTCTCCCAAGAAAGTCAGATGCAGAAAACTGTTGTGGGTAAAAGGAAAAAGTACACTCTTTTTCAGAGTTGCACTGAAAGTCAAGCCTGTTTGGGTTTTGCGTTTGTATGTTCTCACCATTTAGGCAGCCTGCGATGAAAATTTAAAAAAACCAAAACAAGTACTGGTTCATGCATCCCCAAAAGTCATTTGCCAATTAGAAGTGATTTTAAGAAAACGTGAAACATGATGGGTTCACCTTTCCCCATTCTCCCCTACATATTAATAATACCTTTCAATAAATAATATTAATAGTTGTTTTTCTTTAAGGGGAGACATCCGAGTAACTGGAAAAAAAGCGGATTTTCTGGAATTTTTTTTGGCCAAATGAAAAAGCCAATCGAAAATTTGTAAAGTAGGATTTATAATATTAGATGCGAAGTACAAAATAAATTTTTTTCGAATAAATCGTTGAAAATTGTTGAAGGGGGTCCATGGCCGGAAAGCTAACGTCCTTAATTTTTGATGTAGAACAAAAAATCAAGTTTGGTTAGTTTCTTTACATTAACAGCTATCGACACACGTAGGATTTTTGCTATATTGATTTTTTGCAAAATGGTGAGTGATTGAAAAAAAATTACAATTTTCACGAATAAAAACGTCACAAAATTGTTGATAAAAAAAAAGTAAGCAATATAAAAAAAAAACACAAAAGGTTCCATGGGATATACCTGTGAGGCATCGCCGCAGAATGGAAAATTTCGACACTTAGACACTTTTGCCGGACTCTATCTTTTGGTTTGTTATTTTTAAGACCATAAAGAATTATTTAAGCGAAAAAAAAATTTTCGATTTTTAAAAAATTTTACTCAGATGTCCCCCCTTAACTTTAGGCAAACAAAATTGATCAATATGCAATTTTTCGTACGAAAAAAAGAATTCAAATTTTAACACAATGAACAGGTAAATTCTTTCTTAAAAACGAAACATTTTAAAACGTTTAAGGTTCCCCTCCCATTCTCGATTTAGCCATCTTCAATGGGCTGGTAAAAATACAAAAATCAGCTTTTGAGGTTTGGATATCTGCCCACATGTATTTCGAAACTTTAAAATAAAATAAATTCTAACATAATCATTATTCAAACATTTTAGCAACATTTACCCTTAAGTTGAATAACACAGGGCAACAAAATCGAACTTTTTGAAAACTCCACGGATCATTTGCACTATTCCATGACAATTGGGCTCTTCTGAAACCAAGTCCCATACAAAATTATTTTCCATCACCTAAAGGTTCCGCGGTATAGCGACGAATAGAAAAGTAGCATGTTGGACGACATTTTGAATTATGTTGCCTATGCAAAAGAAGATACTGTGATATTTTTAGCTGGATTATACACTCAAGACACCACTGCAGTGAACAAAAATTGTCCCCGGCTTGGACATTTGTCCATGCCGTTGGAATAAGACGTCAAAGTTAAAATCTCTCAAGTCAAGGTTTTTGTCACATTCACCGGCCTTTTAAAAATATACCTGAAATGGTAGAATTTTTTATTTTACATAGATTTTGTAGCCCTATGTTCGCTTCAATTTTGGGTTTTATGCCTTTCGTGATAATTTTTTATTGGAATTCTTATAGCAATAAAAGTAATTTTTTTTTACTTTTCCTACTACTATATTTTCTCCCCATTTTTGAAAAGTCATGGCATGCTTAGTTGGTCCATCAAGAAAACATTTTTTTAACTCCAAAATAATATAAGCATGTGTAAGAAATAGTAAACAAGACCAACTGCACTCCGGGAGTGCAGGCAGAAGTGAAAACTTGAACTTGCGCAATAAGTTCAAGTTGGGCACCTTTTTGGGTGAGCATTTTTAGGTGCGCTCGTGACATTATAAATTATACATAAAAAATCAAGTTTATCAAAGCAATTTGGGCACTGGGAAGTGGTTTTATTTGAATGAGGACATTTTAAATTACAATTACAAATAGAATACAAAATTTATTAATTCTCATCCATAATTTCAACAACTCTTACATCATCATTATTAGCATTTTTATCATTATTACCAGGATTTTCATCAAATTCTAAAACTGAAACAATAGGTTTATGGTAACTCAAGTATGAAATGAACAATTTTGGTTTAAATCTATTTATATATCTTGTGAATACTGCGTCAATAGTCGTTTTGTATTTTGTTGTGCTAAGATTGCGATCATTGGACATCGTTAAATCTAATTCTTCATGTAAAAATTCAATTAATGAATGGTTTTTGACATCTGCAAAGTTTATGTTGAAATCTCCACTCAAAATCATAGGATAATGATCAAATCTTCTAATAATTTTCATCATAAATAGTGTGTAATGCCCTATTCCCACAGGCCACCATCCACCATCCAAATCTAGGATGGTCCGTAAGGTTTTGCCGTTCCGAAAATTTCTCGGTTATTCCACCATCCAAAACTAACCGTTCCTAACCGCACGTTCCTAGCTAGTTTTGTAGCTAGTTTTCCCTGAATACCCTAAATATTTGACATTCGCTGTGAAAAAAAGGAACATTCACTGCGGAAACGTAATCAAAATTTGAAAATGCCGCCCAAATTTGCCTGCTGTCTTATCAGTTTACAGTGACTCACGCTTATTTCGTTTAAAAGTACACCTGATATTAAAAGATATCACAAATATTTAAATGCTCTTTTTAAAAAAGGGCTTTTATATATATACTTAGACCAAACTGAAAAGGGAACAAAACTGATTGATTTTTTCTTTATCACAGTTTATTTGGTTAAAATTTTTTATTCTTTTAATGCTATTTTTCAAAATATATTTAAGGATACTGCTAAAGAAATTGCATTTAAATTTTTGTTTATCTCATTTGGCTTATCGGCTATAAGGCATTAGGTTTCAGCTGTACGAGGGTACAACATAAGCTGTGAGACACTGTATTTGGATGATGGATGTGGCCAGTGGGAATCGGAGTTTCACATCTTTCGAAAATCCCAACCGTTCCCGTCGGATGTGCTCTGTGCGATTACCGTATTAGGAGCTTTCGAATGAATGAACAAATTTGAATACAAGAACTCTCGTATTGCTTGTCAAGACTGTTTTGGTGAACTATAAATTGCAGCCATTGCTATTGTTTGTATTGTATTATTTGTATTTGTATTATTTGTAGAATGGCATTGGGAAATACATATATAACCAATATTCGTTTTTTTTGGCTTTTTTTTCGCTTTTTCTGTTACCAAAAAAAAAAAAAAAAGAAGAAGACACACACGCACACACACACACACGCACACACACACGAACGCACGCACACACGCACACACACACACACACACACACACACACACACACACACACACACACACACGCACACACGCACACACTCACACACACACACACACACACACACACACACACACACACACACACACACACACGCACACACACACACACACACACACACACACACACACACACACACACACACACACACACACACACACACACACACACACACACACACACACACACACACACACACACACACACACACACACACACACACACACACACACCACACACACACACACACACACACACACACACACACACACACACACACACACACACACACACACACACACACACACACACACACACACACACACACACACACACACACACACACACACACACACACACACACACACACACACACACACACACACACACACACTCACACACTCACACACTCACACACACGCATACACACAAGCACACACACACAGACACACACACACACACCATGTAGAATTGATGTAGAAACCATGTAGAATTGATGTAGAAACCATGTAGAATTCATGTAAAAGCCATGTAGAATTGATGTAGAAACCATGTAGAATTCATGTAAAACCCATGTAGAAACCATGTAAAATTCATGTAGAAACCATGTAAAATTCATGTAGATAACATGTTAAATGCATGTAGATAATATGTATAATGTATGTAGATAAACAAGTGTTTACATACACACACACACACACACACACTCACACACACTCACATACTCTGTGTATAATCTCATCTGTGACGTCAAATCTCATCTGTCGCGAACCCGTCTAAAAATCCTCACCCACAAAAGTGCCCAACGCGCCATAAGAAGTTTTCACTTCAAAAAAACTTACCTTAATTGCTATAAGAACTCCAATAAAAATTATCACGAAAGGCATAAAAACCAAAATTGAAGCGAACATAGGGCTACAAAATCTAGGTAAAATAAAAAATTCTACCATTTCAGGTATATTTTTAAAAGGCCGGTGAATGGGACAAAAACTTGACTTATACGAGAGATTTCAACATTGACGTCTTATTCCAACGGCATGGACAAATGTCCAAGCCGGGGACAATTTTTGTTCAGTGCAGTGGTGTCTTGAGTGTATAATTCAGCTAAAAATATCACGGTAACTTCTTTGGAATAGGCGACATAATTCAAAATGTCGTCCAACATGCTACTTTTCTATTCGTCGCTATACCGCGGAACCTTTAGGTGATGGAAAATAATTTTGTATGGGACTTGGTTTCAGAAGAGCCCAATTGTCATGGAAAAGTGCAAATGATCCGTGGATTTTTTTTAGTGTTGCCCTGTGTTATAAGATTTTAAAGTTTTAATAAATTTTTTTATTAGGAATATTAGGAATACACACCGTCTATGAAAATTGCAGCAAAACAAAGGTTTTAAACTGAGACAACAAGTGGGCATTTCCGCCACACGGTCAACCAGGCCAAAAAATTTGAAAGTTAATTTAAACATATTTCTATATGATTTAAAAAAAAAGCTTTTTTCCTAAGTCATAGAAATTCAACTTGTCTAAGCAATGGACAAATAAATTGAGTCTTTATTCTTGTTACTAGTAGTGTAAAATGTCGAGATCTCGGGAACTATTGAAGTTAGAACATCCAAACACATTTTTAATGCAATCTAAACGGTTTTTTAAACTGTATACCTTGCCACATTTGGGTCGAATAAATAATAAAGAAGTTATAGAACATTTTACGTGGCTTATATTGTCTACAATCGTTTTTTTTTTCTATCAGACAAAAGGTGGCGTAATTATCAATAACTGAGTAACGAGAATCTGGTAGTCAGTAAACCCGACTATAGCGTCCATTCTTGTTTTAAATCGCAATGGTAAAATCGTGTATGTGTGTAGTGCAGTGCTGCACACCAAAACAGTAACATGAAAGACTTGCATACACCCAGACACCGACAACAATAATAATAATTCAACTTTAGTTTCATAACAAATGCCTTCTTGACGCAATTCAAAAGCTAAGTTAAACATATTTAAATTAGCATAAAAAACTTTTGCTTTTGAAATTAAATTTGGAAAAGTCTATTTTTAAAGTATGTTTAATCTTTATGCATATGTATTTGTTTAGCTCTTTTAATATTGAATTAAGCTTCTTTTTAAGTCCTACAGTTGTTAAACACTGCCTTTATTTAACAGTCCTGTAATCGCCAAGCTTACTGGGACATGCAACAAGTTTGATGCCTAACGGCTAAAAAAAAATTGTAATGCCTTTCCTTAAAAATCAACAGTATATCTAATCCTTTTATATTTTTTCAACGGAATTTTTGCAGCGGTTTTGCAGCCCAAAAATGTTACACAGTTTGTGTTTGTCGAGGTCTTGCAGACAAATGTCTTATCCATTAGAACATGAAAATTTTAAAGATTGATCTACTTGTTTAGGGGTTCAAAAAACTGACCCAAAAACTGTTAAATGTTTTGTGTTTGTATCATCGGCTTGGGTGTGTTCTTTTTATACCCTTGCAGGGTATTATAATTTTAGTCCGATGTTTGTAACGCATAGGAGTCATTTCCGACCCTATAAAGTATAAATATTCTTGATCGGCGTAGAGTCGATATAGCCATGTACGTCTGTCCGTCTGTCCGTATAACCGTTGGTCCGTCTGTCTGTTCCAGTACGTTTTTTCGCTCAGTGTAAGACCTATGAACATCCGTCTATTTTAATGTGCAGGTAGACCGAGCTTGGAGACTTTTATGATAATATCCTATAGCTGCCATACAAATTTTTGACTAATTTTCTGTTTCAGATAACTTTTTTTGCTCAGTTGAAGACGTAAAACTTTCCCAGTCGCCTTTTTTTATGTCCATGAAAGTCTAAATTAAAAATCTTGACGATCGGACGACCAAAGCTGCCATAAAAATCGTTTAATATTTGTGTATCATTTAAAGTTTTATAGACATAAAATTTCTAAAATTTGATGTGACCTATGCCTTTAGCTTATCAAAAAATGACTAGGTACTGTATTCTCTATTAACTTGCTTGCCAAAGTTAGCTTTCCTTCTCGATTTTATTAAATTTGGTAAACTAGTGTAATTGAAGCCGTATTTCATAGAGTAAAAGGTTACACTTTAAACTTTGCGAATCTGTCTGACGTTTCATCCGACCGTCTGACAAAATAAACGCCGAGACCTCAGGAACTATAAGAGCTATAACCACCATATTTAGCACATGGATTTTAATAAGCCCCACGCAAATCAAGCTTCTTATAAATTTTTACCACGTCCCTTTCCCTTTGTTTTGGCCGAAAAAAAAACACAGGAAAGAACGCTATAGTCGGGTTGCCCGACTATGAGATTCCCATTAGTCGTTGCATAACGGCGCACATTATTGCATGTATGTGCATTGCTTAAAAATAGTCAAGCTATAAAAATCAAATATCTGTGATGGATTTTTAACACACAAAAAATGAAATAAAAGCACTTTTCTCTAGCTTGGTATATGTAGGGCACCACAGAGTTTTGCGTTTTGTGGGCGTTTCAAGGGGCTTGCTTAAATATTGGGAGAAACTAAATCTGCTCCGGGTCTAGAAGTCTGTGTGCAAAATTTGGTGGCTCAAAAAAAGGCCAAAAAAGGGACAACAAATGTAAAAAAAAGACACAAAAAAGACCAACTTATTGTTTAACAAATTTATGTCATAAGGTATTTTTTTTACTTCAAATTCACGTATGTCATGATTATTTGTCAGCGGACTCAAAACATTCAATTAAACATACATTTTGAAGGGATAACATGAAATTTACAAGCTTAAAGTAAGCTCATCTTGTACATGTTTTTTAAGGGTCTTGGCACAAAAACAAAAAATTTTGTTTCGAAGACTTTTAAGAAAAGTTTTCCAAAAAACATCATGAATTAATTTGCTTAAAACTCTATGTACATTATTTATAGCATTTGGTAATTATTAGATCTGATCGATTAAGTCGCTTTAAACAACATTTAAGGCAAAATGAGATGTAACTTTTTGAGATGGATTCTTGATTTTGAACAGAATCCAACAGAATTCTCCCAATAAATATTGATATTTTAAATAAGTTAAAATATTAACATTTTGAGATAGATAATTTGCTGAATATTTTGGTGGCTATTGGCACACATGCAACTTATTTAGTTTTGGAAATTAGGTTAGGTTAAGTAAGGTAAGGCGGACAGCTCATTTGTAAAGACGAGAACACTCGGAGTCCTTTTTGACCATTGTAAAGGAAATCAGGTTGATTCAAGCACAAATCATGAATTTTTAGGGGATGTTTGATATGTTTACCGGCTAAACAAATAAACGGCTAGACAGTTTAAAGGACAGGTTTCAGTAATTGAGACAATATGTCACCACTGATGCAGGCCACACTTTTAGCCAAGAGTAACGGGTATTTGATAATCGGGTAAACCGACTATAGCGTAGATAGATACAAGCTTCCTTTATTTAACCCATACTTGTACAGGCTATTACCACGCTTCACCAGACCAGTCGAAACAAGAGGGGACGTTATAGTCGGGTTTCCCGAATATCAGATTCTCGTTACTCATTGCCCTCTTTGAAAGAAAGTGTTGCCTGCTTTCAAGCGCAATACATTTTTTACACACTTGTATACACAATTTCTTGAAACTGGCCAGACTTTAAAAAGGTTTGGATATCTGTGTAGATACTTCCAATTCAAACAACATTTATAAAGGCCACTTTTCTTTAGAATTAAAAATGTGGGCATCACAGAGTTTCGCGGTTTGTGGCCGTTTAAAGGGTTACAGAAGCGTTATAGAGTCCGTGGGCAAAATTCGGTGGTTCTAGCTTTTACAGCTTTCGAGATCTCGACGCTTGTACGGTCAGAAGGACAGACAGACAGACATTTGCAACGTTTACAGTATTCTCTTGTACTCTACAAGTAACGAGAAAAGAATATTACAGTTCCGTTAGCTTCCTATCTTGCTTGTCTATCTGTTTTAAAGCTGCATGGTGAAGCTTTATCAATAGTTGTTTTTTTTATGAAAGTAGTGCAAAGGTCGGAACGACTGGGACCGGCAACTATATTAATATTAATTAATTCATTTTAACTTTATGCAGGGGAATCCCAAACATAAGTTATAAAAGCTAGCCTGCGATGCTTGATTTAAAACTAAACAAAGTTGAAATTTATGCCAATATCTTTTTCAGGTCGGATGCTCATAATGGATATGCAGACATCGTCACATCTTGGCCATGGGCTCGGAACACTTTCACATCAGCTTCAACATCGTATCATACACCAGCCGCAGATTCTTCACAGTGCTCAAGAACAAACACTGAATACCAGCACAAGCCAGCATGAGCACGATCACCATTTGCAGCATCAACACCTTTCTCATCAACAGCATCAGGCTGTTTCACCGACATTACACACTTTACAAAACACAACGACAAGTGATAACCTAAGCATTTCTATCAACCTCAATCAAAATCATCATGACCATCATACCGGAAGTAACGTGTATACCTCACCACAAATGGAAGAAAAGTCAAAAGGTAATTGTGTGTACAGGACAATAATAAAAAAAATCTAAGTAAGCTCAAGTCCAAGTTCACAATATAAGTGGCATACAAAAATGTTTATGTTTTGGTAATGAAAAATATAATAAGTAGATTAATACATTCACGCATACATAATCGAAAAGGAAGAGTTAAACAAAAGATTACATTTTCATTTTATTTACATTTCTACTAGAGCTAGTAAATATTGACCGCCGAAGGCAAGGATGTTAAGATCCAAGTTGTAAACGTCTGAAACTGGAGAACAATAGCCATTGCTAGCAAAAGAGGTGAAGGAGAGGTAAACAAGCTCGCTAGAGCAATGCACTTCGGCTGCGATTGGAAACCTTTTATTGCCCCTTCCTAAATTTTGTCAGTTTCAACCAGTTGTCGCAAAAAAGCGATTCTTCTTGGATACATGTTCAACTTGTATGAATGCTTAAGGGCACAAAAATTAAGTGAAAAAGATTTCCTTCAAGTCACGGAATTGTGGATTATAAAGAAATTTCACATGTTCACATTGGAATGTTCCACGATTTAGATCCGCGTATTCTTGTACACCTAAGTGTCATATTAGTATGTAGTCGATCCGCAGTGGCACAACGGTGATCATAATGATTTTTGTTTAATGTCAACGAATAATCCTTTCTATTCTTTAACTACAGCGAACAAGTTTGATGAATATTCAAACAGGTTGTTGGGCAGCATTTCGGATACCACTACGCCGGCATCTGTAAACAATTTCATGTCTCAGGCCCAGGGTGTCGAATGGATGACAACAATGAATGATGTGCAAACCGGTGCAGGTATTAATGTTTATATTTATGCCTACATTCAAATTGAAAACATTAAAATTTTAACGTTTCAGAAGACTCGCACAGTTCGCAAGGCAGTATTTCTGGAGACGGTGAGTAAAATATGTAACTACATACTTTTCCATACCCGTTGTAGCAAGTACCGTGCGAAAAAGCAGTAAACAAACTCATCTCCCACGTAGCCATCGACACCGATTTTGCTTTAGTAACATTCTCTCACAATTCCAACTGACCGCCATCCGATCAATTTCCTGTGGCTTTGTAAAAAGTATCTCAAGTAACTTGGTGCCTAATTGAAAAAATGTACTTTGACCACAAAGCTGTTTCCTGACTATGACATCGTTTTTCTTGTTTCTTTTATTTATTTGTTTTGGTCAATGGAGATGGTCATTGGAGAATAGGCGCTGTCTCTCATTGTTCACTTAGATGACGATCGAATTAACCTCAAGTTCTGATTCACATTTAGACTGAGGCACAGTGCGGTGTACATTTCAACGTTCACATTATCAGACTCCGTAAGAAACTTGTCGGGATAGCAACTCAGTTTCGATTCCATAACCACAAATTTAAGGGAGTACAAATCAGTTCGACATTACTAATCAAATCAATTTAACACAAAAACCACAAGTCAAATGGGTTTTCGATTTCCTGTTTCCAAGGACCAGACGTGGATTCAAAATTATAACTCATAAACATACAAGAAATTAGTGCTGTAAATAAATATTTTTAAGGACCGTATAAAAATAAGTGTTAGGTTTTTACGACCCTTTAAAAATTTTTTTAAAAAACATGCCACTTATGGCAAACATTGGAAATTAGATTTTTTGTGTATTTTTAGAGTTAGGCATTTCAGGTTGTTTTCGCAGTAAAACACAAGACTATTAAATAAAAGCATTATTGATACCTATAGGCAAAAAGCGTCACAAATATGGATAAGATAAAGCATACTTTTAAAATAGATTTTGCTTAAATTTCTATCTAACCCCAAAATTATGTTAGTAATGTTTAACTATTTGACTTGCGTTACGAATGCAATTGTAATAATAATTTAGCCACCATATTTTGCACACAGACTTTTATATACCCCTCGCAGTTCACATTTGTTTTAAAACCTGATAAAAACACCATTTTAAACTGTGGCGCTCTATTTTTAGTGCAATTGAAACGATTTTAAAGGGAATATGGTTTAAACATGTAGTTATAGAACATTTTGCTGTGCCTACCATATTATCTACATACACATTCTACATACATATATTTTTATATGTAAGCTACATACATAGGTATTTATGTCAAGCCGTCAGTAGGTGGCGTGTTTTTGTCTACCAGCTAGAAGGTGGCGAAACTATAGCCTCAACTGTAAACAACGTATGATTTGTGTTGTTTTTCAAAAAAAAAAAATTTTTGAATACAGAAGAAGTAACAAGAACCTGATAGTCAGAAACCCCGACTTTAGCGTCCTTTCTTGTTAATTCTTTATTTTCCGACATTGTCTTAGTGAACATGGAAGAAGATTTCACAGTTACTCGCTTTTGGATGATTTAACAAATCCACGCTTTATTCAAAACTGCGTTTTATAATATTAAATGTTGGCATGTCCATTTTCATTTTTTTTCATTATACCTTTGCAGGGTAATAACATTTTAGTCCGATGTTGATAACGCAAAGAACAAGAATGCTTTAGAAATCAATATCAATTCCTTGGTCAGATTTTTGTCGGTGTATTTTATGTAAATTTTGAAAGTATACCTAAAGTAAACAAAAATACGATAAATTGGAAAAAAACTTGTTAAGATAAAGCGAGATCGAGAGCTGATCAATGATCAATAAATGATCGTATGTTTATTTCCTATACACAGTGTGGCCAAAGACACCACAAGTAAGATGAAAATGGTGAGAAAAAACTAAGCTTGGTTCTTGGTTCGTATGTGTCCCTACATTACAAAACTGAAGAGACCTAAGTCCCAGCTAAAATACAACATATTAAAAAATAACCGAACCGATAAAATTTTTGTCTGGTAGAGTTACCAGAAAAAATTACAAAGCATAAGTATTTTTTTTAACGAATTTTTTCGATGGCCTTATAAGTTTTTCAAGTCTCGAGTTGTACTCGGCCATTGCCATACTCATCTGTTGGATTTATAATGTAATTTGTCTGCAAGAGCTCGACACAGACAAACTTTTTGACATTTTCGGTATTTTTTCCGACTTTTGAAAACACGAGTTTTAAGGGAAATTTATATTCACATATGTGTAAAATTTATATTTTATTAACAAACCCACATAAAAATCACTTTTTGCTTGCCCCAGGACCAATGTCGTGGATGGTTCCATTTTTGTTAAGCTTTTTTTTATTTGCGGTACTCGAAGAGTAAGCAAATACTGTAAACGAGCAAATGTCTGTCTGTCCGTCCCTCCGTCCGTCCGTCCTTACAAACGTCGAGATCTCGGGAACTATAAAAGCTAGAACCACCAAATTTTGCCCACGCCCCATTTACCGCCCACAAACCGCAAAAATCTGTGGCGCTCTCATTTTTTATGCAATCGTTACAGTTTTAAAAGAAATACGTGTTTGTGAATGTAAAATCTACAAATGTAGTTAATGTAGCCCAACAATAGGTGGCGACTCTATCGTTTTTTCTCGTTTTGTTTTTTTAAAGAGGGCAAATGAGTATTGCAAATCTTATAGTCGGGAAACCCGACTATAGCGATCTTTCTTGGTACTTTTTGTGAAACAATCGCTCATAATGTTTTGTGTTGCACGCTACATAAAATGCAAGTAACTTTTTAATTTTCTATTTGCAATTTTTAGCGAATTATGCATAATAAAGCATACAAAACCCAATATCTAAAAAGTTTATTTGAAGTCAGAAAAGTTTATGGTTCATTCGAAATCGCAGCGAACGCAATGTGTCGTTCACTATGTGTCGCACTCTACATTTTTCCATCGTTTTATTTGTGTTGTTTTCTACACTTTGTAAAAAAAAATGACATCAAAGTTTGACATTCTAATAGGAGGTAAAAGTAAAAAAACAGACAGAAAAAAAAAAAAATAAACAAAAAAAAAAAAAGAAAAATTGCAAAGGTTAGTTAAGTTTAAAAAAAAAACTATTTTTTTTCATTTGTGGAATGTACGTATAGTCAAGTGTCTCTAGAATTCGAACGTAATCCGATAAATATTTTCGGAGATATACCTCAATTTGTAAGGCCATGCCAGCATGTTAGTCATTACTTTTCAAACTTTGAACGCGTTTTTCTCAAAAAGGTGTTTTCAAAGTCGGTGATCTCGATTTCTTAAAAACAGATCAAACTATCTGTCTCATATTTTCACACAATCTTCATAGATATCTTCCCCAGTAATTGAACAAAGGAATTTGATTTTAGAAAATTATTAATATTTTTTTTTTTAACATTTTGGAACGAAAAACTTTTTTCAGAGAGACGCCATTTTGTTTAAAATGTCCCTTCGTTCAATACCTGCATAATTCTACCCTTTTAAAGAGTTTACCATATTTTTTGATTTCGTATTCAAACCGCCGAAATGAAGATCACCGTGAAGCGCTTTTTTTGGAGGTCGTTTGTTACATCATTTACAGGAGTGGTGAACGACGTGATGTTGTCTTCTTAAAAGAATCCAAAAGAATCTTAAAAGTTTACAGGTTTTGGGCCGCGTAGACTGATTCTGGGATTTGCCCATGTTTTATATCTTTTCAGATTTTTATTTATAATTTTGTGTGCTATTTTATTTAAATATTTTGTTTGTATTTTATTATTTTTTTTACAAAACACAACAAAATTTTTAATTTATCGCAAATTTAGGATATTATTAGAGAAAAACTAAGTTAAATGTATTTTTGAAGTATTTTTCAAGTCAATTAAAAAAAAAAGTAAATAGGGGTAAATCCGGGACATGTGCCCCGCCGGGACAACTGCCCCACTTTGTTTATTGTTATCATGCATCGAAAAGATTGCAGCGCCATCTCGGGAAAACTTGTGTTTAAGTGTCAAAATGAAAAACTTGTGTGAAAAATTCGTACTTTGGTAAGATAACTATTCACAATTTATGAAATCCATACGCAGTAGGTCCAAAAACAGGCGAAAATTTTTTTAGCGATTC
The DNA here is from genome assembly GCA_018150695.1 of Drosophila oshimai. Classification (NCBI taxonomy): domain Eukaryota; kingdom Metazoa; phylum Arthropoda; class Insecta; order Diptera; family Drosophilidae; genus Drosophila; species Drosophila oshimai. The sequence continues at coordinate 857,922 of JAECWM010000268.1, read as the reverse complement.
AAAAATGTTTGTTATTTCATCGTCAAAATGTCAACAGACGTCAGATGAAGTATCATAACCTTCCTATGTAGCAAGATCATTTAGCAGATAACTATTTTTACATTTACTGTTCGCCAATATTTTTAAATTAATAATTTTCATATGCTATGCAATCGGGACAAGCGCCCCACTTCTTTCGGGGACAAACGCCCTACTGATAATCTGGTTTGAGCACTTTATGTTGTAAACGTTTGTTATTATTTATTAACAAAAATATTCTATATGGTGTTTTTACATAATTTACAATTGTTTATTAATGTTTTTATTTGTATAAATAAAATTTTTCGTATTGTGATTCAATTTTGGTACCTCGATCGACAAATTCAGTCTTTTATTTTTATTATCTTTAAAAACCAGATCTGTTATTTTTATCAGTATTATTAAGTGTTGATGTGTGTTAGAAAGTACCGTAGAATCAATGTAATGGCTTTTTTTCGCGAGTTGTTGTTTGCAAAATAATTTAAATCCTAAGAATAAAAGCGGGGTGCTTGTCCCTGAAGATTTTTGAACTAGCAAATTTGCTACTTTTTATTAATCATCCCACAGAAAGCTTGTAACGTAAAATATTGATGAATAAAATGTTGTTCTTACTTCTGGATATACTACTCGACCTACAACAATCACAAAAGCCCTCGTAAACATATTTGTGAAACAACCATTTCGATTTTCAAAAACGTGGGGCACATGTCCCGGATTTACCCTACAGTAATAATTTTGAAACCTAAGATAGATATAATGAACGTTTGGCATACAGAAAGTGAGATAATGGGCGAGCTGGAGGATGTCCTCAATTCAATTCGTATTTCTCTCAAACTCAAAAGGATGTAGCCATACGTAGAATTGTTAGGCGGTTAGTTGTTTATAGATTTAAACATTCTTATTTTTGGTTCTTCAAATAATGACACAGTGACAGTTGGTAAAATGGCATTAAAAAACACCTTTTCCTGATTATGACATTAAAAAGTTGGGAATTTGAAGCGGCTTTTTTCATTATTCTGTATGGTAATGTTGTCAAATGCTAAGGCCTTAATCTAATCCTAGAAAGGACATGACCCCGTACAATCTATAATAATCAATATTAATATTAGCAAAATATATTTCTATTTCGGTTAGTTTTTTTTAATTTTTAGTTATTTTAGTTTGATGGAAGAAGTGGTACGTCCGTTACGTTCGCAACTAAATTTTATTATGACAATTTTTTTAAAAAAAAGGTAAACTTTTTATTAAAAAATTTAATTTGAAAGAACTTCAAAGAAACAGCACTTGGCGAAAATTCAAAAATATACCTATATACCTATACACCTATATATCTATGTACCCCACGTAGATCAAGTTTGCTTAAACCCAACCAGGTCCCTTTTAACGTCCAAAAACCACGAAACTCTGTCGTGCTTGAGAAAAGTGTCTTTATTAAATGTTGTTTGTAATGAAAATATCTACACAGATATTAAAAAATAACGAACAAGAAATTGTGTATACAAGTGCGTTAAAAACTGATTGCGCTTAAAAGCATTCTAGCGACTCAAACGTTTTTTCTGGTTTTGTTTTTTTAAGGAGGGCATTGAGTATCGCAAATCTGACAGTCGGGAAACCCGACTATAGCGTTCTTTCTTGTTTTTTTTTTTTTTCGGTATTAAAAAGCCAATTTGGTGTTATGACACTACATTGTTGGCCCATTAGTTCAATAATTGGATCAATTTTTTCTCCAATTATACGATCTTATGTAAGTGCGATAAAATATACTTACAATATTATGGTATTTTGATGAGCAATAAGAATTTTAAAATTTTTAAAATTTTATCAAAAACGTAAAGTTTGTATCATTAATTGAAGACGGGAAAAAATTGCCGAGCAAACAAAGAGTAATTTAATCGTGTTTTTGGGTGTTTAAACACTTTATGTGGCCAATATAGTTTTTAAAAAAATTAAAACAGGAAGTGGTCAGCAGCTTGGCGGCTTTTTCGTAGCTAAAAACAGAACTTAGCTTTTTTATAAGGGATTTCTAAAGCAGCGTAATTTTCAATATTTTTCTTGATAATATAACTATTAAGGCAGGTTCTCACCTTGTGGTTGGAAAAAAATTTTTTTTTTTTATCTTATAAATCGGATGTATAACCCTTAAAGAGTATGTTCTATAAATTTTATGTTTGAATTCCAAGTACTTGGTAAGTTACGGGAGTTCAAAGTTGCCAGTTTACTCTACGCGCCCTACGTCGCCTGGGAAACAAACGCGTTTATCTCAGAACCATGTTTTCGGACCTTACGGAAGTGATTGAAGGCGCTGGGATGAACCAATCGTCACCAAATTTTTTTAAATGTTTGTAAGGGTCTTTTCTAACAAATGAACTAGAATCAGCCAAAAATATTGAAAACTTTTTTTAAAAAAAAGAACAAGTGAAAAAAAACATGCAAAAATCAAAATTTTTTTCAAAGCTTCATAACTTTTGTAATTTTTCTTTTTTTTTATGATTCTAGTTCATTTTATAGATAATACAATTCAGATTAAAAATGTGTTTCGATTTTGTGTTTCGGATCACGCGTTTTGACGGCATCACTTCCGGTAGCGGGACACCTTTTCAAAAAAATTTCAACTTTGATGGACACCTCCTCCCCCACTTTTTTTATTTTTTCACTTTAAAACATTGTGTTGCTTAAATAAATGTGTTTTCTTATCCGTTATGAACTTTCAACATTGTACCTTTAACCGTTTCCTCAAAAAAAATTTTTTTCAAAAGTGCCATTTTTCGGGCCTACAAGGTGAGAACCTGCCTTAAACTGTGCAACAATTTGAGTTCGTTTGAAAAAACATTGATGCGACTACATAGGTCTAATAAATCTTAGTGTGCCGAACATGACCTCATCCTTGGAATTTCTCTATCAGTTTTCGAGGAAAAGGAAAAAGCAGAGTTCTATACATCATTTTTACAAACTGTTTGAAAACTGCACATATTTATAGACATAAATTGTATTGTAACTATTAGGCACCACCAAAAAAGGACATTTAGGTATTTTAATGTATTTGCACTCTTTTTTTAAATAGAACATTTTGAAAAATTCCCTTGGCTGTTTTGGGTATGGGGATTTCTTACCAAATAGTTGCAATACGGCAAAATAATCATAGGCAGTAAAATTCAATTTAGACGTTCAAAGTACCCCTGTTATTTCGAGTGAAAGTACCCCTAAAATAGGGTTTTTGGCACTTTCACGTCCTTTTTCTTTAAAACTGAGGGTGATGGAGAAATTCCAAGGATGAGGTCTTGCTCAGTACACCGAAATTTAAATGACCTACACAGAAAAATTATCATTTCATTTTGATCCGGGGTGCCACAGAAACCGTCGACGGTTTTGGTGCCGGTTTTTTTTTTTTTTACAAATTTTGGAAAAAAAAAGAAACGTTGGTTCGGACTAACGATTCAGAAAAAAAGACAGGGCTGACTTCCTATTTTTATTTGCCATTTATTTTCTGTTTTCTAAAAAATTCAAGCGATGTTTTACTTTTTTAGCAAGACAATACCAATAACTAATCAAAATCCTGCACACAAATCGTAACAAACAAAATAGTTCAACATTTTAAACAACAGAAGCCACCCCTGTACTAGATGGCTTCTTACGAGAGGCCGCTACATGAAATCAGTCCCCCAGAGCGAATCCTTTAGCGAAATCGGTTTTTTCTAATATAAAAATCAAAGGCACGGTGGCTTGCTTTGTTTTCCTATGCTTTTTCCCATAACTAAACAACATTTAGACAATTATAATTAAAATTTGTTCACTTATATTTTCACACAAAATGTCTTCTTCTTCGTCGTTAAAAACCCAAGCCTGTTTTATTTGCCACAAGCTGTAACACTTAATTGTAATGCACGCTTTTTTTTTTTTTTTTTTTTTTTCAGCCGTGTATCGTACGGCACGATTCGAGAGAAGATAGACGCGAGTTATGAAAATGTAGGCAAAAGTACGAGGAAAAATATAGGATCTTATTTTGAGCTAACGAAGTTAGTATAAGTCGTTTTAAGAGCGGCAGAGAGTCAGAATTTGAGATTATAGGATAAAGTCTATTATAGTCAGAACATAATACTCTGAAAGGCTCATGCAAGTCATAGTTAGATCTACAATGGTTTAATATTAAGGGTATATAATTTTTAGTTAATCTACTTGGCACAGAAAAGTTAAGCCGACCAACCAAGTCGGCACTGTCAATATCACCACGAATAAGATTATAAATAAAAATAGTACCAAGCATCGTTCTACGGTTAGCTAGGGAGGGTAAATTAATTAAAAGTTATCTGCTAGAATAAGAAGGTAAGGTAAGGTTTGCATCCCAGTTGAGGCGCCGTAAAGCAAAAATTAAAAAGTTTTTCTGTACAGATTCAATGCGATCTATATGTACTCCGTATTGGGGACTCCAGACGGCAGACCCATACTCTAGAATCGGACGGACTAGCGAAGTAAATATGGTCTTAGTGACGTAGGGATCGTCAAATTCCTTCGACCACCTTTTAATGAAACCAAGCACTCCCCTGGCTTTATTAACCATGGACGAAATGTGATCAGTAAACTTAAGTTTTGGGTCCAAGAGGACGCCAAGATCGTCAACCATAGTTATTCTATCCAAAGATTTCCCACTTAGTGAGTAAGTTGCAAGTTTTGGATTGGCTCGGCAAAAAGTTATCAGCTTGCACTTAGACCCGTTTAAATTTAGTAAATTATCACGGCACCAGTTTTAAAAATTATTTAGATCGGATTGTAAGTCAGAATGGCTGGAAATATACTTATACTGCAGGCATAACTTAACATCATCTGCAACATCAACGCGAGAATGATTTATAATTAATGGAAGGTCGTTAATGAATAAAGTAAAAAGAAGGTGACTTCCTTGTGGGACGCCGGAGGTAACTCGGAGAAGACCAGAAAGAGAATTTTTAAAAAGGACTCTTTGTGTCCTGCCATTCAGATAACTTAAAATCCATCTAAGAAGATTAACTGGAAACCCTAACAAGTCAAGTTTCCGACCTAAAAGTGAGTGACTTACAGAGTCAAATGCTTTACTAAAGTCAGTGTAAATGACATCTGTTTGAAAGCTACTTTTAAAGCCCTTTATCACGAATGAGGTGAGCTCCAAAAGGTTAGTAGTTGTTGATCATCTTTTTATAAATCCGTGTTGACACGGAGATATAACTGACCTACAAAGGTGCTGCAAATGAGGAGTAATGACATTTTCGAAAAGTTTGGGAATAACCGACAGCTTAGAGATACCTCTATAATTGCTGGCATCCAATTTTTTACCTTTTTTGTGGAGAGGAATAACAAATGACTCCTTCCAAATAAGGGGAAATTGGGAGGTTTCTAAAGATAAGGTGAACAATTTGAGAAGGGGTTTGCATAGGGCTTCCGCGCAATTCCTAAGCACGCAGCCAGGAATTCCGTTGGGACCTGGAGAGTAAACAGGCTTAACACATTAAAGATCCAAAAATAAAGAGCTTTCGTTTATAGTAGGACTGAATATAAGGTTAGACGTGGACATGGTGTAAGAATAGGGCTCTATTGGATGTGCGGAAGTAGTATAAGTTGTTTGAAAAAACTGGGCATAAATATCGGCTATTGCCTGATCTGTGGTTGCCGTCAAGTTTCCAAAATATAGCGAGAAAGGATAAGAAGTAGATTTACGCTTGGTGTTAACAAAGTTATAAAACTGTTTCGGGTCCTGCGAGAACTGGACCTTACAACGACTTAAATAATTTGTATAGCACTGCGCGTTAAGCACGGTAAATCTTGACCGAGCACTTAGATATTTTGAAAAAGCAGATTGAGAACCGGAGTCTTTATATTTCCTATAAAGTCTGGACTTAACATTTCTTAGGTGTGACAACTCTTTACTAAACCAAGGTGGTTTACTGGAGATAGCCGGTACATCGTACATCGGAACACAAGAATTAAAAAATGATTTAATTGCAGTATACAAAATATTTATGGCATCAGCCATATTATTGCATGAGTAGAGATCGGACCAATTGAAGCCAGATATAAAGTTATTAAGCCTAGAAAAGTCTGCCTTACGAAAACAATGTATTCGTTTAGTTGACTTTTCTGATTTTTCTTCTATCACGATACCCGTGTCAACTGTCACATCGAAAGTAGGATGATATGGATCTTCAGGTTGCGTAAGTGGTGGAATCCTGGATAGAAACACGCCTTCAGGATTTGACACAAAGCACAAATCTAGTAAGCGCCCTAGTGAGTTTCGAACTTTTGACTTAAAATATGTCAAGCAAGCCGTCAATAAAATCATGTTGCGCAATAGGTAGTACGACTTTTGATTTTTCATCTGTGGACCACGTAGCTGTTGAAATCACCTAGACCTAATAAATGATCCCTATCGGACAGCCTATTTGAAACGGACTGTATAACAGAAATATGATTTAAGTACTCTTGGAGTTCAGAAGACGGCGGAATATAAGAGCAAGTGATATATATAAACTTTCCCGGAAGGGACAGCTTTGTATAAATAAATTCAATATTATTAAATTCTTCAAAACGTACCTCTTCGGACGTGAAGTTGGAGTCCACGGCAATTAAGACTCCACCTCCCCGTTTGGAAAGACGATCAAGCCTATATACTGTGTACTTACCGGGAAAAACTTCGGAGCTTAAAATCTCCGGTTTTAACCAGGTTTCTGTAAACACAATAACATGGGATGCAAATGAAAAGCTATCAGAACACAATTTAGTTAGCTTGCTACGCAAGCCTCTTGCATTTTGTTAGGAAAAAAAGAGGTTTCTAGTTAGTTTTTGAAGAAGAAGTAGAAGAGGAAGATGGCACAATGGTCTGGCCACGACTGGGAAGTCTTATTCCCGTGGGCCCTTTCATTTTTTTCTTAGCTTCGAACTTCTTTACCACCAAATTGTCCGGCCAGAATTTGGCAGAGCATATGGTAGCAAATTGCTCGATTGGGACAGTGATCTTGAAAGATGAAATATCCCTAGCATAAGAGAAGTTAAATTTTTCCACCTTAACGTTTTCAGCTTTTGTTTTGTAAGACAGTACATCAGAAGATGTTTGATCAGGGGAAAGCCGAGAAACAAATAATTGTTTCTTTGGTGGGACCACTGAAAGAGCTTTAGGTGGTGCAGGTTGTGCGTCTGCAGAACCACCTATGCCCGGTAGTCCGGACTCAATATTCCCTTGTGGCGGTATGTGAACTAGGTTAGGTGGGTTCACCAACTGTGAAACCACTACGGACAAATCGGAATTTTCAGGATCGCCTATTTGCATACGCTCCGCTGTGGATTGATCGGGTTCCGAATCTATTTTTGCTGCCGATCTTAGCAACATTTGAGCGGTTGCTGAGTTCGGCTGCTGATCCACCGAAGTGCTCTGCTGGTCACCTGACGGTGGCTGCGGGGTGTTCCCCTTTGGCCTACCACCAGCGGCTTTTTTGCGCTTTGGAGACTCCTCTTATAGTTTTATGCTATTAAATTGCGTGTTCAGAGCTTGGAGCAGATTATCTGCCTTGCGAAAACTATCTCTAGCTCCGGAAAAACTTGTGATCAGCCCCTTCAAGCCGCCTTTAGTTTGGCGAATGAACAATTTCATCTCGTTTGCAACCTCGAGACAGGCGTCGCAATAGTACTGCAAATTTTTACCCTTAGGTCATCACTTGTTCGGCCAGTAAAACCAGCGCACTTGGTGTGCACCATTTTTTCACATAGCCAACAAGTCATTTTAGGCTGGTCAGCCTTGATTGCCTTCTGGCATTTTTTATCAACACAGAAAAAAAAATGTGTCCATAATTTTACTAAATCGGACCACTGTACCAAATGAAAATAAAATCGAAACTTGTGAGCCAGCCGCTAAAAGTACCGCAAGAGCGCAGATAACAGCACGCTTAGAAATTTCGAGATAAAGAGCGAGATAAAGAGCGAGAGAGTTAGAGAGCGCAGTGCAATGCAGTTGATGTGCATGCAAAAATCAAAGTGACTAGCGCAGTAAGAAATAAGTTTCAAACTTGTGGCGCTAGGATATTAAAACAATAAAATTAAAAATTAAATTAAAAACAACAACAATGATTGGCCCTGCGTGGGACAGATAAAGCACAAAAGAAAGGCAAAATAGAACGGAACAACAAAAACACAAGAGAAACTAAAAGTTTAAATTATTAATTTAATGTTATGCACAAAGTAGAATAAATTCACTCGCGAAGCGAACGGAATATTAAAGTATATTAATTAAAAAGGCGATTTATATGTTTTTATTTATTCCCACCGTTGGGTTTACACAATAAACAAGTAAAAATCGGAGCGCAGAAAAAAAAACACGGCCGTTCACTGTGAAAGTTCAGAGCAAAACGTGACAAAACGTTAACAAAAAAATAAAACTTATTTTCATTTGAAATTTTGACACGCTGTATTTATTGTTATAAACAATAATATAGCGTACCATAACAATAATAACAACATTATAATTATAAAAATTACTGCGAAATTTGGTATTTTCTATTTCGAGCAAGTTGGCATTTTGGTTGTTTGGACGGAACTTGGCCGGGATGGCACAAGCAATTTTTGAGCTGACGGTTTTGGAAAATGATTAATTTAAAATATAAAAAGATCAAAAGATAAAAAACGTTGTATGCAGATAAATATATATAGTTTTTTTTATTTATCATGTGTCTGTTCTATGTAACTGTCTTTAAAATGATTGTTTTAAAGATTATTTATTAAAAATTATTGTGATCAAAAAGTATTGTAATTCACGTGAATAGCACGTTTATCGGGGGTGCCACAGAAACCGTTCCTCCCGAAGTCCGCCCAAGTTCCAACCCAAGGCAAAACCATCGGTGCCACAGAAAACTCTATCATTTCCCCCGTGTTTTAAACGACAGTTTTATAAAATAAGCATACTTGCACCTTTTTATAAATAATGAAAATTTTTTTAAACCAACGTTAATGAATTGTATGTGCTATCTGCATACAACATTTTTTATGTTTTGATCTTTTTATATTTAAAATAATTAAACTCCAAAAACCGTCACCTCAAAAATTGCTTGAGCGATTCCAGCCAAATTCCACCCGAGAAACCAAAATGCCAACTTGCTCCAAGTAGAAAATGCCAAATTTCGGAGTAATTTTCATATTTGAAATATAATTTTTATTATTTTTATGGTACGCTATACTATTGTTTATAACTATAACTATAGCGTGTCAAAATTTCAAGTGAAAATAAGTTGTACTTCTTGTGAAATTAATAAATCAAATCATGCATTGCAATTAAGTGTGACCGCGTGTGGCAAAAAATACCGGCTTGGGTAAAAACCTTAAAAAACGACGAAGAAGAAGACAAATCTTATAAAAATGCAAGTAAATTCAACAAATTTTAAATATTATTGCCTAAATTTTGTTAAGTTTTAGGGGAAAGCATAGGAAATCAAAGCGAGCCACCGTGCTCTTGATTTTTATATTAGAAAACGCCGATTTCGCAAAAGGATTCGCTCTGGGGGACTGATTTTATGTAGCGGCCTCTCGTAAGAAGCCATCTAATACAGGGATGGCTTCTGTTGTTTAGGTTGGCGGTCATTTTAAAATGTTGAACTATTTTGTTCGTTACGATTTATGTGTAGAGTTTTTTTAAGTTGTTGGTATTGTCTTGCATAAAAAAGTAAAACTTGGCTTGAATTTATTGAAAAATAGCAAATAAATGCCAAATAAAAATAAGAAGTCAGCCCTGTCTTTTTTCCCAACAACAAGTTAGAGACGGTTTCTGTAGCACCGACGATTTTTTTCCGAATTTCAGAAAAATCCCTCCCCAAAACCGTCGACGGTTTCTGTGGCACCCCGGTATATATAAGTTTAACCTGTAGCGCTAGGAAGTTAAACTAAAACAAGTAAATTAAATAAGTTTTGGTTATTTATAAAGACGTGCAAGTATGCTTTTTTTATAAAACCGTCTTTAAAAACACGAAGGATATGATAAAGTTTTCTTTGGCACCGACGGTTTTGTGTTTGTTCGAATTCGGGGCGAGCGGTTTTTGTGGCAATCCGAATGCGACCAAGCCTTGTTACCGAAAAAAAAAATCAATAGTCATATATAATTGTCTCTTTCTTAACTCATTAATTATAGGCTTATGACACTACAATGTTAATTTGATTATTTATTGAGTTAAGAAAGAGACCACTATATATGACGATTGATAACATTTATTTCGTTAACACATTAGATTTAACCAGGTGCCAAAACGTCCTTATTTCAAATTTTGTTACAAATACAAATTATATTAACAAGAAAAACATTAAAAATTATTAAGTTAGCTGCTTTAGAAGTCCATTTTTAGCTAAAAGCCAATTAAAAAACAAGAAAGAACGCTATATTCGGGTTTCCCGACTATAAGATTTGCGATACTCATTTGCCCTCATTAAAAAAACAAAACGAGAAAAAACGATAGAGTCGCCACCTATGGGGCTACATTATCTACATTTGTAAATTTTACATTCACAAACACGTTTATGTAAAATATGTATGTAGACTAGATTTAAGGCATAGCAAAATGTTCTATAACTTATTTATTATTTATTAGAGCATAACATGGTTCGAAATGTAGTAAGACAGTGCACATATCATTATATTTCCGCAAAGATTGCATAAAAAATAAGAGCGCCACAGATTTTCGCGGCTTGTGGGCGGTAAAAGGGGCGTGGTCAAGTTTTAAAACAAACTTGATCTGCGCTTTGTTTCTAGAAGTCTGTGTGCAAAATTTGGTGGTTCTAGCTTTTATAGTTCCCGAGATCTCGATGTTTGTGCGGACGGACGGACGGACGGACAGACAGACATTTGATCGTTTACAGTATTTGCTTACTCTTCGAGTATCGCAAATAACTAGCCGCCAAGCAGCCGACCACTTTCTGTTTCGCTTTTGCTTTTTTTTCAAATCCATGTTGGCCGCAAAAAGTGTTAAAACACCCGAAAGCTAAATTAAATATTTCTTTGTTCCATTCTTCCATTTTTGCCCGCCTTGAATTAATTTAGATACGATTTTTACCAATTGTTTATTAAACTATCAGAATAATGTTAACATTTCTTTATCATTCACATTTTTGAGTTCAAATTTCTACATTGATCATTGATAATTAGAGCTGTCTATTTCAGTCTCGCTTACACTAAGGGCAAATCGTATAGGCGAAGAAAAAATGGCTCCAATTAATGAGCCAACAATGTAGTATCATAACACCATAATTAATGAACTGAACAATGAATTGACTGCGCAATGCGGCCACAAAAACGCGTTTGGGTATTTCCCCCACTCTTTCTGCAACACTTTTTTATGCAACGACATTCGGAACCCGAAATTTTTGATACACTGACTTTGTGGGTAGCTTAAAAATAATTGTTCAAAATTTCTTAATATTAAAGTTTTTCTGAAATTTATTTATTTTTATTTCCTATACTCAAAAAGAGTATCACACAGACTTCTTGGGTATATACCCCACGCAGAAAAATGTTTTTGACCACGCCCCTTTTAACGCCCACAAACCGCAATAGGCTGTGGTGTCCCCATTTTAAACGCTACAGAAAAGTGGCTTTAATAAAAATAATTTAGTAAAAATTATCTACGCAGGTATTCACAAATTTTGAAAATCTAGCTAGTTTTAAGATATTTTGCATGAAAGTGCGTTAAAAATGTATTGCACTTGAAAGCAGGCAACCCTTATTTTTAATAAAGCAATTAGTATTGGAATTCTGGAAGTTGGAAAAATCGATTAAAGCGTTTTTTCTTGTTTCTCCATAAAATGTTGTACAAAAGTACAGCATATTTTACAGCAAAAATTGTTATACACCGACCAGCACCTGCTAGGCAATGGGAAATCAGACGCGATCAAATATAAACGGGTTTCCGTCGGTACCAAAAATCCCGGCACACGAAAACCGGGACTGAACGCCGTTTTTATTTTTGTCCATCGTCATACTAATGCAAAATATGATTGATTTTAAGAAGCCCTTAGTTTTTTGGCCCTTATGTATTATCAACCTCAATTATTTTATAGGCGAAGAAAAACCTAATCTAACAATAACTAAACAAACACGTTTGTTCAAAACATAAGTTTGTATTAATTTGTCAAAAAAAAAACACCTAGATTATTTGTAATGAGGGTTGGTTTGCTTAATAGTCGCCGCAAACGTATATTATTGTAAATGTAAAAGCATCCATAACAGCAACTTGAATACACAATTGGGAATTTAAGATGACCCAATCTCATCGTAGCTCTGTCTCTCAAAAAAGTAGCAGATGTGCTGCCTTTTCGGCTAGTCAAAAGATGGGTACAGATGCAAACATTTTTCTGCTGTCTGAAAGTATGTTTTACTTGGGAACAATTAGTACAGACTACACCCAGAAAAAAAATTTTCGTAAAATTTTATAAACTTGTTGCCTTAAAAGTGTATTTTAGGTAAACATTAGGTACACTGGCAAAAATAAACTAGAAAATCGCACAAATTCAGGCCCGAATCATCTATTTTTTTTGACGAAAGCGACGTTAATCTGAAAATAGTAAAAATTAATATGTTTTATAGTCGATTTTTAATCGATTATGCCCATAGTTGATGTAAGTATGTTAAATATTAGAATCGATTATGGAGCAAAGTTTTTTTTAAAAATGCTCATTATAAATTCAAACACCTAAAAATAATAAAAAACGAGAAAAAACGCTATAGTCGGGTTTCCCGACTATCAGATTTGCGATACTCATTGCCCTCTTAATAAAAAACAAAACAAGAAAAAACGCTAGAACCGCTAGCCGTTTTAAAAAATAATTGGGCGCAATAAATTTTAAACGCATTTGTTAAGACAATTTCTTGAAACTGTCCAGATTTTCAAAATTTTCTCTAGCATTATGTGGGCACCACAGAGTTTCGTGGTTTGTGGGCGTAAAAAAGGGCGTGGGCGAGGTTTGAAACAAACTTGATCTGCGCTTAAAGTTTGAAGCTATATTTAATGGTATAAACTACAAAAAATTATGTTGTTTAAAAACATAGGTAAAAAACAAAAAATTCGTTGACAACAATTAGTAGTACAATTTTTATAATTTTTACCATTTATAAATTTACTATGCGGCATAATAAAATTTACTATTTTTATTTGCGATACTCGAAGAGTAAGCAAATACTGTAAACGTTGAAATGTCTGTCTGTCCGTCCGTCCGTACAAGCCCCTAGATCTCGGGAACCATTAAAGCTAGAGCCACCAAATTTTGCACACTGACTTCTATAAGCAAAGCACATATCAACCGACCACGCCCCTTTTAACGCCCACAAACCGCGAAACTTTGTGGTGCCCACATTTTTAGTGCTAGAGAAAAGTGGCCTAAATAAATATTGTTTGTATTGATAATATCTACCCAGTTATCTACAAATTTAAAAAATCTGGCCATTTTCAAAAGTTGTGTACACAAGTGCGTTTAAAATTTAGTGTGCCTAAAAGCAGGCTACATTTTTTAAAGAGGGCTAGTGACTAGCGTTTTTTCTTGTTTTGTTTCTTTTTTTTACGAGGACAATGAGTATCGCAAATCTGATAGTCGGGAAACCCGACTATAGCGTTCTTTCTTGTTTTTTATAAAAATGTACTTTGCTTTAAATGTACCCCAAAAGTACCCTTCGCGATTCAAGTAAAGCTTTTTAAAATAAAAAATAATTTTATTAGTTGTCAAATCCCACAGGGGCGCGGATTTTGCGCGACTCTCTTAATTTTTTTTATGAATTTTTCGAAGTTAAGACTTTAGCATGCTTTTTCGGAAATAGTGCACACATTAAAAGTATGCAATACTCTTGGAATTTTCTTATTTGACAGCTAAAATATATAACTTTAAATGTATTGCATATTGCTTTTATAACAGTTGATTTTAAGAGCTAAAATGTTAAAAAATTTGATTAAAAAAAAAACTTTAATTTTTATGATGTAAAAATGTAAATTTTTTTTTAAATTTGTTTCTTTCGATTTTTTTTACTTTTACGTAGTGCTCTTCGTAAGTGGGAATGTTTAAGATTCATAAATATTTAATCACAAAATTTTTTTATGGATATAGTTTGTTTCTAGTTTTTGTCTTTTTTTGTTAAGTTTGTATTAATTTGGGGTTAATCTCAGCAGTAGTTTTTTGGTATAAATAAAAAAAAATTAAAATTATTTTTCAACTTTAGCTCGGACTATTTATACCTTAAGAAAATATACAACAATTTTTGTTAAATTTTTTTAAAAGTTGTGTATTTAATTGTTGTTTTGGTTACTGTATTGGCGGTGATGGTGATGGTAGTGGTAGTGATGGTGATGGTAGTGGTAGTGATGGTAGTGTCACAGTAGATACATTTACAGTTTCCCCGGCACTCAAAAGTGAAGACTTAAGACTTTTATTGTCAGTCTTCACATACTTTCAAACTAGCTGAAAAGTTAATTTTAAAATTTTATGGTCATCTAATATTTATTTTTTGTAATTTAATTTTGAGTTTTTTAAAACGCACAAAATAACTTAAAAACTCTATGAGTTTTACATAAAACTTTAAAAACAAAACTTATTTTCTTAGTTTTATTTTTCGCGTGACAAATAAACATTTTTCCTTGAGTTGTATAATAAAATTAAAAAACAAAACGTATGCTTGAGCTTTATTATTTTGAACAAAAATTAAACTCAAACTCAGTTCGTGGCGATTTTATGGTAGATTTAAATTGAATGAATATGTAGGTCAACGAAATGCTTTGATTACACTAGCTTACAAAATTTAAAAAAAAAATGCTCCCAAGCCAATTATACCAATTTCTGGTAGAGTAGGACTTCTAGATTACGAAAACAGCATTAATATTTTTTTCTATGAAACAGTTTTCTTTTTTAAGATTTTTTAAAGTTAAAAAAAAAAATTGTTGGCTGTCTCTTTAAGTTTTCTTTTACATCTCGAGCTTTGACCAACCGATCCCGGTGCATTTTACAAAATTTTTTCTACCAATAGACCAATCTTTAACATTGTCATACTAAGCAATTGGATGGGATAAGTCATTTATCTGCAAGAGCCCTCTTCTACTATTTTTGAAACTAAAATTTCATGTAATATAAACTTACCAACCTGGTTTTGCTGATGAGAACTTACAAAATGAAACAAATAGAGGAACCGAAGAACCCCTAATGAAAATTATAGTTTTATCCCATATCAACGTATAAATGACTATTACTGACCAAAATACAGTAATAAAAACGATTTATCCAAAGAAAAAGTATTTTTTTTTTAAAGGGCCCAACTTGCCCCGCACAAGGGTCCAACTTACCTCGTACCTGGGGCAAGTTGGCACCTTTGATAACACCCTACAAAATGATCTGCCACTCTTAAAGAACTGCTTAGATTGGTTTGAAAATCATGAATGTAGCTGAATGTTCATCTGATACTATGGTGCTTACCATTTTTTTTTAACATACGCCATTAAGCCAGAAAAAATCCATAAGTGAAAATGGTGCCAACTAGCCCCGGTCTCCCCTACTATTTGCTATATTTGATTTAATACTTTACTTGATTTAAACAACGACTGGGAGTAGACACCGCCCACTATCTACACATTAATATTTTATATTCCGAATTATAACACTAGTTTACAGCAAATCGCCTCCTAAGCCAATGATACCAATTTCATTGCCAGAAAAAAAGTATTAACTATTAGTAGTTTATTTAAAAAATAAAACAAACAACAAAATTTTTAATTTTTTACTAAAAAAATTAAAAAAAAAGATGTATTTTAAAATAAAAAAAAGTGAGTGCGTACAAAGTGTCAGAAATGAAACTTCTTTGGCGAACTAGTTTATCAGTCTTGTCTATATTTATACAAATCAAAAACTTTAGATTTCCGAGACTTAAAAGAAGGAAAAAATGAAGATATGTTAGGAATTTAATTGTCATTAAAATATTAAAAGTGTTAAAAATTAATATAAATTATAAAATCTCAGATGTTGAATATTAAATTAAAATTCCGCGTCATTTTTTGTAAATAGTAAAAATACCTGACCTCAATTTAAATTTATACAAAATCATTGTAAATCACTCTCAATCGCTTTCACTCTCTTTTTCGACTTTTTCAATGAAATGAAACGTTTCATGACGTTTCATTTGTACAAATTTTACCCCCATGCGCCTAAAGAAGTTTCACTTCAAAAAATTATTATATTTAAAAAAAATGTAAATTATCAAATATCAATTACTACAGTTTCCCCTTTGTTTTATGAACTTACAATTTATGGACACTTTAAAGGTTTTTACGATATTGCGGTTTTACCTATTCTCCATACAAATGATAAAAACTTTTTTTATTTTTTTACAAATAAAACTTATAATGGGTACTGGCCCTGGTGGATATAAGTATTACTCACGAAACTTTCGAATGCTTGAATGTTTGAATGCTCTTTTTGTGCTATGCTATGTAGCACATACAAAAAAAAGTCAAAATGCTACATTCAGCTCTAGTGAAGAAAGTGCCATACTTAACGTTACCTTACCATTGCACTATGGGAAAAATTACCACCTAAAGAGATTTTTTACTGCGGTTTTTTTTTATGATGTTGTTGTAGACCACAAGAAGCTATTTTGGAAAAATGGGCGTGTCATGTCAACGCCCCTTACGCCCAAGAAAAATAACATTTTAAGTGAATTTTTGGATCTAAACTTTCCAAATGAGTACCCTATACGTACTTACGCTGCAGATATTAGTTTCGCCACGACCCTTTCCGCCCCCAATTTTTTTTTTTTTGCGATTGCTGCATGAACTAGCGAGAAAACAACATCACCTTGAAAGATTGATAGTTCCGCTGCGTCCAGTCTTTGTTTCCTTTCGCATTTTGATTAAAATAAAAGAAATGGCCGTCAAGCCGGTCTATTACTTTTTTTAACGGCAAAGTTGTAGTACCGTTTAGCCATCGCGAATATTTTCTTTCTTGCTATTACATTTAATTATTATTGCAAAATTTGTGGTTTTTTACTTTTAAAATGTTTTAAATCAACACTATTGCATGCATGCAGTTCAAATAACATTGCATTGCCTTCCCTCGTTTGTTCCGGCTTCTGTCGCTTCTATTCTACACAGCAAATATAGTACATATATTGACGTTGGAAAAAGTGAGGTTACCTAACAAAAATGCAAATTGCGCCAAATGGCTCCTGTGAACTCAGAATTGACAAACAATTCTAAGCTCTTTTACATAATCCTTTTCAAAGTTGAAATTTGATACTTAAAATCCAGCTTAAGAAGCTCTTATAAAACGACAAAACATTAATAAATAATATATACCTACATACACCAACTATTTGAACGATTTATTACATTAAACACACAGTGCAAACCTGCGAAATCAGTATTCATAACTTGGTTTTCCTCTAATTGTGGTTCCATTTTGTATTATTAAAATCTAAACTCAGTGTAAAAATTTACAAAACTTAGCTGCACGTGCTTTCATTTGCAACAGCTGACTTAACAGCTGTTATTCTCGCATGGGACTGTTTAATTTAACATTTTGAGTTTGGGGCATAACAGTCTGATGTTTTCCTAATGTTAATGTTATTCACAGTAAATTTGTGCTATTTAAAAAACTTCTAAAAAACATGCAAATGCCAGATAAAGTGGTACATAGTAGTGCATTGGCATGTTGACAAAACTCGCCACTGATGGCAGTTTGACATACATATGTAAATACATTTGTAGTTTACATATACAAACAAATATTTGTAGAAAGGGCTGCAGTTTTATGGACGGTATGGCAAAATGTTTTAGGATTAAAGTATTATTTAGAGAAAACTCCATCCTTGGGCCACGTCGGGATAAGTTTTTATTTGTCCTTGAAAAGTACCAAAAAATAACGAAGTTTCGGTACTTAGACCACGTTTTCTAAGAGTTGGTACGTGACCGAAAGTTTTAAGGTTAAAATAAGCTATTTACAGGTAAAATCTTTCGGAAGTACTAGCTTTTAGTCTTGGGCTTTTTTGGCTGTCGACGTGTGTTGTTCGTAAAGTTGTTAAATACAGTCGCTCGAAGCTTATTTCGTACAAGCAAAACCTCAAATATCAAATCGACACTGCTCCTAAACCAGCAAGGATATCCAAAAAATTTAAACGCAGTATTTAACAGAAATACTTAATTTATTTATGAAACGAAAAACCTTATTCCTAACTATTAGGGCAAATGAGTTATTCCAATAAAAACAAAAAATGGCCTTTTTCGTACGCCGAACCTTATATCGTACAGGAACTTTGGGTACCATTATTTCGTGAATTGTGACTATTAGATTACTTTTTCGTCTTCTATCTTGTTGAACAAAGTATTAGCTAATTTTTTTTTGACTAAATACATTTGCATTACACTGGAAAAAATAATTATCTATGATTAACAAAAACTCCTCCTCACACGGCGATTCCGGTTTGAATATTGGCCTTTTTGCATACAAAAAACAAAAAAAACTTAACGGAATTTTACTGAAATGGTTAACTTTGGCACCAATAGTGATAAATCCATAATCAAACGCTTTGTAAAAGAAAATCAGGAGAAGATAATGGCACAAATTGCTCCCAAACCAAATTTGTACTGAGCAGCAGAAGACACGAAATGTCCGTAAAATAAGGGTTAACTCGGAGATATCGGTTCCAAATCTTACTTATATTGAAGATAACATAGTGGGCTACAAGCGTCCCATAGAAATCATTATCCAAATATGACGATTTCATAGCCTTTGCTACCCAAGTAAATCAGAAGAAGCTGTTTGTCGACCAGTCAAAATGCTCTGCAAGTCAAAATTTCCCAGAAAGGACGAAATTCGCAAATTATACCCAACATATTGCAACAGTATGTTGAGTTTTAACTTGTCCTCACATATATAATCAAATTTCAGAAGGATTTTATCCTAATTCCGTCCTTTTTGGGAAATTTTGATCTGCAGAGCATTTTGACTGGTCGACAAACAGCTTCTTCTGATTTACTTGGGTAGCAAAGGCTATGAAATCGTCATATTTGGATAATGATTTCTATGGGACGCTTGTAGCCCACTATGTTATCTTCAATATAAGTAAGATTTGGAACCGATATCTCCGAGTTAACCCTTATTTTACGGACATTTCGTGTCTTCTGCTGCTCAGTACAAATTTGGTTTGGGAGCAATTTGTGCCATTATCTTCTCCTGATTTTCTTTTACAAAGCGTTTGATTATGGATTTATCCTTATTGGTGCCAACGTTAACCATTTCAGTAAAATTCCGTTAAGTTTTTTTGTTTTTTGTATGCAAAAAGACCAATATTCAAACTGGAATCGCCGTGTGAGGAGGAGTTTTTGTTAATCATAGATAATTATTTTTTCCAGTGTAATGCAAATGTATTTAGTCAAAAAAAAATTAGCTAATACTTTGTTCAACAAGATAGAAGACGAAAAAGTAATCTAATAGTCACAATTCACGAAATAATGGTACCCAAAGTTCCTGTACGATATAAGGTTCGGCGTACGAAAAAGGCCATTTTTTGTTTTTATTGGAATAACTCATTTGCCCTAATAGTTAGGAATAAGGTTTTTCGTTTCATAAATAAATTAAGTATTTCTGTTAAATACTGCGTTTAAATTTTTTGGATATCCTTGCTGGTTTAGGAGCAGTGTCGATTTGATATTTGAGGTTTTGCTTGTACGAAATAAGCTTCGAGCGACTGTATATAGTTAGAGACATATAGGTTTGAAAAAATCGATTTTTTTTTTTTGCATAATTTCGAAGAAGACGATCATTTCGCGGAAAAAACGTGTCTTCATGTATAGTCGGGACTGGGGAAGTCATGCACTCGCGGCCGTTTCCAAGCGCTACGTTGTCTTTGAGTGCGTTTTCCCAAAAATTGACTTTTTTGAAAGTTTTGGTCTACCAGTAATATTCATCGGATTCATCTAATTTTTGGCACAATTATTTAGAAAATAAAATTATATTTTTTACGAATTTCGAGATAAAAATCCCGATCGGGAAAACATAGCCAACGTAACAATAATTAGAAACAAATTTCACTTTCTTCATTTCTGACAACGACATCGCAAAAACCTTACCACAAAGTCGGGCCTCCAAATTTGAGAAGGACATTTCAAGGTCATCCCAAGGACAACAAAACCACTAGGCATACTTTTTGATTAAATGATTTTTAAGTCGACAGATGTACCAATCAAATAAAAAAAGTTAATTAATTTATCTTCAGTAGTTTTTTCCCAATCAATTTTTGAAAATAAGCTCGAAATTTAGGCCTGACGGTAGAGGACTGCCTTAAACCAACTGGCCGATTTTGATGAAATAACTTAAAGGTTATAAACTGATTCATTGCAAATGACGTACATAACTACTAAATATTTTTGTAAGTTCTTAAAAACAGATGTTTTCTATAGTACTCCAGGTAGTACATTTCAGGTTGAACTTTGTTGCACTGTGTATCACGTGCTTTTTGAAAATTTAAGGGATGCAGCTTTACGAGGGGTGCTCAGGAGGTTTGCTAATTACCAATTTTTAATTTTGTAATGTTTGGCACTCCAAATATTCGACCAGTTCTACAGTTTAAAAGCCCCAGCCGACAATTGTGGGTGGAATTTACTGTAACTAACTGTCAGCAACAGTTAATTTTACGTAAAACACTTCGTAACGATCCCCAACCAACAAAAACGGTTAAAAATACCAATTTTTTTCCATAAACTACATTCCAACATTAATTGAACTACCTAATATTAATAGTAAAATCCTAATAAAAGTGAGACTTGCGTAAACATCCAAATGCACACATACACTTGGGTTACGAGTCTAAAAGTATGTGAAGACTGACTATAGAAATGACTTCTTAAGTCTAAAGTCTTAACTTTAAGTGCCCGACATCTGGGTGTTGACTCGCGGCGCGCTAAAACCAAGGGGAATTATAAGTTCACAAGTGTGGGGAAACTGTAACTGTATCTACAGTAACTTAACCGTCACTACAGTCAAAATTACACACACGGGGGTGCCACAGAAATCGTTCCTCCCGAAGTCTGCCCAAGTTCCAACCTAACGCAAAACCGTCGGTGTCACAGAAAACTCTATTATTTCCCCCGTGATTAAACGACAGTTTTATAAAATAAGCATACTTGCATGCTTTTATAAATAATCAAAACTTGTTTAAAACAACGTTAATGAATTATATGTGCTATCTGCATACGACATATTTTATGTTTTGATCTTTTAATATTTTAAATTAATCATTTTCCAAAACCGACACCTCAAAAATTGCATGTGCCAAGTTCGGCCAAGTTCCACAAAACCAAAATTGCAACTTGCTTCAAAAAAAAAATACCAAATTTCGTATTCGAAATATTTATTCTTATTATTGTTATAGCTATATTGTTATACGCTATACTATTGTTTAAAACAATAACTACAGCGTGTCAAAATTTCAAATGAAAATAAGTTGTATTTCTTGTGAAATTAATAAAACAAAGCGTGCAATGCAATAAAGTGTGAAAGCGTGTGGCAAAAAATACCGGCTTGGGTTTTTAACCCTTCTGTGAGCGGAAGGAACATTTTTGTTCCATTTCAATTTTGCTTGTAAATATCTCGAGTTGTGTGAAAGCTATCGATGTGAAATTTTCTGACAACTCGTCTTCAACGACTCTAAACAAGTTTGCCGATTTTTAAATAAATCTGTTTGTAATCTTGGATTTTATTAGGGAAAACTTTTTTTAACTACGTTGTTGAGCGGAAGACACAAATTTGTACATCGTGTATGAACCGCGTATATCTTAAAAACCTTTATTCAGAAAAATTTGAAATTTTTACTGAATATGTATTAACTCAAAATCATTCAATTTAAAAATTAAATTTTTAAATTAAGCCTACACTTAAAAAATTTTTTCAGTTTTACCTTGAAAAAAAAATTGCAGGTTAGATTAATTACGTAAAACTCGCAAACTGATCAAACAATTGAAAAACGTGATATACTACGTTATAGGGCTTTCAATAAGCTTTCCAAAATGGTCAAATGTGTCATACCCTTCTTTGGTGAAACTATAAGAAAAACAACCAATAGTGTTGAAAAATTACATTTATTTTATACAAAATTGATAAATAATACCACAAATATACTAGAAAACTAGTATTATTTTTATTTCAAAATTATTATTCTTATAAAAATAAATTGTTTTAATCCCATAATTATTATTATTAATGTCCAAAAAGGGGTATTTGTGGCTTTAGGTACTCTTGCTAATAAAAGTAACGGTCACAAATCACCCAAATCATTTATGACCACCAGGTGCAGCTGCCGACAGCTCCTTTTGGAATGACCCAAAAAGGGTTGATGGTAAAACAAACTACCTGCACACATTTTTTGCACGTTTTTAGACCTTTGAACTACTTTTATAGTGACTTCTTCTAAAGAAAGGCATGGCACATTTGACTTTTTTGGAAAGCTAATTAAAAGTCCTATAACGTAGTATACCACGTTTTTCAATTGTTTGATCAGTTTGCGAGTTTTACGTAATTAATCTAACCTGCAATTTTTTTTTCAAGGTAAAACTTAAAAATTTTTTTTAGTGTAGGCTTAATTTAAAAATTTAAGTTTTAAATTAAATGATTTTGAGTTAATACATATTCAGTAAAAATTTCAAATTTTTCTGAATAAAGGTTTTTAAGATATACGCGGTTCAAACACGATGCACAAATTTGTGTCTTCCGCTCAACAACGTATAAAAAATCTTCCGCTCACAGAAGGCTTAACGACGAAGAAGAAGACAATTTGTGTGAAAATTTAAGTGAACTCAACAAATTTTAAATATTATTGACTAAACGTTGTTTTGTTCTGGGGGGAAAGCATAGGAAAACAAAGCAAGCCACCGTGCTCTTGATTTTTAAATTAGGGGACTTTGGAGGACTGATTTCATTTAGCAGCCTCTCGTAAGAAGCCATCTAGTACAGGGGTGGCTTCTGTTGTTTAGTTTGGCGGTCAATTTATAATGTTGAACTATCTTGTTTGTTACGTTTTATGTGCGGGGTTTTGTGTAGTTATTGGTATTGTCTTGGAAAAAAAAGAGAAGCTTGTCTTAAATTAATTGGAAAATAGCAAATAAACGCCAAATAAAGATAGCAAGTCAGACCTGACTTTTGTCTGAATCGTTAGCACGAACAACAAGTTCGAGACGGTTTCTGGAGCACCGACGGTTTTTTTTTCCGAATTTCCGAAAAAACCATCCCCAAAACCGTCGACGGTTTCTGTGGCACCCCGGACAACAATAATGTTCGCGTTAGAGCGAAACAATTTTTAGGTTATGTTACCGTCAATACAGTAACCGAAACAACAATAAAGTACACGCAGACGATTATACATAAAAGTTACGAATTCTTTGGTAAATTACAGTTAAAAAAGCAAAAACAATTTACACGTACCATAATTTTACAGTAAATTTACTCTAAAAGTTAATTGATTCAACCCACGAAAGTTTTTTCTGTGCACAAGAAAGTTGGGAGTTTAAAGAATTCTTTTTAAAAATCTCTAAATGGTGGTGCTGTGGTACGCTGAGATCGTGATCGAAATCAAAACCAGCCCCTGGGCTTCTATATCCATCAAAATCCTTAGAAGATGTTTGAAGTACTTACAAATTTTCACAGAAAAAATTTTCATGGGTTGAATCAACCAACTTTTACAGTAAATTTACTGTAAAATTATGGTACGTGTAATTTGTTGTTGCATTTTTAACTGTATTGACGGTCAATATTACCAAAAAATTTGTAATTTTTACGCAAAATCGCCTGCGTGCATTTTGTTGTTGTTTCGATTACTGTATTGACGGTAACTTATTCAAAAAATTTTGTAACTCTAACGTGAACATTTTTGTATGTATTTTTACTGTAGTGATGGTAAAGTCACTGTAGACACAGTTACAGTTTCCCCACTCTTGTGAATTAATAATTCCCAACTGGTTCTAGCTTGTCACGAACCAAGACCCAGATGCCGGGCACTTAAAAGGGAAGACTTAAGACTTCTATAGTCAGTCTTCACATACTTTCACACTAGCTGAAAACTACTGTAAAAATGTTCATTTTTACAATTGTTTGGTCATCTGACTACCGTGCGTGGTACCATCACCTCAAAAGTAGTATTTTTACAGTAACAGTAAAGTTACTGTGACGGAGAGGTAACCTTAAAATTTTTCTGCCACGAGTATACCTTACTGTAACTATAGGTAAAAAGTTGGTATTTTTAACTATTTTTGTTGGTTGAGGCAATTTAACTGTGGATTTTTGGTTGAATTTACTGTAGACTTGTAATCTTTACGTAGTGTTTTACGTAAAATTTACTGTTGCTAACAGTCAGTTACAGTAAATTCAACCCACAATTGTCGGTTGAGGCTTTTTATTTGCGATACTCCAAGAGTAAGCAAATACTGTAAACGATCAAATGTCTGTCTGTCCGTCCGTCCGTCCGCACAAACATCGAGATCTCGGGAACTATAAGAGCTAGAACCACCAAATGCGCAAGGCGCAGATCAAGTTTGTTTCAAAACCTGACCACGCCCCTTTTTACGCCCACAAACCGCGAAAATCTGTGGCGCTCTCATTTTTTATGCAATCGTTACGGTTTTAAAAGAAATGTAATGATATGTGCACTGTCTTACTACATTCCGAACCATTTTGTGCTCTAATAAATAATAAAGAAGTTATAGAACATTTTGCTATGCCTTTAATCTAGTCTACATACATACTTTACATACACGTGTTTGTGAATCTACAAATGTAGTTAATGTAGCCCCATAGGTGGCGACTCTATCGTTTTTTTTCGTTTTGTTTGTTTAAAGAGGGCAAATGAGTATCGCAAATCCTATAGTCGGGAAAACCGACTATAGCGTTCTTTCTTGTTAACTGTATAATTGGTTGAATTTATAATAACATTTGTATTTAAATTAACAAAAGTTTTGATAATACCTTTGAGCTAGTTAAATTTATTTTTTACGTTTTTGTTCTTTTTATAGGGAACCAAGAAATGGGGGAATTTTTACTAACGGTTTCCAAAAAATATTAAATTCTTTTTAATGTAAGTCTTTGGCAAAGTACAATGTCTTAGTTTGATCAACAATAAATCATTCTATAACCTAAAAATTATTTTATTAGAATCAACAAGTTGCTTTAAAAGACATAGCCATTTTACTTTTTGAAAAGCTACTGTTTTCACGTTGTATATTTCCTTTAAAATCGCTCCGATTGCATTAAAAATGATGGTACCACAGGTTTTTACGGTTTGTGGGCGTTTAAAGGGTCGTGGTCAAGTTTTAAAACTTGATCAAGTTTTAAAACTTGATCTAAAATATGGGGGTTGTAGCTCTTATAGTTCCCGAGATGTCGAAGTTCGTACGGACAGACAGATAGTCAGACATTTGCAACGTTAAAAAAATTTCCATTTACTCTTCGACTAACGGTAATTGAAATATTTAAAAAGAAGGCAATTTTTCAAAAAAAAGCATTTAATTCGTCAAAGCTAAAAATAAATATCTTGTAGCTGGACGAAGCCAAAATAAATGATGGGGAAGAACTTGCAAAGACCTCAAAAACCCACGACCAAAGGTACATCCATTTAAGCATGGTGGTGAACATATGTGTGTACTATATAATGGGTTGCGTATGATTGTCACATTTGGTAATTGGTCTGTCATTTGGGATTAATTATGAAATGTGCACCTCAGATTATTTATAAATACTTGTCCACACACTGCTGTCTTCAACTAAACGAAAATAAAACAAGAAAGAACGCTATATTCGGGTTTCCCGACTATCAGATTTGCAATACTCATTGCCGCCTTAAAAAATAACAAAACGCTAGAGTCGTTACGTAGCTTTCTTTTGGGCGCAAAAAGTTTTAACGCATTAAATGTGGGTTTTTGGGCGTAAAAAGGGGCGTGGTCGGGGTTTGAAACAAACTTGATCTACGTGGGGTATATAAAAGTCTGCGTGCAAAATTTGGTGGCTCTAGCTGCAATGGTTTCCGAGATCTAGAGGCTCGTACGGACGGACGAACGGACGGACAGGCATTCAACGTTTACAGTATTTGCTTACTCTTGGAGTATCGCATGAATAAAATATGAATAATAATGATCATAACCAAGATCATAATGATCCAAAACAAGAAAGATCCCTGTATGGAATGGCCTAACCTTCTGGTTACTGCCTACAAGTCGAAGAGTAAGAATGATTCGTGGGATTAAATGTTTATATTTTCCGTTGGAATCCATGAGTCGTCGATTTTTTAAATTTTATAATAAATAGTAAAAATGAAAGCGCCACAGATTTCCACGCTTTGTGGGCGTTTAACGGGGGTGTAGGTCTTTTTTACATTAAGCAAATTTTTTTTCTGAGTGTGTAAATATATATAAAAAATGTTAATATTATTCTAATATTTTTATATATTTTTCTCACTTGCTTAATTTTTTAATGTTTTGTTATATAAAAACGTTCATTAAATTCCGACGGATGGGTGACGACGAGCTAATACGAAGCAACAGCAACCGAATCATTCAAGTGTGTGAGTGTGAAAGAGATGTCGGAATACGCAGAGGCAATACTTGAGTGGTGCACAGATAGTGGGCTGTGATTGGTGCTAATGCACACTGATGCCTGGCCATCTTTGTGGCTATTGGTGGATTTGAAAACCACCCGCCCATTCCATGCTCAAATCTTGACAGTGATAGTTTCAAGCCAAAGTCGGCGCACCTTTATAAAAACAAAAACAAAGTTTGGCATCAAAAGATAAGACCATATTTTTTGGAACACAGAAACCAAAATTAAGTTGCCCTTTAAGTCTGACAATATTTACAAAAACTGCCTAGAACTTGACACCTTCACATCCACCTAAATACTGTCAAAGCCCTGAGCATTGGATTGGCCACCACAAAAGCAGCTACACAGCAATGTCGTTTGCTGCGGTATGCCTTTGCCTGTCCTCGGCGTTGGGTCTGTCTTCATTGGCTGGCTGCAGTAAGACGAAAATGTCAGCCCAAAGTCACCGCCAACCGTTACGGGTGGGCGGCGCGGTGGTGTTGCAAGCGTAAAAAGGACCACGAGTTTGCAAGGACATACAATCGCCCGCGCCTTCCCACACTGAGTAGAGATAGGATAAGCAAAAATAGTAGAAGTAGATAAGAATAAGGAAACCGTGCGCAGAATCTCTGCGGCTGGCAGCAAACAGTCCGGAAAAAATGGCTAGCAATATTTTACGGTACACAAAACGAAAGAGAAAACACATTTTTAAATAAAAGAAGAAAAAATAATGTCAACGGTTGAAAAATAAGCAGAAACCAACTGAATATGCCACAGCAACGCGAGTGCTCGGTCTAGTTTACTTATGCAAAGAAGTAGACAAACGAAAATCAAACTTCATCTCTAGCAGCCAATGGCCAGTGCTTTCCCAGAACGTCAATCAGAACTTCGTTGTTACAATCGGAGGATTTCAAGCTGTATCGGCATCGATTACAGGTTCGGTTTACCGTTACGGTTGCGGTTGCGGTGCGATACGTATGTCGCGCTTACAGTTAAAGCTTTACCAAAAATTAAACAAAATGGTGCTTAAAGTGAAAACAATATACATAGTGATTGTGCTCCAGACTCAGATTTTGGGTTAATATCGGAAATATAATACAATCATACATATATTAGCATAAGCTCCTGTAAAATGGACCTATCTACAGCCTATCGGTACAACCAGAACATGATGGAATATTATACATGTAATAGTCAATCCAAAATAAATTTATACTCATAATTGTAATAAATTTTCCAGTGAACTGTTGTTTAAGACTCAAGGATCTTTTGCCTTACAAACTTAAATAAATTTAACAATTTGTAAAATGTGAAATTCCGTCCGAGTAAAAAACGACTCTCACCAAAAGTGTGCGGATTTGTAAAGCAGCACAACAAATCTGCTTTTAGAATCTCTCACAACCAGCTGGCCGGTTTTTTTTTTGATAATAAAACTGGGAAGTTTGTACTTTACAGAAACTTTATATAAAAACTTATATAAATCAGCAGAAAAAATGTCCTCATTTGTAGGTCTAAAACATAAAGACACATTTTGTACCGAATTTTTTAAAGTTTTAACAGTTTTTGCGAAAAAATTGCATCATTTAAAAATACAAAAGAATAACATGTATGGGGCAAAAAACCATACGAAAATAGAAAAAATACCAAAATAAAAAAACACTTTTTGCTGGTATTAATTAAATGTCAGTTGCTAAGACGAGTTTCCTTGATATCAAAATAAAATGTCGTGACGAAATCAAATAAAAAAAAATATAAACATGGTTAATTAATTAATTTATGAATTTTTGGCCTTGACCGTCTGGTGGAAATGCCCATATGTGCCTTAAATTTTTTTTAAAACACTAAAAATGTTCCATAAGATCGGAGACCTTTCCCAAATATAGTGGCTATGACCTGGGAACCTCCGTTTGCTATTCCACTACAAATTAGTTTTGAGCTAAAGAATTGATAACTGTTATTTTTAAAAGGAAGGATGGTAAAGTAAACTAAGGAAGTAAGGACATGCCCTATCGAGAGCTTTTGAAATATGATCTGCGTACACAAGAAAAACCTTTATTTTTACAAGTTTACTAATTTAAAAAACGAGTAATTTAAGCCAGCTGAAAGGACTTACAGATGTATAGCAGCAACGCTAAAATTTATTTAAAAAGGTATTACTTCAGTATTTAATTTTGTTTTGCTCCTCTTCCATTAAATATCTGTACATTCAAAATAGTTTCTTTGGCAACTTAATTATAAGTACAATGGGTTGATTTATTAGGTACCTGGTTTTTAGTTCATTGCAACAATGGAATTTTACGCATGCATGTGATACTGAAAGTCAATAGATACTTTATTATTTGACAACTCCAAACAATCGTCTTTTGTTCATAGTTCTACTACGCTCGATATCCTGCTGAGATCCTCAAGCAACAAAGGTCTGAGTTGAGCGGATTCGCTTAAATGTGTAAGAACGAACCTTTTCGCTTACTCAGCTGCTAGTTTTTGGCCAGTACGCAGATTTTTTTATATTTAATGTTGAAAATACAAATTTTAAAGACTTTTTGATACCCTTTACCCCTTATATATTTTCTATACAAACAGCATTTAGTGAGTTTATAACAAATTTGATCTGCATGGGGTATCGTGTGTAAAAACATATCTGTGTAATGGCTTCACTTTGACATAATTTTTTTAAGCAAAATAATCAAGATATAACAATAAAAATTGGTTTAAATTATCACCTTTTTGGCGATTTTTTCAAAAACAATTTTGATGATCACGAGATCATAAGATTGCTCAGCTTTTGGTAAATAATACACCGAAACAAAACCAATTCTACAGTTAAAAAGCCCCAACCGACAATTGTGGGTTGAATTTACTGTAACAAGTCAGTTACAGTAAATTTTACGTAAAACAATACGTAACGATTACAAATCTACAATAAATTCAACAAAAAATGTACAGTTGGCTGACCCCATCCGATTAAAATGATTAGAAATACTTAACCTTAAACTCACTCCTGTGAATTTATAATTCCCAACTGGTTCTAGCTCGTCACGAACCAAGACCCTGAGGACGGGAACTTTAAAGTGAAGTCATAAGACTTTTATTGTCAGTCTTCACATACTTTCACACTAGCTGAAACTACTGTAAAATGTTTATTTATACAATTTTATGGTCATCTGACTACTATGCGTGGTAACAAAGTAAGTGTGACGACGAGGTGACTTTACAATTTTTCTGGTACGAACATACCTTACAGTAATTATTGCTCAAAAATTGGTATTTTTTACCATTTTTGTCGGTTGGGGCCATTCAACTGTGAAAGTTTGGTTGAATTTACTGTAAATTTGTAATCGTTACGTAGTGCTTAACGTAAAATGTACTGTTGCTGGGAGTTAATTACAGTAAATTTGACCCATAAAACCCAAAAAATTTGTTCTGTGTACTCTTCGAGTATCGCAAAGAAAAAGTGTTTTCTCTAGCATTAAAAATGTGGACACCACAGAGTTTCGCGGTTTGTGGGCGTAAAAAGGGTCGTGGTCAGGTTTTGAAACAAACTTGATCTGCGCTTTGCTAATAAAAGTCTGTGTGCAAAATTTGGTGGTTCTGGCTCTTATAGTTCCCGAAATCTCGATGTTTGTGCGGACAGAATGACGGACGGACATTTCAACGTTGACAGTATGTGCTTACTCTTCAAGTATCGCAAGTAAAAAGCACGCGTTAATAGCTTACCGAACGAAAAAGTAACGAGAAGGAAGACTAACTTCGGCAAGTCGAAGTTAATATACCATTGCGGATAGAGAATACAGTAGTCTGTTTTATATAAGCCAAAGTTATCAGCCACATTTTTGTAAAAAAATACATTTTGGAGAAATTGTATGTTGAAAGTTTTCACTAAAGGCCTCTTTACACCTCAGTAGGAATTTTCGAAACAGAATTGTATATGTTTCACGTCAGATTAAATTTTCTGTTATACATCTGGAGAATTTTTCGAAAAATTGGCGACTGTTTGATAAAATCGTCGACACAGAAAAAAAAATCTGCCTGCTTATAAAATGGATGTATTATAATTGTGTTCATTTATTTTGAGTGTATTACAAGGGCTAATTAATTCTTAATTATTTAAGTGTGTTGTTACTGCAGATTAAAACCGCCTTTTGCTTGATTCATAATTTTTGTAATCAGCAATAAAAATGTCGATTATATTAGCGGATTTGACGAACAGCCATCTGATACTTGTATTACATCGCTGCAGCCATATATTGGCAGACCAAATGATTACGCAACGATGATCAGAAACCATTTATGAGCCCATATGAATTCCAGCGCAGGAGCTGTGTCCTGGCAGAACCAGGCAGCCTTCGTCAAAGATAACAATGAAGCCAGGCGTTAAATAAGGCATTGCAGCGAGCAAACGAAACCCAAGCCCCATATTTCCAAACATAAAATAAGTACGTTTTTTTTGTGCTTTTATTTTTGAAGCTTTGTCCTTTTTGGCTTTTTTTTTGCTATGGCTGATGGTAAAGTCACCCGCACTTCTTGTAAAGCTTCCTCAGAAAACTCCTCCATCATCGCATTTAAAAATGAAAACATTTCCTGGATTTTAGAGGACGTAGTCGCACTTTAAATGGCATTTATGTTGCAGTGGTTTTTGTTGGTCAAATCCCAGTGTTCGGACTTAGCTTAAATTGCCTTGATGATTTTAATCGTATCTTCGCGACTGTTTTTTGAAATTCTATTTTTATTTTTTCAAGCTCCCGACATTTTTGACACTCTACTGCGTGACAACAAAGGCAATGAGTACTATGATATTCCTACACAGAAAAAAATTTATGGGTAAATTTAACCAATTCTACAGTTAAAAAGCCCCAACCGACAATTGTGGGCTAAATTTACTGTAACTGACGGTCAACAACAGTAAATTTTACTTAAAACACTATCGGGGGTGCCACAGAAACCGTTCCTCCCGAAGTCCGCCCAAGTTCCAACCCAAGGCAAAACCGTCGGTGCCACAGAAAACTCTATCATTTCCCCCGTGTTTTAAACGACAGTTTTATACTTGCACCTTTTTATAAATAATGAAAAATTTTTTAAAACAACGTTAATGAATTGTATGTGCTATCTGCATACAAAATTTTTTATGTTTTGATCTTTTTATATTTTAAATTAATAAATCTCCAAAAAACCGTCACCTCAAAAATTGCTTGTGTGATTCCGGCCAAATTCCACCCGAGAAACCAAAATGCCAACTTGCTCCAAATAGAAAATACCAAATTTCGGAGTAATTTTCATATTTTAAATATGATTGTTATTATTGTTATGGTACGCTATACTATTGTTTATAACTATAACTAAAGCGTGTCAAAATTTCAAGTGAAAATAAGTTGTACTTCTTGTGAAATTAATAAAACAAATCGTTGCATTGCACTTAAGTGTGACCGCGTGTGGCAAAAAATACCGGCTTGGGTAAAAACCTTAAAAAACGACGAAGAAGAAGACAAATTGTATAAAAATGCAAGTGAATTCAACAAATATGAATATTATTGCCTAAATGTTGTTTAGTTTTAGGGGAAAGCATAGGAAATCAAAGCGAGCCACCGTGCTCTTGATTTTTATATTAGAAAACGCCGCTTTCGCAAAGGGATTCGCTCTGGGGACTGATTTTATGTAGCGGCCTCTCATAAGAAGCCATGTAATACAGGGATGGCTTCTGTTGTTTAGGTTGGCGGTCATTTTAAAATGTTGAACTATTTTGTTCGTTACGATTTATGTGTAGAGTTTTTTTAGTTGTTGGTATTGTCTTGAAAAATAAGTAAAACTTGGCTTGAATTTATTGAAAAATAGCAAATAAATGACAAATAAAAAAAAGAAGTCAGCCCTGTCTTTTTTCCGAATCGTTAGTCCCAACAACAAGTTCGAGACGGTTTCTGTAGCACCGACGATTTTTTCCGAATTTCCGAAAAATAACTCCCCAAAACCGTCGACGGTTTCTGTGGCACCCCCGTATGTAACGATTTCAAATCTACAGTAAATTCAACCAAAAATCTACAGTTAAATGGCCCCAACCGACAAAAATGGTTACCAAATAAATTGGTAAAAAAATAATTCGAGTTCACTTTCTTTTTGTAATAGTAAAAATAAGCATTTTTTTATCATTGAACAATATAATAGTAATTTTACCAATTCTAAAAGTAAGTTCACCAAAATCCTAACAAAAGTGAAACTTCCGTAAACATCCAAATGCACACATACACTTGTCTTACAGCTGGTGTGAAAGTATGTGAAGACTGACTATAGAAATGACTTATAAAGTCTTAACTTGTTGTTGCCCGACGACTGGGTATTGGCTCGATACGTGCTAGAACCAGTAGGGAACTATAAGTTTAGAAGTGTGGGGAAAATGTAACTGTATCTACAGTTACTTAACCGTCACTACAGTAAAAAACAAGATATAACGCTATAGTCGGGTTTCCCGAGTATCAGATTTGCGATACTCAGTGCCCTCTTAAAAAAAAACAAAACAAGAAAAACTCTTTGAAAAAATATAGCCTGCTTTTAGGCACAATCAATTTTTAGCGCACTTTTTTTTATTTATTTATTTATTTATCTTCCTAGCTACAAGTTAAACTTATATATTAATTTGCTAGTAAATAATCTCAAAAACAGTTATTTTAAAGACGGTTACATAAAAAAGACATATACATAATAAATAAAAAGACTATATATAACATTAAAAAAAAAAATGAACAAAATGGGATACAAATTTTGAATGAAACATATAGTTTTTACAAATTTAAACAAATTTAAATACTGATGATGGGGGTACTTAAACTAATTTAAACTTATTTCTCTCATTTATATAAACGGTTTTTAAGATGTATATTTAATTTTGATTTGAAATTCGGAACGCTCTTAATTATTTGTAATCCATTGGGAAGTTCGTTCCAAAACCTAACAGCAAAAATAAAGAATTGTTTTTCAGAAAATGCTCTTTTGTGTCGTATGCATGCAATCTTATTCGTTTGGCTTGAACTGGTAAATGTTAGTTTTTTGTAAGGATAATCAGGTTCTTTGGTGTTAATTATTTTGTGCAATGCCACTATGCCCTGAATTGGATCCATGATTGAAGATCAACTTTAAATATCTTGTACGCTAAACATGAAATCGGATGCCCACGCATTACTTGTGTACACAACTTTTCAAAAATTGTCAGATTTTCAACATTTTTAGACAACTGTATAGATTATTTTCAATACAAACAACATTTATTTAGGCCACTTTTCTCTAGCATTAAAAATGTGGGCACCACAGAGTTTCGCGGTTTGTGGGCGTTAAAAGGGACGTGGTCGGGTTTTGAAACAAACTACGTGAGGTATACAGAAGTCTGTGTGCAAAATTGTATGGCTCTAGCTCCTATGGTTCCCGAGATCTCGATGGTCCTACGGACGGACGGACAGACAGACATTCAACGTTTACAGTATTTGCTTACTTTTCGAGTATCGCAAATAATTAGTCAAACATTTGTATAACAGCATAAAATAAGATGATTTGGAAAGTTTAATGTTCAAAGGGGTTACACTGAGCGAAGAAAGCTTACTGAAACAGACGGACGGACAGACGGACATGGCTATGTTGACTCGTCTGGTGACGAGTGCTTCAGTTCCCCAATACATCGATTTGATTCAAACAAAAAGAATTTTACCTTTAAAAAAGCCGTTCCAACTTTGTGTTTTTATATCTTTAAAACGAAGTATTGGATTGAGATGATTGAAGTGAAGAGCCAAAATGCAACCATGGTAAATTTTCCTTCATCGGCCCCAACAGCCCACTTTTTGAAAAATTATTTTTGGACTTACACCCCTACTTCTTCTTCTTTTTCTTTTAAAAGCAATAACTTTTGACTCGTATTTAATTTTTTAAGATCGGGCCTTTTCAAGTCTACGTGTATAAAGTAGTCTTCTTTAACACACTCTTTCCGTTGCTTAACGTTACTTTGTTGACGGCAGTCGACAGTGATGTATCTGTCCCTCTTAAAATTGTTTAGTTTTCCATACTCATTAAATTCAGAAATAATAAGTCCGGAGTAAACAGACGCAGTTAGTGCCGCAAATTCAAATTAGTGAAATAATCAAGAATCCCGCAGTGAAGTACTGTAAATGGACTGAAACAAGTGACTTTTCTTGTGTCTCTTCGCAGCATGTTTGTCATTAGTTCTTTTGTCTTAAATCTTTATACGACGCGCGGCTTCTTTGTGACTTCACGCACTTTTGGTACCGAAGTTGTTTTTTTTTTGCTGTACAAAACACATCAGTAAACAATACCAACGATACCAAATCTTCATTCGTTTAATAATAATATAATTAACTTATTTTTATTTTGAAGTTTAAATTACCTTTTTTTTTTTTATTAAACAGGTCACGGAGGCGTTAATCAACTAGGGGGCGTATTCGTTAATGGGCGTCCACTGCCCGATGTAGTTCGTCAGCGTATTGTGGAGCTGGCGCACAATGGGGTCCGCCCATGTGACATATCACGCCAGTTACGAGTGAGTCATGGCTGTGTGTCTAAGATACTATCAAGGTAATTATGATCTACAAAACGGCGAATATTTGAAGGCTTTTCTGGGTACTTTGTTCTTATTTTTATTTTTTTTTTTTTAATGCTTACATTCATAAAATATCGTCTTTAAACAGCGATAGTGTCGTCCAATTTGCAAGCGCTACAGAAGTAAACAAAAGTTGGAGCAATGAAAAAAATCAATTAATATTTTTTTAGCACAGTTTTGAAAAACTTTTTAAATTGTCTTAGTTGTTGAAAAAAAAGCTATTCAATTGTAGTAAAACGTCTTATTAATAGCATTATACTACTTTACAGCTACGCCGCGAAAAAAAAAAATAAATTTTTTGTTTACAACACTTTATTACAAATTTGTTGTTTCTAAATGACCCAATGCTTTATTTTCAGATATTATGAGACTGGTAGCTTTAAGGCCGGTGTTATTGGCGGCTCCAAGCCAAAAGTGGCCACTCCCCCAGTTGTAGATGCAATAGCCAACTATAAACGGGAAAATCCTACCATGTTTGCTTGGGAGATACGAGATCGGCTTTTGGCAGAAGCTATATGCTCGCAGGACAATGTTCCCAGCGTTTCTTCAATAAACCGGTAAGAAAAACTATTTGAAAATACCAAAACCCAAGCCAGGATTAGAACGGATATACGCACATCCGCTATGCGTTGTGTTAGTGTTTCCAAGTTCGTTTGCTGTCATGCTGTTAACATCCGTATCCGTTTCCGCAAAACCAAAACCAAAGTCATCCTCTTCTGTGACTTAATGTTTTTACCAAACCTTTCATCTTCTAAACATAGCTAAGTAATTTTTAGCGTTCATAATTGTGGCACAATGCTTGACACACGACCACAACAAGAGCCACTTTCCTCTCGACTATCCGGTGTGGCTTTATTGCCGACATCATCATCGTTGAATCTTGCCAATGCCACGTGGCAGTTTCGTTGTCAACACTGCCCACATTGCTTTTATTTACGCACTTCATTTTTGACCCTTATTTATGTAAGAAGCATTCAAAAATGACGTGAAAAGCAACTGCATATCCTTTGTGCTCAAATTGTGTCTTTTTTAAATAAGTTGCAAACTGTTTTATTAAAAATATTTAAAAGAAAAATATAAAAATTAAAGAATGAAATTCAGTCAACTATTTCTTTAAATTTTAAAATAGCAGTTATGTATGTACAACTATTTTTTATTTAGTCGTAAAGTAAAAGAGACTATACTGTGAACGTTGGAAACATCTGTCTGTCAGTACGAACGTTGAGATTTATTTTATTTTATTTTTGTACATAGACTTTTAAATACTCCACGCAGATCAAGATTGTTTCAAAACCTGACCACGCCTCTTTTAACGCCCACAAATGGTGAAAATCTCTGGCGCTCGAATTTTTTTATTTTTTGTTTTACGCCCGTAGTCCCACGGCCCACATATCCGCCCAACCGACCGGGGGCGCAGCCGAGTATCGTACGGCACGATTCGCGAGAAGACAGACGCGAGTTATGAAAATATAGGCAAAAGTCCGAGGAAAAAGTAGGATCTAATTTTGTGCTAACGAAGTTAGTATAAATCGTTTTAAGAGCGGCGGAGAGTCAGAATTTGAGATTATAGGATAAAGTATATTATAGTCAGAACACAATACTCTGAAAGGCTCATGCAAGTCATAGTTAGATCTACAATGGTTTAATGTTAAGGGTATTTTTAATTTCTAATTTCTAGTTAATCTACTTGGCACAGAAAAGTTAAGCCGACCAACCAAGTCGGCACTGTCAATATCACCACGAATAAGATTATAAATAAAAATAGTACCAAGCATCGTTCTACGGTTAGCTAGGGAGGGTAAATTAATTAAAAGTAATCTGATAGTATAAGAAGGTAAGTTAAGGTTTGCATCCCAGTTGAGGCGCCGTAAAGCAAAAATTAAAAAGTTTTTCTGTACAGATTCAATGCGATCTATATGTACTCCGTATTGGGGACTCCAGACGGCAGACCCATACTCTAGAATCGGACGGACTAGCGAAGTAAATTAGGTCTTAGTGACGTAGGGATCGTCAAGTTCCTTCGACCATCTTTTAATGAAACCAAGCACTCCCCTGGCTTTATTAACCATGGACGAAATGTGATCAGTAAACTTAAGTTTTGGGTCCAAGAGAACGCCAAGATCGTCAACCATAGTTATTCTATCCAAAGATTTACCACTTTGTGAGTAAGTTGCAAGTTTTGGATTGACTCGGCAAAAAGTCATCAGCTTGCACTTAGACCCGTTTAAATTTAGTAAATTATCACGGCACCAGTTTTGAAAATTATTTAGATCGGATTGTAAGTCATCTGCGTACATAAGCACGCGAGAATAATTTATAACTAATGGAAGGTCGTTAATAAAGGTGACTTCCTTGTGGGACGCCGGAGGTAACTCGGAGAAGACCAGAAAGAGAATTTTTAAAAAGGACTCTTTGTGTCCTGCCATTCAGATAACTTAAGATCCATCTAAGAAGATCAATTGGAAACCCTAACAAGTTAAGTTTCCGAACTAAAAGTGAGTGACTTACAGAGTCAAATGCTTTACTAAAGTCAGTGTAAATGACATCTGTTTGAAAGCTACTTTTAAAGCCCTTTATCACGAATAACATGAGCTCCAAAAGGTTAGTAGTTGTTGATCATCTTTTTGTAAACCCGTATTGACACGGATATATAACTGACCTACAAAGATGCTGCAAATGAGGAGTAATGACATTTTCGAAAAGTTTGGGAATAGCCGACAACTTAGAGATACCTCTATAACTGCTGGCATCCAATTTGTTACCTTTTTTGTGGAGAGGAATAACAAATGACTCCTTCCAAATAAGGGGAAATTGGGAGGTTTCTAAAGATAAGGTGAACAATTTGAGAAAGGGTTTGCATAGGGCTTCCGCGCAATTCCTAAGCACGCAGCCAGGAATTCCGTCGGGACCTGAGAGTAAAACTGGCATAACACGTTGAAGATCCAAAACTAAAAAGCTTTCGTTTAATCAAGAAGTTACAGAACACATCGCGTTGCCGCCTACATAATCTTCATTCATACATATAATAAGTTTCTATATTTAAACTACACAGAAAAACAATTCTGGGTTGAATTTACTGTAATTGAATGTCAGCCACAGTAAATTTTATGTGAAACACTACGAATCAACAGTAAATTCAACCAAAAATCTACAGTTAAATGGCCAAAAATGGTTAAAAATACAAACTTTTTACCAATAATTAGTGCAACATTTTTTTTTAATAGTAAAACTACCAATATTTTTTTAAATAAGTGTGGCCTGCTTTTAAGCGCAATAAATTTATAACGCACGTGCAAACACACTTCCTTGGAACTGGCCGGATTTTCAAAATTTGGATATTTATGTAGATATTTTGTATACAAACAATATTTATTGGGGCCACTTTTCGCTAGCATTTATGTTTATGTGTAGCCAGCTTCCAAGCGCAATTAATTTTTAACGCATTTGTATACAAAATTGCTTAAAACAGGCTAGATTTTAAGACAAATGTGTAGATTTTTTTTAATAAAAACAACATTTATTAAAGCCACTTTTCTCTAGCATTAAAAATGTGGGCACAAGTTTAGCAGTTTGTAACCGTTAAAGGGGCGTGGTCGGGTTTTGAAACAAACTTGATATTTTGTTAGATATTTGGGTAGATGTTTTCAATACAAACAACATTTATTAGGGCCACTTTTCTCTAGCATTAAAAATGTGGGCACCACAGAGTTTCACGGTTTGTGGGCGTAAATAGGGGCGTGCTCGGGTTTCGAAACAAACAAGATCTGCGCTTTGCCTATGGTTCTAATGGTTCCCGAGATCTAGGGGCTCGTACGGACAGACGGACAGACGGACGGACGGACAGACAGACAGACATTTCAACGTTTACAGTCTTTGCTTACTCTTCGAGTATCGCAAATATCGTGCTGCAATACTCTCTATAAAAAAAACATTGTCGTTGTAATGCGATTCGTGCAGACGATCGATTCCGAAATTACATTTTCTTAGTCCACCACAAGACGCTGAGAGTGATTCAGGTGACGAAATAGATAATATAGATCCCTCCGTTGAATGGGAATTGATTACTGACTTTTTTAAAAGACAATCGGATGATAATATTTCAAAAGTAAAATTGAAGCGCGAAAAATTTAAGTTACATACAAATGTGAATGTCATAAACAAAATTAAAAGTGTACTTCTTAATGCAACTTCTCGGCAGGAAAAATACAATCTGTTGACACCATTGCCAACTAAGTGGAGTATACGAAAGGTGTGGAGAACGTTTAATGTTTCACGTCAGATAGCATCAACTGCCAAGAAACTGAAAATGACAATTTATGTCTTCGGATAACAAATGTGGCTGACCGATTTCGAAAAGCGTTTTACAAGAAGTGGGAAATTCGTACACATCCCATCAATGGAGTCGCCTAATGCCGGTTCGAAAAGACTTGGTTTCAATTGTAAATACGGGGGTTAGCGAGCAAGAGCAAAAGGACTGCTTTTAAACAACATCAAAGATGCCTATCCGGTTATTACTCGCTCTTTTCTATGGAGTTGAAGTTTTTGGTACCTGTGATGTAGCAAGTCGATATAAAAACAAGAAAGAACGCTATAGTCGGGTTTCCCGACTATAAAATTTGCGATACTCATTGCCCTCTTTAAAAACAGTTAGCTAGCCCTCTTCAATAATGTGTAGCCTACTTTCATGCGCAATCAGTTTTAAGCGCCCTCTCTTAAAAAAAAAATTGTTTTGCCTACTTTTGAGCGCAATAAAAATTTTCAACGCAGTTGTATACACAATTTCGAAATTTTCAACGCAGTTGTATACACAATTTCTTGAAAGTGGTCAGATTTAAATTTAATTTAGATTTAATTTTTAGATATTTGGGTAGATATTTTCAATACGAACAACATTTGTAAGGGCCACTTTTCCCTAGCACTAAAAATGTGGACACCACAGAGTTTTTTCCGGTTTGTGGGCGTAAAAAGGGGCGTGGTCAGGTTTTGAAACAAACTTGATCTGCGCCTTGCTCATAGAAGTCTGTGTGCAAAATTTGGTGGTTCTAGCTCTAATAGTTCCCGAGATCTCGATGTTTGTGCGGACAGACAGACAGACGGACGGACGGACGGACGGACGGACAGACAGACATTTGATCGTTTACAGTATTTGCTTACTCTTCGAGTATCGCAAATAAAAAGTGGCATTTAATAACACAGGGCAACACTAAAAAAACTCCACGGATCATTTGCACTTTTCCATGACAATTGGGTTCTCCTGAGTCCAAGTCCCATACAAAATTATTTTATTAGGTTCCGCGGTATAGCGATGAATAGAAAAGTAGCATGTTGGACGACAGTTTGAATTATGTCGCCTATTCCAAAGAAGTTACCGTGATATTTTTAGCTGGATTATACACTCAAGACACCACTGCACTGAACAAAAATTGTCCCCGGCTTGGACATTAGTCCATGCCGTTGGAATAAGACGTCAAAGTTGAAATCTCTCATATAAGTCAAGTTTTTGTCACATTCACTGGCCTGTTAAAAATATACCTAAAATGGTAGAATTTTTCATTTTACCTAGATTTTGTAGCCCTTTTATTGTATTTTGTTGGAATTCTTATAGCAATTAAGGTTAGTTTTTTTTACTATTTCTACTACTATATTTTCTCCCAATTTTTGAAAAGTCAAAAAAATTACTGAAAGCGCAAAAAACTTCGACTTGAATGTTGGAATGCTGGATTGATCTAAAAATTTTAGTTTTTCTTCATGAAATTATTAATTCTAGGCAACCTGATTACCTTTACGACATGATTCGTGACATGATTCTCACAAAGAACGAAAAATGTAATTAGCATTAGAACAAAACTTGCAAGCTCGGAGAAACAATTTCTTGTGTATGCCATAAAAACTTGAAACTCTTTGCCTCATTCTTTAAATACCATTACTTGCACATTAAAATTTAGTGTTAAACTTAAACAACACTTTAATACACTCACATAAAACAAAAGTAATAAAATATAATAGGAAAAGGCGTCATAAAAAAAAAAATATATATATACAGGGGTGCAGCAAACCATTCAGCTCACATTCAGCTTGATTTCAATTCCTGGGTGCTAGCCTCAATTCAGCTGTGTTTAGCTGTTTTAAAACAGCTAGCCAATGTGTCAGCTATTTGGGTAAATAAAGCTAAAATAAAGGGTTTTCATTAACAAGCCATATATCACAGAAAAGCTGGTACAATTTCTGATAATTCTGCATTAAAATAATAACATTTTGCAAGCAATTATTATTTTTAATAATGTTTTTAGCAAATTGCTTAGAAACTGGCTTGTAAAAATTGTCAAACATAGCTAAATAGCATTTGACTGGTGCCACCTAGTTAAGTTCGAAAAGCGAAAACATATTTTATGATGGTAAAACACAGATGATTGTGTTAAAAAGCAGTAACAAAGTATAACAAATAAGTTGTCATTCTTAATTTGTTAGTCAAGCGCGTTTTTCTATTTATTTTGTGAAAAAAGGTTTAAATACTATTTTTCCTAGTGTGGCAACGATTGAAAATGTCATCTGTTGCGTAGGAAGTGGAAGGAAAAAAACAGAAATTAGCTAAATTACATACATAAATGACCATAAACAATACCAAAAACAATACCAAAAACAACAACAAAATCAAACGTTTTGTCCGATTTGGAAAATGGGTCCAAAGAGTCTCTTAAGCGTCTTCGCCCTATGGTTTCCTTTATCGCCTGTTGCCTGCGCAGCTCATCTAGTGCAAGAAGTTTTTTACAAGGCATTTTGTTTAATTTGTTTAAAATTTGTTAGCTATTTAGTGCCAGTTCGGGTCCAGTTCGAAATGGTTTGTGAGTTAGCTAAAAATATGAAATCGCTCGAAGTTCCGTGGCACCCAGGAAATTTTTCAGCGATTTGACAAAAAGCTGAATTCAAAATCGCCCCAGTTTGCCGTAGCACCCCTGATATATTGTAATTGAAATTTTTATAATAATGTAACTGAATGAAATGAAATTGTAATTGAATGTGTAATAGATTTTTTAATGTAATTAATGTAACATTTTATGTACAAAGTAACTAGCGCAGTAAGAAATAAGTTTCACACTTGTGGCGCTAGGATAGTAAAACAATAAAATTTAAATTAAAAGTTCTTTAACGATAAGTTCACGAAACATTTAAGAGATAATGATCAGTCTTTTTACATTTACGGAGCTTCGACAACGTTTTTGTATTCCTGTGGGATCAAAGAAACCCATTATGTTTGTGTGTACCATATCCACCAAAACATGAGGCTTAAATTCATTGACATCCAGGACGCTCTTGATGCCCTGGAGTAGAACCCGTTGTAGACATGTTCCTTGATTCCTAAGCGCAAAAAATAGTCTATTTTACCTTATTTTAAGTCCATATTTCGGTACATTAGTCATATTTTTTTCTGGGTGCAACATTTATTTCACTGGGCGTAACCGATAAAGGGGATAAAGAAGTGTGTGTGCAAATTTGGTGGCTCCAGCTCTTATGGTTCCCGAGGTTTTGACGTTCGTACGGAGGGACGGACGGACAGACAGAAATTTGCAACGTTCACAGTATTCTCTTTTACTCTACGAGTAACGAGAATAAACAAGAAAGAACGCTATAGTCGGGTTTCCCGACTATAAGATTTGCGATACTCATTGCCCTCTTTAAAAACAGCTATATCCTCTTCAACAAAGTGTAGCCTACTTTCGGGCGCAATAAAAATTTGCAACGCACTTGTATACACAATTTCTTGAAAATGGCCAGATTTTCAAAATTTTTAGATATTTGGGTAGATATTTTCAATACAAACAACATTTATCAAAGGCACTTTTCTCTAGCATTAAAAATGTGGACACCACAGAGTTTCGTGGTTTGTGGGCGTACAAAGGGGCGTGGTCAGGTTTTGAAGCAAACTTGATCTGCGCCTTGCTCATAGCAGTCTGTGTGCAAAATTTGGTGGCTCTAGCTCTTATAGTTCCCGAGATCTCGATGTTTGTGCGGACGGACAGACAGACATTTCAACGTTTACAGTATTTGCTTACTCTTCGAATATCGCAAATAAAAAGTGGTAAATTAAAAAAAAAAACAAGAAAGAACGCTATAGTTGGGTTTCCCGACTTTTTTCCCCTTGATAAAAAAAAGTGTTGCCCGCATTTAAGAGCACTTCATTTTTATTGCGATACTCGAAGAGTAAGCAAATACTGTAAACGATCAAATGTCTGTCTGTCCGTCCGTCCGTCCGTCCGTACGAGCTCCTAGATCTCGGGAACCATAAGAGCTAGAGCCACCAAATTTTGCACACAGAATTCTATATACCCCACGTAGATCAAGTTTGTTTCAAAACCCGACCACGACCCTTTTAACGCCCACAAACCGCGAAAATCTGTGGCGCTCTCATTTTTTATGCAATCTTTGCGGTTTTAAAAGAAATATAATGATATGTGCACCGTCTAACTATATACCGAACCATTTAATGCTCTAATAAATAATAAAGAAGTTATAGAACATTTTGGTATGCCTTGAATCTAGTCTACATACATATTTTACATACACGTGTTTGTTTACATACAAATGTAGATAATGTAGCCCCATAGGTGGCGACTCTATCGTTTTTTCTCGTTTTGGTTTTTTAATGAGGGTAAATGAGTATCGCAAATCTTATAGTCGGGAAACCCGACTATAGCGTTCTTTCTTGTTTTCTTTAGCTTTCAAAATAAGGGCACCTCAGAGTTTCGCGGCTTGTAGGCGTTAAAACGAGCGTGATCAACTTTTAAAACAAATTTGATTTGCGTGGGCTATAAATTTTGTGGTTCTTAGTTTTATAGCTTCCGAGGTCTCGGCGCTCATACGGACAGACAGACAGACATTCGCAACGATCAACTATTCGTACTCCCTGATTAATTCAAGGAGTACAACTGCCTCAAAAAACCATATTTTCGTTCGGTAAGGATACTTCATTTCGAAAATTAGTGCTAAAGGGCTCTTACTTGGCTTTCATATCATGTCGAATTGCACTTGTTTTACTTTACTTGCTCTTTCCCACTTGTATCAAGCTTATACATTAATAAAAAAAATTTAAATTAGAATTGGAATTTCAACCACACCCGACACGTGCAGCCATTCATAATCAATTCGATTCGTATTACCACTGGGCCTACAATACTTAACCAACGCGAAAGCTGACATGTGACCGATGATAATGCAAAAGTCGCGGCGACAGGGGTAATTCTTGGTATAATCAGCAAGAACATTTCATAATGCGACAATGTGTGATGTGATGGCACTTGAGCGATGATTA
This sequence comes from Drosophila oshimai, assembly GCA_018150695.1. NCBI lineage: Eukaryota > Metazoa > Arthropoda > Insecta > Diptera > Drosophilidae > Drosophila > Drosophila oshimai. The sequence continues at coordinate 813,433 of JAECWM010000268.1, read as the reverse complement.
GGGTGGTGATTCAATCGAATCAAAATTGTGCGTACCACAGTGGCTGGACTACCCATATACTGAATCCCAGGAGACTGACACTTAATAAAGTGACTTTCATAGCACTCAACCAATTTTAGTTTTCAGCCCTCTGCTCAAATTCAGGCAAATATATATACATACAGAACATACAGCGGGTTGTACTTTTGTCGCATCCTAAACATATGTCTCAATTGTGTGCAGTGTCCAAATATCCAATTGCTCATCCCGTCTTCAAGCCGGTTCACAAAAAAAAAAAAAAAAACACTGAGACTGTTGTCATCCATGCCATGATTATGGCAGAATTGACTGACTTTGCAACCCTCTGTAGCATATGGTTCCCCTAACAATCAAACAAAGCAACCTGTCAAAAGTACTTACATCGTGTGTGTTGGGACTTCAGGTAGCTAAACAATTCTAGCAGGGCGCATTAAGCCGCCTTAATAAGTAGTCGAACTCGAAGACTCCGATTGAATGTTCACATTATCGGAGTTATAACTTCGAGTCTTGCCAACTGTTTTTGTACTTACTTTAAACTGTGTCCGCTATGTTTTGAGTGTAAAATGTGATGCTCAAAAGAAGATACTTGACAATCCACCTGTTTTGCAAAACTACCAATTTCAGTGAAGTTTTTGACCGTTAAAAGATTTTTTTAAAGTTTTAAAGTTTAATTAAGTTTTTTTACGTCCAAAGTCTACACACCAAAGTAACTTTTTCAACTCGCGAGGTTTGCCTCCGCTGTGACACTACAATTCCCAACTGGTTGTAGCGTCATGGTGATGGTAACCCAGCATCGAGACCAAGGAAAGTCGGCAAAAATAGTCCTGATGAGATGTCTAGCAAACATCGAAACTGCGCTGTAGGCTACAAGCTGTGCTCCTTGTCTTTGACAAGATTTTTGTGTGTGTTGCATAAAATGCCGGTATTAGACTTATTTTATATAAATCTAAGCCGCCTTTGACCTTGAGTCCGCTAAATACGTACTTAACCCTAATAGGTCACAAAAACAAGCCAAGATTAGCAAGATATTCAATTTTTTTCAAAAGTGGGCGTAAAAGATGGACATGTCAACTTTTTTTTTCATATACCATCCCGGGCGTGAGAACAATAAGTCACGACTATTCCATCAAAATGGGCTCAACAGTTTACGATTCCATAAAGGATATTCAGAATAAAATTAATTTTTAAACAGATAGATCTACGAATCATCTGAAGATTTTCTAATGATTTTTGCACCTATAATATACAAATATATTTCTATAAAAATATAACATTCTTTCAAAATTTTTTTTTTTATGATTTTGTTTATGTTCTTTACAAACTACATATTTTATATTTAACAAAATGTAAACTTTGTTTTATAATAATCCAACTCAACAACTAGTTACAAGTATCACTGTAGCCGTGCGTCTGAGGAGCACCGTAAGGTGTGCGCCAGGAAAATACACCCAGAGAGTACTCACCAGAATTCAAGATCTAAAATATTGGGTTCTTACCTTTTTGATAAGAAGCAATCTTAAAATTATAATGAAATTACTCTCGTTTATATCTTTCGATAAGAAGCGATCTTTAAATCGATTTTATAAAATAAGAATACTCTTTAAAAATAACAAAAACTTATTTAGAGCAACGGAAAATAATTTAAGCTAAATTGTTTATGTTTCAAACTTTTTCTATTTAAAATTAATTATTTAATAAAACTGTTCCGTAAACAGCTCAAGCATGATAGATTTGGGTATATGGGAAAATCCCAATATTAGTCCACCAGGCTCAAAAACTGTAAAGCTAATTTTTACATATTTCTACCCGATATTATTTTTAAAGACAGAAAAACTAAAGAAATCTTAGCTATTGTCCTTTAATTTTAACGCACTTTTTTAAAATCAACCAAAAACGGTGTTATTTGTGTCTATTAGGACGACAAGTTATGATGAAATTTTTACCCATTCTGAAAAAATTTGTCGATTTTTAGATAAATCTGTTCTTAATCTTGGATTTTATTATGGCAAAATTTTGTTAACTGGGTTGTTGAGCGGAAAGAACATTATTGTGTCACTAGTTTTAGCAGCGTATATCTTAAAAACCTTCAGTCAGAATAATTTGATTTAATTTTTACTGGATATATAATAACTACCAATTATTGAATTAAAAATTTAAAGTTTTTAACTAAGCTTACACTAACACAAATTTTTTTAGTTTTACCTGAAAAAAAATGCAGATGAGATTAATAACGTAAAACTCGCAAAAAGTCCAACAACTAAAAAATATGATATACCGCGTAAAATGGCTTTTATTAAGCTTTTCAAGGTGGTCAAATATAGTTAAGTATAGTTAAGAAAAACAACCAACATTGTTGAAAAATTACATTAATTTTGTATAAAATGGAAAAATAAAACCACAAATATACTAGAAAACAAGAAAGAACGATATAGTCCTGTTTTCCGACTATCAAATTTGCGATACTTAAAAAAAACAAATACTCGCAACAAAAAAAGTGTAGCCTGCTTTTGAGCGCAATAAAAATCGGACAAGTGCTTTTTAAATGCAAGTGAACACGCACTTTCAAGATGTGGTTTTTAGAAAATCGAGTGTAAGGCTTTGGATTCCGCCTTGTAGAATAAAGACTGCACTGAACTTTATCAAAAATGGGCATAGATTGAAAACGTGAAGCCCCAATAACTTATGCAAAACTTAAAACTTAATAAAACCACTCAAGCTATGTGGTCTTTTTTGTTATTGTTTTTACCAAAAAAACAAACCACATTTGAACGATTTTCATATAAATCGAAAGCACACATTAAAATATTTTTCGTGATCTTTTTTTTATTTACAGAATCGTAAGAAATAAAGCCGCCGAAAAAGCCAAACATGTTCATCATCACCAACAGCATCATGTGTCTCAGAGTCTCGCTGGTGGACATATTGCCACAGAAAGTTTGGATAGCAGCACAGGTACGAACGGCGAACCACAGGCACCTAGCGGCGGTGGTGGTTCTAGCAATAGCAGTGCCAACTCCGCAAACACAAACGCTTCTACGACGGCAATTGCGCACGCATCCATACCAACTTCAGGCACTGATTCTGTTCAAATTCCAATTGGTCAACTTAATACTAATAGTAGTGACACCAGTAATGGAAATATCAACGCAACGACTGAACAACGCACGACTGGATATAGCATTAACGGAATTTTAGGTATACAGCATGGTCACCACTCTCACAACAACAACAACAACAATAGCGTTAACAACAACAACAACTCTACAGATCCCAATTGTAAACGCAAAAGAATCGAAGCTCATGGTAAGGTGTTTGTTTTATATATGGTTCCTTAGCGTTTGCGTCTTAATGTTTTAAGTAAATTTCTTCCCTTAATTCAGAGCCTGAAAGTGAAAAAAAAGATACTTTTGAAACGGAGGTGCATTAATTGCCGATTCCATATAGCCACGTTCGTTTGTCTGTCCGTGTGAACGTCACATCATGCTACTTACCTTCGCGTTGTACCAGATATTTTTTTAACACACAAGTTGCTCGTTTTATCATTTAGAAATACAAAAGTTTTGCTAATTTGCAATATTGGCTTTCTTCATCAAATTAACAGCTTATCCAAACAATATAAAAATGCACAAGTCTGCGTATAGAAGAAATTTTCTGGCTAAACCGAAACAAATGTTTCAATTTTAAATTACGATGCATTCTTAGAGCCTTTGGCCTGAGAAGCAAATAGTCTTGTGGCTTAAAATCGAATAAAAAGTCTTTTCCTTTAAAACTAAGAACGGATTCAATCTAAAATTTTTAATTCATACCCTAGAAACATAAAAAAAATTTTACCAAGAAATAAAAAGGGTGTCCCGCTAGCGAAAGTAAATTTGCCAGAACCGCTAATTTGAAGCACAAAAACATAACATATTTCTTATGTTACATTTTTAATAGATAAAACTACCAATGAAGAAAACAAGAAGGAAAACCAACTTCGTCGAGCCGAAATAGTCCGATTTTGATAAGCTCAAGTTTTTAATGTTAAAAATTTAGGAATTAATTTTTAGCAAAAAAAAAGTTTCTTGAAGAAATTTTATAATGATTGATTTTACACTGACTGAAAAAACTTACTGAAACAGAAAATTCGTCGAACTTATATGGCAGCTATAGGACAAAGTCATCTGATCTTAAAAATCTTCGAAAACGATCTGCCTGCTCATAACGTAAGACGATCGCGTGTTGCACGTCGTTTTCGTACGATTTTGAAAATGAAAATGTTGTATTTTGTTAGGTTTCTGAACAATACATAGTAAAACTTTATTTTGAGCTCAGAGGTATTAAAGTGTACTTTAAAATGACATTAAGCATTATTTCGTAATAGTTACGAAATAGTGTTGTAGTTACTTTACGAAATGTGTTGTGTTGCACGCTACACAAAATGGATGTTCATTTTTAATTTACCATTTCTTTTGCAATTTTCAGCAAATTATTCATACTAAAACCAATAGCGAATTATGCATAATAAAACCCAAACCTCAAAAAAAGCTGTGAATAATAGAACGCATATAAAGCTTTTTTGAAGTCAAAAAAGTGTATGGTTTTTTAAACTCGCAGTGAACGCATTGTGTCGTTAGCTACGTGTCGCGCTCTACAGTTAGTTCAACATGTTAACTGTTTTTGGATAAAAATTAATCATATTAAAGGACAACTGCTAAGATTAGTTTAGTTTTTATGTTTAAAGAAAACAATATCAACTTAAAATCGGGTAGAGATATGTTTGCATTAATTACAATACATTGCAGGGGGAATATACAAGAAAATGTTGTACAAAAGTGGGATTAAAATATCGCACCAAAGAGTCGCATGTTGTTGGGAAAACGGTCTATTAAAGACAGTTAGCAAACCAATCTCCCCCGACAACAAACTCATTTTTTCCCAGAAAACCAGTGAAATTATGTTTATTTCGATCAGAAAGGGGACTAGAAAACGACTCAAATTTGATCAGAAATTTCATAAAATGATGGCTGCGGTATTTTGTATTTGTATTTTATTATAAAATGTCATCCTAACGCTACAAGTTTGGAACTTATAAATTAATGCGTTAGTCACAAAAAGTTGCAAATATTTAATTGTAACATGATACTTAAAACTAATTTTATAAGATCTAACCTAAGTCGCTTTCTATTTTTACTCTAATTTACGTTAGTGTTTTTAAGGTGTGAGAATAATTTTATCTTGAATTGCGTGGCACTTATAATATTCTTTAAATGGTTGGGGAGCTGATTCCATGATCGAATAGCATTAATTAAAAATTGTCGTTCGGATGTCAGTGATCTGGGTCTTATGCAAGTCAGATTGTTTGCTCTTCTGGAGGCAGTAAATTTAAGTTTTTCGAATAGATACGAGGCTTCTTTTTGAAAAATAATTTTTTGTAGAAAAATTAAGATACGCATCTTTACCCATTCATTAAGTGGAACATCAAAAATTTTCTGAGCAAATTCGGATACATGCTCTCTCCGTGGTAGGTTAAAAATGTATCTGGCTATGCAATTAAATACTACTTTTATTTTGCTTTGACTGATAGTGTCACAATTTGAATAGACTTCTATTCCATAAAAGAGAGCTGGGACAATGCACGTTTTAGCTATAAGCATGCGTATATGAGTGGGCAGGTAATTTTTAGTTATGGATAATGTCCTTATTATGCCATATGTTTTCCCTACAGCCTTTGTTATGTGATCACTCCAGGTAAGGGTTCTGTTGAAGGTGAATCCCAAGTTTACAGCTGTTTCAACATACTGAAGTGGCGCGTTATTTATGTTTAGTGGCTGCAAATTTGTAAGATCTATTTTTCTTTTGCTTATCGCAAGACATTTTGATTTTACTGGGTTGATCCCGAGTCCATTGTTGCCGGCCCACTCATTTACACGTGCAAGTTCTCTGTTACAAATATCTATACACTCATTTATTCTGTTTAAGGGACGACTCACATACATTTGGACATCATCAGCATACAAGTGAACATTACATTCAGACAACACATTGGGAAGGTCATTAACATATAACGTAAACCATAACGGACCAAGAACAAACCCTTGGGGTACACCACGATTGACATTTTCAAATTCAGACGAAACGCTAGACAGTACAACAGCTTGTCGACGATTTTGTAAGTACGAAGAGACAAGTTTGACAGAAGTTTTAGAAAACATAAACATATTACGTAACTTTGCACAAAGGACATCATGGTTAACAGTATCGAATGCTTTACTATAGTCTAGTAAAACTAAGAGCGTAACATTATTTTCATCTATTTGTTCCCTAAGGTCGTCTGCAATTTTTAAAATAGCTGATGTACAGCTTCTGTTTTTACGAAAGCCAGACTGGCTATTATTTAGTATTTTATTGTCAGACATAAATTTTTTAATTTGATCAGCCATACAATTTTCAAAGACCTTCGATAGGTAGGGCAAAATTGAAATGGGTCTGTAATCATTTTTGATTTGGGAATCGGTACTATTTTTGCCGTTTTCCAACAGTCCGGAAATGTTGAAGTTGTCAGTGCAGTATTAAAAGTGTGCGTTATGTAAGGGAGGATCTTTGGTAGCAGTATTTTTACAAATTTGGGGTTAATGTTGTCAAGTCCAGTGGCGTCACTCTTAATTCTAAGTATACACTGAAGGACATCACTCTGGCTGACACACATAAACCTAAACCTAATATCACAGACTATTTCAGGTACAAGTTGCGGGTTCAGGTATTTGTTTTCAGTTATTTCAGGTACTGTGCAGTTTAAAAACTTTTTATTAAGCTCATTAACATTTATGTCCTGCTCAACTCTTGGCTTGGATTTACATATTCCCAGGTTTTTTATTATTTTCCATGTCTTAGCAGTGGAATTTGCATTATTAAAGTTACGGGAATAGAAATTTTTTTTGGCCATAATAGTGAGTTGGGTCACTTTTTGTCTCAATGACTTAAACACCGCGTAAGCTTGAGGTGTCCTGTACCTTTTCCACTTGTTGTACGCCCCGTCTCGCTGTAAAATTGCGTCTTTAATGTTGTTGTGGAACCATGGTTTTTCAGAAGAACGAATCACTTTACTACGGACAGGTAAAAGACAGTTATACAAATAACAAATATTGTGTTGTAAAAAGTTTACTTGTTCGTTAACTTCGGAAAGGGAATATATATTATTCCAATTGCACGAATTAAAGGCTGAGTCCAAAAGGTCATAGTTAATACTTCTAAAATCCCTAAAAACTATTGTATGGTCAAGGTATTGAAGGTCAAGTGCATAAGTCAAGAAAATGAGGTCATGTTTTGAAAAGGATGGGACAATAAGTTGGTCATATGTAGATACTCTGTCTGTATCAGACACAAAAAATAAATCTAAAAGTGAGTTGCGGGTTTTGACAAAATGCGTTGGGGACAAGGAGTTTACCAACTTCATTCCCAGCGATTTCATGTTATCTGCTAGGTGGGATTCCCTTAAAATATCGCTATTAAAATCTCCTGCTAGAATGACGTTTGAATAATTTAATGTTACGTCAGGGAGGATATTTAAAAATTGGTCATAGTTAACCCGACAATTAGGTCGGTATATGCACCCAATCAGCAGTTTGTCAACATTTCTTTGGGATCTTATTTCTATAAATAAGTATTCTATTGCACTATTATTTGAATGTTTACATATAGACGTGGAACTTAACTTTTTACTCACATATATTGCAACTCCTCCCCCATGACTATCACGATCAGAACGATATAAATTATAACCATCACATTCAACTAAAACATCACATAAATTTGGGACAAACCAAGTTTCAGACACACATATAACATCGATGTTTGAATTGACAAAGAGGTATCTAAATTCTTCAATTTTTCTTGTGAGGCTTTGGGCATTAATATGGCAAACGTTAAGACCAGATCTTTTCTTTCCGAGAATCCTCAACAGTGCATGACTATTTGATCGATTTGGATCTACGTTATTTCTGTCACCCATTTTAAATTATTACATTCAGAAATTAGCTGCGCACGCTGTATACAAATATTTATGGAACAAAGACACACCATACTAATAAAAAAACTAGAAATAAAGCGACTGATTCTAAGCCTAAATAAATATAATGTAGTTAAAGATAATTTTTTAAAAGTTGGATGTAAATGTAAATGCCTTTTAGGCGCGAAAAGAATTATTTGCTAAAGCCCCAGAGCTAGCAGCTTCCAGAGCAGCCAATTCATCTGGGGTGCAAATCTCCATCTGGGCTAGTTCGGCCAAGCTCTGCACACAAATCGCCTCCCCTTCTACTCTCTCCTTTACATAGATATCTCCACGCCGAGAGAAAACAGCTGTTAGGCGCTTCTGCCTCTTTAGATGCATCGCCCGCTTAAAAATTTCATATTTTGGTTTCGTCAGCTGTTCGTTTACATACATAAACGCTGGTGAGTCTAGGCCGATAAGCTTTAAGCTCAGTTGTGTTTTGTTCTCTCGCCGGTATGCCGCGATCGCACGCAGCAGTGCTGCCTTATCGTGCACGTGTTCCATTTTTACAATTATTATTGGATCTACAATTGTACGGGCCGACTGTCGCGGTCGCATACGGAAGATCGATCGAATTTTAGGCGGCGGGGTCAGTTGGAGTGAGAAGCACAGTGCGTGGAAAAGTGCTCGCACGTTCTCCCCTTGGACTTGTGGGACCCCATGCCAACGCAAGTCACAGGCGACTTCTGACTCAGCCTGTGCGTTGCAGGAGGCCACCCACTTTGCCTCCAACTCCTCGACGCGCTGATCATGGCAGTTTGTAGACAGCTTCGCCTCCAGTTCTTGGACCCGCTGCTTCAACGTGTCCATCTCCCATCGGTTTGGCATATAAATTGAGATACATATGTATGTTTATATGTTTAATGCACATTTTTAACTGTTGACATTGCAAATGTCTGTCTGTCCGTCCGTCCATCCGTACAAACGTCGATATCCACCATATTTTAGAAGACAGACTTTTATATACCCCACACAGATCCAGATTGTTTTTCAAAACTCGACCACGCCCCTTATAACGCCTACAAACCGCGAAACTCTGTAGTGCCCACATTTTTAATGCAAGAGAAAAGTGTCCTTAGTAAATGTGGTTTGTATTGAAAATATCTATACAGGTATATAAAAATCTAATCAGTTTCAAGAAATTGTGTTTGCACGTGCGTTAAAAATATATTGCGCTTGAAAGCAATTTTTTGAACAATTTTTTTTGAATTTTTTTTTAACATGGCAATGACTACTGGAAATGTGAAAGTCAGGAAACCCAACTATAGCGTTCTTTCTTGTTTTTCGAATATGTGTTCATAAGTAACAATGTTGTAGAAAGCGAAAGTGCCAAGGATGCGATTCACCTTCTCAAAAAAGGGTCCGATCTTTTATTTTCTTTTTAAAACAAGGGGAAATAAATGAGCAAGGAAGGACATAACTATGGCTGTTGAGCTCGCCGGATTTGGATTGGGATCTTTGGACAGTACTCGCATCTTCAAACGTAATCAGAACAAATTTTAACGTGCCTGAAAAACAATAAAAGTTGATAGTACGTCTGTCTTTATGTCCACACCGCCCGCAAGCAACGCGTTACCTTACTCGAAATCCGATCAGCAGTGTTTCAGCCAATGCCCTTTCCTTCGCGACTTTGCATGCCAATCATCGCTGACTGCGCTATATGATCCCCTGTTGTGTACGTCGTTCGTCAAAAGTTATGTCATTGTTATTGACCCAGTTTTTTCATTTTCACGATTTTCCCCCTTTATAAGGTTTCTATCAAGACACGGATCAACTTTTGTTTACGTTGCAAATTTTTTTGGGTAAAATAAGTGTGCACAATGAAATATATGTGTGTGTGTATTAAACTTATGAAGTAGGTACACTAGCAAAAAAAAAACTAGAAAATCGCACAAATTCAGGCCCGAATCAATTATTTTTCCCAATGAAATCGAGTCAAATCTAAAAATAGTAAATATGAATATGTTTTTTTAACCCTTGTGTGAGCGGAAGGAACATTTTTGTTCCATTTCGATTTTGCGTGTAAATAACTCAGGGTTGTGTAAAAGCTATCAAGCTGAAATTTTCTGAGTTAATACATATTCAGTGAAAATTTCAAATTTTTTTAGAATAAAGGTTTTTAAGATATACGCGGCTTAAACACGATGCACAAAATTGTGTCTTCCGCTCAACAACGTGAAAAAAATCTTCCCCTTACAGAAGGGTTAATCGATTTTTAATCGATTATGCCACCATTTAAATAGTGAAAGCTATCATGGTTCACTTTGTTTTCTTATGTTTGATCCTGTTATTTTTTTCAACTATTTATAAAAGTGAAATCTACCACGGCTCACTTTGATTTTATTTTGGTAACCTTATTTCTTTTAGATGTCACTTTGATTTGATTATTTTCATAATAGACCCATGGTTTGATTATGTTTTCTACTAGAATCGATGATTTTTGTAGTTGAATCGTGAATGAAAAACTATGCAGCAATCAATAATAAAAACTTTTGAAATCACTATGGGTTTTTCTGCCAGTGTACGAAAACTGGCATTATTAAAAGGGTAAGGGTATGTAGGTAAAAAAATGTTTAATTATAACGGGATAAAGTATATATAATTTTTTTTTAAGATGACACTATTCTTAGGAACATATTTATTTGAATTATTGAACATTAATAAAAAGGATTTAATGTGTAAAGTTTACGAAACAAGAGAAGAATAAAATAAGACAGGAGTATATGCTTATATATTTTTGAAATTTTTGCATCATTGATCTGTAAGACTTACCCTCTTTTGACTCCAACTTTGAGAGATATCCCGGCCGAATCTGGGCACTTTTTGAGATTGAAATTAAAATATATTTAGGGGAGACCTGGGCTAGTTGGTCCCTGGGGCAAGTAGAAAAAATTAATTTTTAATTACTTTAAATTACTCTAGAGCTGACATCCTTTTTACGGTGTATGTGCACTGTGGATGCCAACTCACACACAAAGTTTCATTGAAATGGTACCGTTATTTCGACGACTATAAAGGATTTTCTGTTTTTATAGTAAATTTCAGAGTTGTGACTAATGCATTAGATTTGTAATGAATTAGCAATTTCATTAGCATTAAAGCAAAGTAGTGCTAGCGAACTCAGTTTTCATTATCATTAGAAAAAGTAATGCTTTTAATGCATTACTTTTGACAAATACAATGCTAATGAAAATTCAATTCAATACTTTTGAGAAAAGTAATGCTAATGAAAAATCAATTCATTACATTTGAGAAAAGTAATGCTAGTGAAATATTTTTCATTACTTTTGAGGAAAGTAATGCTAGTGAAAAATATTTCATTGCTTTTGAAAAAACGTAATGCCAATGAAATTTTTTTCTTACTTTACATACAGAACTTCTTGGTGGTATTTTTTCAGAATTCGCGGTCCATGGAGGAAAATTTGTTTTTAACGTTTTTTGAGCTATGGACCGCTGTACTACCCAGTTGCCGAAAATTTATTGGTGGTAGTTTTTCAGAATTCGCGGTTCATGGAGGAAAAATAGATTTTAACGTTTTTGGGGGGTATTGACCATTGTGTGTGGCATAAAAAGCCGGTATTAGATTTATATTACATAAATCTAAACCGCCTTTGACCTCGAGTCCGCTTAAAAACGTACATTTTTCATTATCATTATTAATGGTTATGAAAAAAATATCATTGGCATTCCTTTTTTTCAAAAGTAATGAAATATTTTTTACTAGCATTACTTTTCTCAAAAGTAATGAATTGATTTTTCATTAGCATTACTTTTCTCAAAAGTAATGAATTGAATTTTCATTAGCATTATATTTGTCACAAGTAATGCATTAAAAGCATTACTTTTTCTAATGATAATGAAAAAGTAATGATAATGCTTATAGGCATCTTATAGAATATTAGTTATGTAACAATATAGCTTAAAAAAAGCAACGGGGCTTGTTGGAACTTTTTCAATGGGGTAAGTTGGCCCCCTAGATTTGTTCCTTGGCGTGTGCCAGTCAAATAATCAAAAATGTATCCCGATTCACAATAACTACACTCTTTAACTATTTTTAAAACTAAAATTTCGCGTAATACAAACTTACCAAACTAGTTTTGCTGATGAGAACTTACAAAAAAAATCAAATATAGGAACAGAAGAACCCGTAATGAAATTTATAGTTTTATCCCTTATCAACGCATAAATGACTATTACTGACCAAAGTACAGTAATAAAAAGGATTTATTCAAAGAAAAAGTTTTTTTTAAAGGTTCCAACTTACCCCGTATCTGGGGCAAGTTGGCACATTTGACAACACCCTACAAAATGCTCTGCCACTCTTGAAGGACTGCTTAGAATTTTTTGAAAAAATCATGAATGTAGCCAAATGTTTATCTGATACTGAGCAACGATAACATAACAATTTTTGATAAATAATATACAAAAATATTTGAAAAATAATAGAAGTTGGTTACTGATGAAGGACTCGCGTTCTTTGCCTATATTTTGTCCAAACATCTCCTGGATGCTTTTGTCTGGTCATCGAGTTTGCCAATGAAGCCTCTAGGTGGTTGGTCTGGGCCTGGATCCGTTCATTGTAACGACTTGAATGTCAGTCTCTACGTTTTATAACCATTCAATTGGTTGCTTAAGGTAATCATTGACTTATATGGGCTAATCCGAGAAATTTGAAACCAGCCCGAAAAACAAAAAAAGCTAATTAAAACCTATTTCTGCAAGATTTTTTCCTGATATTATTTTCTTGAATCATTAAAACTCAACTGATCTAAGCAATTGACAAAGACTTGACTAATTTTTATGACTTAAATGATTAATTAGTAAAAAGTATTTTTTAACAAATTTTTTTCTGTTTTTTAACCTGTTTTCATTTGTAATTTTATTCTATTAGAATGACAATATATGATAAAATTTTGTTCACAAAGTGTCGTTTACATGTTGAACTTTTTTTCAAGACAAAAAAAAAATAAAATCGTGGCTAAAAGAATAGAAAACCACCTTAATTAGCTTAATGGATGAAGTGTAACGTCCGCAAAGTATCGTCTGCAACAAATTAACATAAAGATTATCTTTATTAACGGAACTAGTATCTTTCTTTTGTAACGTCCGCAACGGAACTTACTTTCAAAAACAGTTAACCTCTAATTTTTAAATTAGTTCAAAAGTACACCCAAGAAACTGCATATGGCATTTCATGAATGAATACCCACGTCAACGGCAGTTGTGTCAATTCTAACAAGCAAATTTGCGTACAAATGTAACGTCCGCAACGCAGGATTAGCCCATATATGTATATTTTTTCGAAAAATCATGCATAGCTATGGACTTGGATTAAATTATTGGATAATTACAGATACACGATAAAAACAAGAAAGAATGCTATAGTCGGGTTTCCCGACTATAAGATTTGCGATACTCATTGCCCTCAACAGCTAGCTAGCCCTCTTCAAAAAAGTGTAGCCTACTTTCGAGCGCAATCAAATTTAGGAGCCCTCTTCAAAAAAAGTTAAGCCTACTTTCGGGTTTCCCGACTATAAGATTTGCGATACTCATTGCCCTTAACAGCTAGCTAGCCCTCTTCAAAAAAGTGTAGCCTACTTTCGAGCGCAATCAAATTTAGGCGCCCTCTTCAAAAAAAGTTTAAGCCTACTTTCGAGCGCTATACAAATTTTAACGCACTTGTATACACAATTTCTTGAAAATGGCCAGATTTTCAAAATTTTTAGATATTTTCAATACAAACAACATTTATTTAGGCCACTTTTCTCTAGCATTAAGAATGTGGACACTATAGAGTTTCGCGGTTTGTGGGCGGGGGCGTGGTCAGGTTTTAAAACAAACTTGATCTGCGCTTTGCTTATAAAAGTCTGTGTACAAAATATGGTGGTTCTAGCTCTTATAATTCCCGAGATCTCGACGTTTGTACGGACGGACAGACAGACATTTGCGCGTTTACAGTATTTGCTTACTCTTCGAGTATCGCAAATAAAAAGTTAACTAATACAAACACAAAAAGTTACACAAAACAAGACGGTTGACAGCGGTGGTGTCTTCATCATAATTGACTCCAGGGAAGGGGAAGATGTAGACACTGGTTACTCAGGTAGCTCGCGCAAGAATTATTTGCGATTATTTGCTTTTGTTGTTTTAATGGATTTTGAATTTAATTTCGTCACTTGTAGTTTGCATTCAAGGTTTTTTATATGAAGTTGACTTTTTTATAGACGGTCGTTGATCAATCGGATCGTATCACTTACACATTTTTACCCCGGGCTTTCGTGGATGCGGAATGTTTAAGCTCAAGTTTTTCGTTTCCCCGTTTCAGGATCAAAGGATACTAACGTATCTATGAATTTTATACATTCTAAAGTTCGGTTTATTTTAAAAATAGGTGAGAGTTTTAAGCCACTAAATGCAATTGCTGCATCATGCCGACTCCTGCCGTCGGAGCGCCTTAATTTGCCGACTGGTAGAGAACGTTATTATCCCGAGCTATGTACTTTTGGACTCTGAGAACTGAGAGTTCGAGCCCTCTCTAACTGTTCTTACTGTCCACCTTAAGTCTTTTAAAACAAAAACTGTACCAAGTTTTGCCTATGGGTCACCGGAATAAAGCAACAGGGAGCTCTCCATATATTACGTAATCGCGTTCGCGTGGTTGGGTTTTGAAACAAACTGAGGTCTCGACGTTCGTACGGAGTACGTACGTTACAGTATTCTCTTTAATGAGACAATACAAAAAAAATCAATTTTTTTTTTTCGAAATTGAAAAAGACAACTTTAAAAAATGTGTACCTGTGCTTGTATTTGTAAGAAGACATCCGGCATCCCAACAAGACACCGTTTACTTGCACATTATGATAACATACACACAAATAAAAAATTTAGCGAACGGAGTAGCATGGGGTTGGGGTATTCATTTTAAATGACATTGACGAAGTGGTGCAACGGTTTGACATGCTTGAAAATGAATCTTTGTGCTTAAATATTTATAATTTGCTCAATCTCAGAGAGCTATTTGCATATTTGAAACCCAACCAAGAGACAGAGATTGACTATAATCAGAAAATGTTGCGCGCAGAAATGAATCTTGTGGTAAAATTTTGAGAAGAGTAAAAAGATAACACCTTAATTGATTAGGGGTTGCTAAAGTATACATAATCCAACCGCGGACATTAAATTTGATAAAATGTTGGAGCTTTTTAAATTACCAATTTCTCATCAAAGACTTGGGAATTGAATGTATTACAACAGGGGAGAAATGGTACCCTATAGCAGGAAGTATAAACATAGATGTGGAAATAAACTGACAAACTCATACGGTTTGGTATCTGCATTAGTTTTTCTTGTTTTATTTCTGAGAGTTGGAAACCATTATGCTGATGGCATCATAAGTATAATGGTTATCAGATCTTAACAGTCTTGCAACTTATTTTTTCATGGGTAATAAAAACCTATATAAAGAAATCAAAATCAAATTAACTCGATGCCTTTCTTCTCTTTTCCAAGTTCCCTTAAAATTGTTATTTGATTCCCGTTGGGACATAACTTCTGTTCACTTGTGGCAAATTTGTTCAAATAAAGCACGAAGAGAACCATTAAATCTAGGGGTGGTTAGCCAATGACCGATAGAAATGTGTATACGTATGCCCATATGGGCAAATCAGAATTAAACTCTTTGTAAAAAAAAACGTTATTCAGCGTAAATTTTTAATAAAGCACAACGAAACTCATATGAAAATATAATCTTTTTTATATTATTTAAAATTTGGAATTAGTTCTAGGTATACTCGTATCTGTTGCATTTCCGAATTTAAAACGAAAAACTTGGTTAACGGTTTATGCAAAGCATTGCTTCTAACACGCAAGAAGGTATCTATTGTAAATTCTGACTCCGCTTCAAATATTTTTTTTATTAATTAAATAAACTCTGCAATATAAACTTGGGGTTTTGGTGTGACTGTTAAAAAAGGATTTGATCTTTCAGAAAGTACTACAACAAAGTTTGTGGCTTGTGTTTGTTGGAAAAAATTGGTTTTGCTTCAATAGATTGTATTTTTTTTGTAATAAAATATATGAGAGCGGTTTTGGCGTCACTTTTAAAGACCATTTTCTAACTCATTACAATAATTGACAAAAAGTAAAGTGTGAAGTATAACTAAGCTAAAAGGGTGCTGATGTACTTATATTTACACTGCCGCCAACGGCATTGTGACTGTTAACTCACAAATGCACTTAAGTGGCACGTGACATAAATAGCGCATGAACAACACAAAGTGAAAGGAACCAGTTTATTAATAAAATTAACTCAATTATGTATTTTCAATGTCTTTTGTAGATGAGAACCGCGACACGAATATACATTCCGAAGATGATGCGAAACGGCAACGTATGGGATACAGTGGCGATCAACTTTATCCAAATGTAAGTGCACATTGTAATACAAACAGGCAATATACTCGTATTTGAACAAATAAATAAATAAATTTAGTCCGAAATTCGCATTATGGCTGTTAAAAGAAAACAAATCAAATATACTAAAAAAGAGAAAGGACGCTATTGTCGGGTTTCCCGACTTTAAGATTCTCGTTACTTATTGCCCATTTCAAAAATAGGTGTTATCTGCTTATAAGCGCAATAAATTTTGAACGCACTTGAATACAGAATTTCTGTTTTCAATACAAACAACAATTACACTAGTTTACAAAATTTAAAAAAAAAAATGCTCCCAAGCCAATTCTACCAATTTCTGGTAGAGTAGGACTTCTAGATTTCGAAAATACCATTAAAAATTTTTTCTATGGAACAGTTTTTTTTTAAAGATTTTTTAAAGTTAAAAAAAAAAAATTTCGGCTGTCTCTTTAAGTTTTCATTTATATCTCGAGTTTTGGCCAACCGATCCCGATGCATTTTACAACATTTTACTACCAATAGACCAATCTTTAACATTGTCATACTAAACAATTGGATTGGATAAGTCATTTATCTGCAAGAGCTCGACAAAGACAAACTTTGTGAAAATTTTGGGCTGTTAAACGACTGTAAAACGGCTGCTATATCCTTAAAAACTCGAAAAAATCCGTTGAAAAATCACTATTGGTTTTAACTGAATTTCGGTAACCGAAATAATCGGACAAGCTAATCATGCAAGAAATTCAATGGAATTTAGATTTTTTGTGGATTTTTAAAGTTAGGCATTTTAGTTTTTTTCGGCCGTTAAGCACTGAATTTGAACTATATCCCAGTAGGCTTATGAACTGTAAACTGTTAACAATGTTGTCGGATCAAAAAAAAAAAGCTAGAAAAAGCCAATAGAAATAAAGATAAACAAATATTTATTTTGTATATTTGTAAAGTTCAATTACGATTTAGCAAAAGCACTTGAGTGTGTTAAGGCAATATCTAAAAAAAAAGGGAAACTCAGGATAATTTTCTATAGATAGGGTCTTAGGAAAAATCAGTAAAAATGTACATATGAGAAAAATACAAAATTGGCTACAATTTGCTAAAACTACAACTCACTGTTAAACTAAACCATTTTAAATATATAAAAGTCAAATGCACCTTTAGTGTTTCTTCTTAAAACGTAAGAAAGATTTCATGTTTACATCGATTTTTGATGGTGTAACTTACACTTACATTATTTAGCTTTTTCAATATTAAGTTCAGCTTCTTTTTATATCCGAAAGTTGCCAGCACTGCCTACATTTAACAGTCCTGTTAGCGCTAGGCCTACTGGGATATAGTTCAAATTCGGTGCTTAACGGCCGAAAAAAACTAAAACGACTAACTTTAAAAATCCACAAAAAATCTAAATTCCATTGAATTTCTTGCATGATTAGCTTGTTCGATTATTTCGGTTACCGAAATTCAGTTAAAACCAATAGTGATTTTTCAACGGATTTTTTTCGAGTTTTTAAGGATATAGCAGCCGTTTTACAGTCGTTTAACAGCCCAAAATTTTCACAAAGTTTGTCTTTGTCGAGCTCTTGCAGATAAATGACTTATCCAATCCAATTGTTTAGTATGACAATGTTAAAGATTGGTCTATTGGTAGTAAAATGTTGTAAAATGCATCGGGATCGGTTGGCCAAAACTCGAGATATAAATGAAAACTTAAAGAGACAGCCGAAATTTTTTTTTTAACTTTAAAAAATCTTTAAAAAAAACTGTTCCATAGAAAAATTTTTAATGGTATTTTCGAAATCTAGAAGTCCTACTCTACCAGAAATTGATATCATTGGCTTGGGAGGCGATAGGCTGTAAACTAGTGTTATTAGGGCCACTTTTCTCTAGCATTAAGGGGGAATATACACCTAGGAGCTCAGAAAAAAGGCTATTTTCATAAATTTTTTGTAGAAAACCAATACGGATTGTTGGGTAGATTTTTTCACTAAATGAAAACGCTTACTTTTTTGAACACGTCTAATTTTTAAGAGAATTTTATTTACATTATTAGTTGAGTACACGCGTTCTCTTTCAACTGTCGCAAGAGTGAAGTCCTTCGCGGTGACCACTCTCATTTCATCTGTAACCATCAGAATGACAAAAATGAAAAAAAATAATAAAATTTAGACTATTATCTACTTTTTGTCGTAAGGGTTTTTCGAAATAATTTTTTTTGACAAATTGGCGACTTTTTAAACTTAGAGTAGCAATTTTTAGACCAAAAATCGTTCTTGTTTTGTCGATAAAACAGAATCTAGGCATCTAAAAAAAAAAACCTACGAAAAAAAGTAGATAATTATGTATATAGTAGACACAAAAAAATTCAAGTTGATCGGTACACTCATAAAAAAATTAACCCTAAAAACAATGAATTCGCCATAATTTTGTCTTCAAAGGCAGCTCACCATATATTATAGGAAATTTTTTTCTAAATTTAAGGAAACTTTTTCTAATATATAGGAAAATATTTCTAAAAACTAGGGCGAGCTTTTCTAGATTTAAGAAAATACTTTTCTACAAACAAGAAAAAACAAGAAAAATATTTATTTTGACTTTTCTCATTTTATTTTCTTGGAATAAACTTATGGATTTATAAATGCAGAAGAATATTAATTATTAACATTTGATAATATTTATAAAACTTACTTTCCATTTGACTCCACTGGGATTCGAACCTCTGACCTTTGGATCTGTACGCGTGAGTCCTAACATCTGCTCTACAGTCGCACGTAGTAGTCCCTGTTCTAAACAGCTTTTAGGAGGATGTGTGTATGCACGCCGAATTTATAGTTTCTTAGTGTTTCTTAAGTTAAAAACTACGTTAAATAGTTTTTTACTTTTAAGTAAGTTGTTACGCCAAAAAATAAAAAAAAGTTTTAGCAAAAAAAAAAGGAAAAATTTCGTTTCGACACCTCTAGGAAGTGAACCCAGGCCAATTTGACTCCCATGCGCGTGGGTCCACCTGCTTACCCTCTAGGCTACCCTATATGGTAAGCCTTTCTATTTTTAAGAAAAACATTTCTAAAAACAATGACAAGTTTTACTAAAAAATATAAATCTTTTCTTGTTTTTAGGGTAATTTAAGTTTATGGCGACCATTTCTAAATTTTAGGCAATTTTTCTTGATTCAAGAAAAATATTGCTTAAATCAAGAAATATTTCCTTGGATTAAGAAAAAATAAAATTTTAGGGCGACTTTCTATTATTTAGGGTTAATTTTTTTATGAGTGTACAGTGGTTTTCGAGTTATCGTGGTCACCGATTTGGGAAACATGGTTTCGAGAAAAAAGCGATTGAAAATTTGGTTATACGGTACGGCACGCTCGAACGTGACTCACTTTTCGGTCTTTAACTTCGTTATTTTTTGAGATATCGACTTGAAACTTTCACATGTTTTTGATCCCTTAAGCTTCCAGAAAATGCAAAAACAGAAAAATAGATTTGACAATGCTAGGTGTATATATCCCCTTCAAAATTTGGGCACTGCAGATTTCCGGGTTTGTGGGCGTTAAAAGGGGCGTGGTCAGGGTTTGAAACAAACTTGATCTGCGTGGGGTATATAGAAGAGGGACGGACGGATGAACAGACAGACAAACATTTCCAACGTCCACAGTATTCTCTTTTACTCTACGAGTAACGAGATTAAAAAAACCAGAAAGTACGCCAAAGTCAGGTTCTTCGACTGTCAAATTTCCGTTACTCTTGTTCACGTACCCTGCAGTTCCGTTTATCAACAAATCGTTAACAGATGTTTCCATACAATTTTTTCCTTAAAAATTGTAAGCGTCCTCTAGAATCGGAATCCAAGATGAATTCTAATAAATGCAATGAATTCATCGTACTATAAATGATGAAATGTCTTAGGTTTGACCACAGATGTTCAAATTATTGAATTTTTAAGGGTTAAAAGCTTTATAGAAACCAAGCGACAACTTTCTGCCAGATTCAAATCGGCAACCACAGAAATTAATTGTTTTCAAGTATTTTGATGTTTAAGAACATTATTGCATAATAAGATTGATTTTTAAATAACATATATTTACATGAGTGCTTTTTGTCAGAAATAAAATATCAGGAGATTTTTATTTTTTTTCGGTTATTCTTTATTAGAAGTGAAACAGCTTATGCATTAACTATTTTTGATTGGTACCATAATTCTTATCCACTTTTTGGATAAAAAAGAGATAATGAAATGATAAGAGAGAAAGGAATACTAGAAGTATGTACGTTGGACACACTTCTTTTTGTGATTATTCGTTGAATGGTTGAGCAATGAGCAAGAGCAGAGATATGGACACTAGGGAGGAGCGAAAATTTTTTTTTTAATTTTAATATTCCTGATTGATAATACATAGTATTAGAAGTAATTATGCAAAATTTTAGTTTTCTAAAAATTTATCTTAAGGTGGCGCATTAGGTTTAAAGTTCACGTACATACATGTATGATATTTGAAAACGGTATATGGACCTTTATATGTTGATTTGAAACATAAACTTGACTGAAACTTTGATAAATTAGCTAAATACACTCAAAAAATACAATTTTATTGTTGAAAATCAGTAGTTAGGTCGATAAACTAAACTTTTTTTGAAGAGGGCGTTAAAAATGTATTGCGCTGGAAAGCAGGCTACACTTTTTTTTAAAGAGGACTAGCTACTCTGTCGTTTTTTGTTTTTTTAAAGAGGGCAATTAGTATCGCAAATCCGATAGTATATAATACAACTACACTAGTCGGCATAATTATTTTGACAGAACAAATTTGGCACATATCTGCTTATAACGCTTAATCTGTTTATGTTTCAAATCACTTGTTCTATTATTTAACTTGTATGGACTATTTTCCTTTAAAATACCAAATCTTGTGTAAATCCTCTATAACGTTTGGAAAATATCAGGCAAAATGTGAAAATGTAGGGTGGCACAAATATTTTGACAAAACTTTCTACCTTAAAAATTAATATCAAACCGCTTGATATAATTTTTGGAATAAATTGTTTTGAATGTATTTTGGGTCGTAGCTTCTGAAAATAATAATACTTTTTTGATCCGACCATTAGTTTTCGAGATAAAACAGACAACTTTTTAATTTTGCATTTTTTAAATAAAAAAAAAATGTTGATCAAGTTTTGTAGTTAAAGAGAGAGAATTGGAAAACAGTTATTTTAAAAGAAGTTTCAACAAAATCGGACAACAATTGCAAGGGTTATGAGACAGGCAAAATTGCGCAATCTATAAATGTATGAACGTCCATATGTACGTTTGTTTACTGCAGTCTATGAAGACCAGTTTGCCTGTCTCATAAATTTTGCAATTGTTGTCCGATTTTTTTGAAACTTCTTTTAAAATAACTGTTTTCCAATTCTCTTTTAATGCTTTTACTACAAAACTTGATCAACATTTTTTTTTATTTAAAAATGCAAAATTCATTTTCATGAAAAAAGTTTTCTGTTTTATCTCGAAAACTAATGGTCGGATCAAAAAAGTATTATTATTTTCAGACACAGTGAGCCCCAAGAGGTCACAGGTTTGATGAAAATGGTGACGAAAACTAACGATGGATCTTGGTTCGTATGTGTCCCCAGATTACAGAACTGAAGAGAAGTAAATCCTAGCTGATCGGTTTCGCGAGATATTTGTAAATGTAATTTTTTACAAGACTAAATTACAGCATAAAAAAAAAAACATTGAACCGGACCGAACAAATTTTTTTCTGGTAGAGTTGGTTTTCTACATTAAGAAAAAAATACAAAAAAAAAATTTTTTTAGGCGAATTTTTGTTAACGATTTTTTTAAGTTTAAGAAAAAAATGTTTAAAGGCGTTTCTGATACCAATTATCACTACCAACAAACTAGTCTTTAACTTTGCCATACAGATCATTTGCATTCGATAAGTAATTTGTCAGCAAGAGCTCGACAAACACAAAATTTGTGAATTTTTCGGTTTTTTCACCATATCTTAAACACTCGAAGAAAAGTCGATGAAAACAATGGTATGTAATAAAATTTTTGTATTCAAATACACAATCAATATGTAATTAAAAAATCCACATCAAAATATCACTCTTAGCTTGCCCCAGGACCAACGACGAGGAAGTGGTGATAGGATGGTCCCATTTAAAAAAAATTTTTTTTTGTTTTTAGTATTTTTTAAATTTTTTTTCAGTGTTTTCTGTTTTTTTTTATTACTTTATATATTTTTGTTGTATTTTGAATTTTATTATTTTTTATTTTTCTTTTAATTTTTTTTAATATATTTTTTTTTGTAATTTTTTTTTTAGAAAATAAAAATAATAAAATAATAATAAAATTCAAAATACAAAAAAATTATATAAAGTAATAAAAAACAGTGAAAAAAAATTTAAAAAAATACTAAAAACAAAAAAAAAATTTTTTTAAAAATGGGACCATCCTATCACCACTTCCTCGTCGTTGGTCCTGGGGCAAGCTAAGAGTGATATTTTGATGTGGATTTTTAATTACATATTGATTGTGTATTTGAATACAAAAATTTTATTACATACCATTGTTTTCATCGACTTTTCTTCGAGTGTTTAAGATATGGTGAAAAAAACCGAAAAATTCACAAATTTTGTGTTTGTCGAGCTCTTGCTGACAAATTACTTATCGAATGCAAATGATCTGTATGGCAAAGTTAAAGACTAGTTTGTTGGTAGTGATAATTGGTATCAGACATCCAAATCGGCCGACTACAACCCGAGATATGAAGAAATCTAGTAAACGCCTTTAAACATTTTTTTCTTAAACTTAAAAAAATCGTTAAAAAAATTCGCCTAAAAAATTTTTTTTTGTATTTTTTTCTTAATGTAGAAAACCAACTCTACCAGAAAAAATTTGTTCGGTCCGGTTCAATGTTTTTTTTTTTTTGCTGTAATTTAGTCTTGTAAAAAATTACATTTACAAATATCTCGCGAAACCGATCAGCTAGGATTTACTTCTCTTCAGTTCTGTAATCTGGGGACACATACGAACCAAGATCCATCGTTAGTTTTCGTCACCATTTTCATCAAACCTGTGACCTCTTGGGGCTCACTGTGCAGAAGCTACGACCCAAAATACATTCAAAACAATTTATACCAAAAATTATATCAAGCGGTTTGATATTAATTTTTAAGGTAGAAAGTTTTGTCAAAATATTTGTGCCACCCTACATTTTCACATTTTGCCTGATATTTTCCAAACGTTATAGGGGATTTACACAAGATTTGGTATTTTAAAAGAAAATAGTCCATACAAGTTAAATAATAGAACAAGTGATTTGAAACATAAACAGATTAAGCGTTATAAGCAGATACGTGCCAAATTTGATCTGTCAAAATAATTATGCCGACTAGTGTATAATAATAAAGTTGATCGGCAAAGATTAAATTTTGAAACACACTTGATCAGCGTGGGGAATTTAGAAGTAAGAAGTACAAGTATACCACCAATATGGTGGTTCTAGCTCCCAAGTTCCCAAATTTTTAAAGTTTGAAAAAGTGTTTGAATTAATGTAGTTTGTATTGAAAATATCTACATAGATATTTAAAAAAATTGAACATCTGATAGTTTTCAAGAAATTTATGTGTATGTATTTATCATATACCAACATACAGTATGTGCCCCTGTAGGCAGGCAAGATTTTTTTTTTAGATAGCAATGAATAACAGAAATGTGGTAGTTGTTAAAATATAAGAGTTCATGTATTCCAAGTGCCGTTTTTATCTGTGCGCATACACCTTCTAATTTTTCTTTCATTTAAAGATTTGGTCGGGGAAATGGTGCATTAAGGACGAGCACAAGCTTCTTGCCGAGCTGGGCAATTTATCAACAGGCACCGGGAACTGCGCAGCATCATACTATGAGGCATCAAATGGATTTCCTGCAAACTCAATATCAGGACCTGGTCCGGCACCAACTTCCAATGACACGTCTATGTTGTATGATAGTATTGCAACGATTTCGCAAAGTCAAGGTTCCCTTTATACACCGACTATCGGATCATCAATTGGTAAGTAATTCTCCCTGTAATACGAATGTATTTTTGGTTTTTATTTTGTTTTTAATATTTCTTTTGTATATTCGATTTACTTTAATTTTATCAATTTGCTTTAAGAATAGTATATTTATTTTCATTTAAAAACGTGATCAATGTAGGAAGCAGTTCGCTTACACCTTTAGTCCCTATAAGCATGCATGAAATGAAGCTTAGTGCAAATACAATCCAGGAACAAACAATCGCTCCTTTCTACACAGGTAAGGAAAGACAGTTTCTTATCCCCAAATTTTCGATTACTATTTTTTTTATTAAACCTAAAAATATTAAAAAGTGTAATTTTTTATAGCTTTATAGATTATAGAAAGGTATGTGCAGACTTTTAAAAGTAAAAGAATTTTTATTCCGAATTCCCCCCAGAAAACAAGTTTTTATGTATATTAAGGCGGGTCAATTTGTATTTAAGTCATGGCCTGACAGTACCTCCAAACGCTTTTAACAGTTTTTCGAAATTCCGCACCGTTTTCGATATTTTGAGCTTCAAAGTTCAAAAAATTTGTTTTTAAGGCTTTGGAGAAAAAATCATAACTCTCGAATGGTTTAACATATATCGACGAAGTTTTTTTTGAGTGTAAGAAAATCGTTTTGTATTAAAAAAAATATTTAAAAAATTTAATTTGTAACTTAACAAAATTTTTAACAACAATTGTTTAAACAAATTGGTTTTCAAAAGTGTTCTAGGGCAGTTTTTTCTTTGAAACTTTCGCACAATTATCGTCGAACTATTATTTATAAAAATGCAAAACAAATTTTTTTGCACTTTTGCTTTGGACAGTCGGAATCGCGTTTTTTGTCCAGCCGCGCGTGGTTCCTTCAAAGGAAATTTGCGCCAGCAGCTTACACTCAAAAAAAACTTCGTCGATATATGTCAAACCGTTCGAGAGTTATGATTTTTTTCCCAAAACCTTAAAAACAAACTTTTTTAACTTTGAACCTCAAAATATTGAAAACAGTGCGGAACTTCGAAAAACTGTTTAAAATGTTTGGAGGTACTGTCCTAAGCTACACATTCATATAATTTTTTTTTGGATCGAAAAAATTTTAGGTACAGTTGACATGGCCTGACCCATTTGTAATTATATGGTTAAGAAGCTTTTAACAATAACCAAAAATGAACTTTAGGCTTGCTTTGAGCAGCAATAAAGTGTGATATTTAAATATAGGATAACAAAATTTAAAAAAAAAGCAAGATTTGGGTCAAATATCATATTATCAATATATTACCCTTGAATGTAAACAGAATTTTAACAAGAGAATAAAAGTATGTGTGGCATGAGAAAGAGCTTAACTTAAAAAAAAGGGAACAAAATATGTTTTTAAAATTGCCGCTAATTTAGGAAAAGAGATTCCATTTTCAAGCATGTGAAATAAAGTTGGTAATAATAATAAGAGCATTTGTATTAAATAGAAATGCTCTATTGTAGACTAGCGCTGGGTTGCTATTAAGCTTTTAATCCTTAAACATTCGATAATTTGGTAAATTGTGGTCAAATCTAATTTTAACATATAAGTATAAATAGAGCTGAGTCGGTTTAGCCATTAACGTCAGTGAAACTCTTAATACCTAGACCTTAGAATAATAAACCCGATAAGAATCCGACAACTTATGCTGTAAAAAAGTAAGCCCCAGTGCAGTTTTGGGCGTAATTATTTATTTTACCAAAATAGCTTCTTGTGGTCTATAACAACATGATAAAAAAAACCGCAGTAAAAAATCTCTTTTAGTTTACTCACAATAACAAATGCCATTTTCCCCGTAGTGCGCTGGCCGACGCACACACTCACACACACACATGTACTCTGTACATGAGCGGCAGAGCTCGGGCAGAGAAATTTGCTGACTCGTGAGTCAAGGCTCTGGGCAGCACTGCCCAAGGAGTGAGGCGAATGTTACTGAATTTATGTACATAAACATAGACAAAGAATGTCTGTTGCCTGTAGGTTTGTTACTATGATTCCTGGCCGAATGAAACTAAGTATAAGTACACAAACCCCATAATTTAAAACAGGGATCGGCAGCGTCCTGTGCATAACAAAAACTGTCGAGCAGCGCATTTGGCAATTTGAGCGTTTTTTTGATGTTTTTTTATACTTTTTTTTAAGTGTGCTCGAAAGTTAGCTAAACTTTTTTTTAAGAGCGACTCTAGCGTTCTTTCTTGTTTTCTTTTTTTTAAAGAGGGCAATGGGTATCGGGTACTCTGACAGTCGGGAAACCCGCTTATAGCGTTCTTTCTTGTTTTCTTTGAAAACGGTCGCACTTTAAAAGGAAGATTTCTAAATCCGTTCTGATTTTTTTTGACACAGACATAAGTCTTTTCACCCTCCGATGGAAGCAAAGAAAACCCTGAGAAAAGGGACAAAAAAAAAGGGGTGTGTCCAGTAGAGTGTATCGAAAATGAACTTTTTTTGATTTTTGATGACGGCTAGTGCGGACATGTTGTAAAACCATGTCAAATGAAAGCACAAAAAATTTCAGCTCGAAAGGACATTATTTACTACCCCCGCAACGTCCTTGAAATTTTGAAATTTTCATGGAAACTCGATTTTTGTTTTTTTTTTTTTTTTCGATGACGCTGGGTGCGGAAAAGTTGTAAAACAACGTAATAATATAATAATATTTACTATCCCCGCAACGTCCTTGAAATTTCGAAATTTTCATGAAAACTCGAAAGGATAATATTTACTATCCCCGCAACGTCGTTGAAATTCCGAATGACGTTCGAATGACGTTTGAGGACGGTCGAGGACGTTCAAGGACGTTGTCAGAGGAACAGGGGAATAGACAATTTTTGTGACGGTCATGAATCGGTTTAACTCCGTCCCCGAAAATCCATAGCGCACCTAAAAACTCTTCACGTTAAAAAAAAAACGTTTTTAACGTTTAGCCTAATCTCCACGAAAAAGGCTCTTTTCAGACACTAAACCGTTTTACAAGAATTGAAAAAATATAAATTATAAAAATTTGTTCAAGATTATAAAATTAGAATGAATATCAAATTCACAGTGACATGTTTTAAATATATGAAATATAAGAAACTTAAACATTAATTCTTTATATATTTTGTTTTACTTTTTTTTCTGTTTTCTGATAATATTTAATCCTATCATTGGCAGTTTGAACCCATTTGCTGCATATTAAAGATAATTGCTTTTCGTCGACTTCAAATTTTTGATTGAAAGCACCTAAAAAAAGAGAAATGTTGTAATTTATAATGTCTGTCTCCTATAAAATAAACTTTGCATATATAAATTTCATTATTTCATTGAAAATTTAACCACATTTTTGGCTATGTCCGTAAATTACAAAGTCATTATTATATACTTTCTACATTTTTATTCAATTTTTGCATCTGGTTGAAAATTAACTGCATCATACAAATACAAATTTACTATATAAGTCTTTGAAAATAACTTTTCATAACTATACTTACTTGAAGTAGAAGGATATTCATAGTTAGAACTAAACTGGGTGTAGGTTACTTCTTCATTCGTCAAGGTTGACGTTTTTTCTGATTCCGTTTAATTGTTTAAAAATTGCTCGGTAAAGTCAATTATTGTGTAACAATAATACTAGATGTTTGTGCGGACAGACGGACAGACAGACATTTGCTCGTTTACAGTATTTTCTTACTCTTTGAATATCGCAAATAAATACTTCTCGGGTTTTTGGCAAACATCTTACAAATCTCTATAAGAAATGTTCTTGCTAGATTCGGCCAGCTCTTTAATCAGCTCTCGATCTTCCTAGGACAAATGCGTTCCACGTGGTATTCTATCGTCAAACCAAATTAAATTACACATTTTGCTCTCCAAACGGGTAAAAACAATTTTACTTACTTTCTGTTAAATTAGGAAATTTGTATGGTCAGTTCTTAGCTTGCCGGCACGCAAAAGAGCAATAATCTCAACTTCCACATATACTTATTTCCTTTAAAAACCTAGATTTGCAACACATGTTCTTTTTTAAAACGGTTTAAAGAATGAAGCGCAAAACAGAATACTGGAATGGGAGAACTTCATAACAAATAATAGTACAAACTGGCATCCCTACAGAAAATACACCGTTAAATTCATAGAAAATATATGGAATTTAAAAAGTGCACATATCCTTTTTTCTCTGAGGTAATTAGGGAGTGCTTGCACTTAAAAAAATTGTTTGTTTAACATACTTTTTTAACCTTTAAAATTTATTGCGCTTCAAAGCCAAAAGAGCTGGCGACCATAGCGTTTTTTCTTGTTCTGTTTTTTTGCAATACTCATAAAACTGATAGTCTGGAAACCCGACTATATCGTTCTTTCTTGTTTTTTAACACAAATGTCACCCACTTCTACATAATAGACGTAAAAAAAAGTCAACTTTACCAAATCTTTAGCTTTGTACACACTCTGCATATCTGCCATGATTTTCGGATGATAATGAATAATTTTAATTCATTTTATAATACTTGTATATGAATCAAAAAAAATTTGTTATTAAAAAAATAATAATTATTATTGATTAAAAAAAAAAAATTAATGATAACAAATGTTTTTTTTATCAAAATAAAACTCTACAGCAGTTTACGGCTTCCATGCTCAATTTTGATTTAAGGTTTAATGCCTTATGATACTTAATGACTATATGATATATACCACGTCCTTTAAGGGCAAATATTAACCCTTCTGTGAGCGGAAGATTTTTTATACGTCGTTGAGCGAAAGACACATTTTTGTGCCACTACTCTTGACATATATCTTAAAAACTTAAGTTCCAAATTAATTGTAATTGTAATCCAATATTAACCAACTGAATTTTTATTTAAAGATTAAGACAAAATAAAAAATTTTAAAAATATTTTAATTGCTTGTTCTTGTTGACGGGTTAGTTTTTTTTTTGATAAAAATTTTCTAGTAGGTTTATGATTTACCTTTCAAAAAAGGTACAATTTGCCAAACCTGGTTTTGGGAAAAATCATTAAAGATCTAAAAACGTACAAAAATGTGGTGCGCAATAATTGTGAAATAAAAATAACACTAGTTTTCTATTAAATTTGTGGTATTATTTATCCATTTTATACCAAATAAATGTAATTTTTATACAATGCATTGCAATGTTGGCTGTTTTCTTATAGTTTTACCAAAGAAGGGTATGACATATTTGACCAATTTGGAAAGGTAAAAACTAAACTTTTGTTATAGGGAAAGCAAACATATCCAGTAAAAATGTATATGACTAATGGTTTTTAAGATACACGCGGTTCAAACTAGATGCACAAAAATGTGTCTTCCGCTCAACTACATAGTTAAACAAAGTTTGACTTAATAAAATACAAGATTACCAACAGATTTATCTTTAAATCGACAAACTGTTTAGAATCCTTAAGGGTGGGTGGGTTAGGTGGGTTTCGCAAAAAAAAAAAATCTATTTTTTTTTATTGCCTCATAAATTAATATAGAATCTCAAAAACATTGTCCCAAAGTTTCAAGTCGATTCGAATAATAGTTTCGGAGATACAGTCCTAAAAATGTGCGCGCACAAGGTCAAGTGCACTGCTTATCAAAATTTTAAATGCGTTTTTCTCAAAACTGTGTTTTTAAAGTCGGTTGTCAAGATTTTTCGGAAACTACTCAACCGATCTGATTATCTCGTAAATGAACGAAGAATTTTTTTTTTCGTTGACAGCAACTATTTAAAAAAATTTTTTTTTTAATTTCATTAAAATTTGAATTTTTTTGCAAAAAAGTCTCCCAAAAATCCAGTTTTCCTTTTTTTGGTTTTCCTTCGCTCATTTACGAGATTCAGGTTTGTACTAAAAGAAAAAATTAGTTTTTTTAATTTCCGATGATTCTGTCAGGTATTGTGCTGACAACGCGAAGGCAACCTTTTTCCGAGGTTTCACCGGTAATGACGTCACAATGGCTGACCGCTGAATATATATATTTTTTTAATTCAAAAATTTTTCTTTTAATATGTATGTGTAAGAAACTTAAAAGTTTTTATAATATACTTCATTCTTTAAATAAAAAAAATAATTGTTGAAAATGTGCCTTTTTTTTGCCTGTGAAACCCAACTAACCCCTTAAAGACGAGTTGTCAAAAAATTTTAGCTCGATATCTTCTACACAACCCCAGATATTTACACGCAAAATCAAAATGGAACAAAAGTGTTCCTTCCGCTCACACAAAGTTAAGGATTCAATTATTTTCTATTAAATTTATTTTATTCATTTAAAGTCTTTTGTAAAGCTTGTTGGGTTTAAACCAGCTAGGTGTTCACCTAAAGAAATAATTAGTTTTAACATTTTTTTACTCTCTTCGAAAGTTAATGCAATTAACTTGTTTTGAGAAGAGCGCTGTTCTCTTTAGCTTGTAAGAAACGAGAGCGCGAGATAAGTAAGAGACAACGTAAATTTTCTTTGTTTTGCATTAAGTGGGTTAAAACTTAAGTTTTTAGGATTCAGAGCTAAAAACATGTGATAATATAATGTTCTATGGTGTTCTTCCATGTCATAGTTTGATATGCAATGATTCATTACTTATATACTTATATGTACATATGTTATTTCGTCAGCGCGGTTGCATAACTGCTTTAACACAGGCAACTTGAAAACTATTTATGTTAAGAAATATAGGAATAGGTAAATAATATCGAAATTAGAAAATATATCTTTAAGTATTCTAGGAATATAGTATCAAGTCATTATTGTAGGCCTATTATAAGAGCAGTGAAGTGTGAGCTTACTGTAAAGCCTATCTTATGTCTACACAAAAATAAATTTACTGCTGAAATTTGGTTCTCCTTATAAGCCATTACAAATTTTAAGAATCTTACGGTTTTCTTATAACGTACTGATATTCAATTATGATTAACCGAGTATATCTGAAAGCATAAAGCGTAGGGTAAATCCGGGACAAGTTCCCCGCCGGGACAAGTGCCCCACTTTGTTTATTGTTATCATGCATCGATAAGATTGCAGCGCCATCTCGGGAAAACTTGTGTTTAAGTGTCAAAATGAAAAACTTGTGTGGAAAATTCGTACTTTGGTAAGTTAACTATTCACAATTTATGAAATCCATACGCAGTAGGTCCAAAAACAGGCGAACATTTTTTTAGCGATTCAAAAATGTTTGTTATTTCATCGTCAAAATGTCAACAGACGTCAGATGAAGTATCATAACCTTCCTATGTAGCAAGATCATTTAGCAGATAACTATTTTTACATTTACTGTTCGCCAATATTTTTTTAATTAATAATTTTCATATGCTATGCAATCGGGACAAGCGCCCCACTTGTTCTCGGGGACAAACGCCCTACTGATAATCTGGTTTGAGCACTTTATGTTGTAAACGTTTGTTATTATTTATTAACAAAAATATTCTATATGGTGTTTTTACATAATTTACAATTGTTTATTAATGTTTTTTTTGGATAAATAAAATTTTTCGTATTGTGATTCAATTTTGGTACCTCGATCTTATTATTATCTTTAAAACCCAGATCTGTTATTTTTATCATTATTATTAAGTGTTGATGTGTGTTAGAAAGTACCGTAGAATCAATGTAATTTTTTTTTTTGCGAGTTGTTGTTTGCAAAATAATTTAAATCCTAAGCATAAAAGCGGGGCGCTTGTCCCTGAAGATGTTTGAACTAGCAAATTTGCTACTTTTTATTAATCATCCCACAGAAAGCTTGTAACGTAAAATATTGATGAATAAAATGTTGTTCTGACTTCTGCATATACTACTCGACCTACAACAATCACAAAAGCCCTCGTAAACATATTTGTGCAACAACCATTTCGATTTTCAAAAACGTGGGGCACTTGTCCCGGATTTACCCTATCGTTAATTGAAATTCTTTAAGTAATTGAAGCAACTGAACAAGACTTTTGTTAAAATTTCAGTTTTTAGAAATTATTAACATATGAGCTAATCCTGCGTTGCGAACGTTACGCAAATTTGCTTGTTATAATTGAGCCCATGATTTTGAAAGAGGTATAAGTCATATTTTTTTTTTTTCGAGATATTTAGAGTTTTTCATTTTAAAGGATTACAAAATATTCTTGCATTATGGATAATGATTTTTCGACAGTAAAGTAGTCCCAAGAAACAACAAGTATTATGATTGTGAAATTTTTAGCCATTTTTAAAAGAAAATGTGGATTTGAAAGGTTTCAATGACTTGTACCACTTTCAAAATAAACTTCATGACTTTATAAATGACTAATACGCTAATGAAACAATTGTATTAGTAATTAATTAATTATTAATCCATCATATCTTTACGTTTTTCTTTTGTTATTGGTCTAATGGTTGTGTATAATAGAAGTAAATCAATATTTCCGTATATTCTAGGTCTTCCTTTTTTAGGTGAGAGGTCTAATACTCTGAATTCGGAGTTGTCATCCAAGGAAGTTTTTTAAAACATCTTAGGTATATGGGGCAATGTTTAGAAATTTGATCCATTCTATTTTTAACCAAGGCACAGCTTCTCCATTGATGTTTTTCTTTCTATTATTTGTTAATTCTTTAAGTTGTCTTGTAGAAATAAAATTTTTTTTTATCCATTTGTACATGATTTTATTAAATTATAATAATGCTCAGGGATGTATAAATAAATAGATTTTTCATTTTTAGTTTCTATCAAACCAAAATCGCGATCATTTGGCAAAAAAGAATGACCGGATACCATGAATTTATGATCAATTTTTTTTAACATTATTAACAGACGACTGAAAAAATGTTTACCATATTAAAGCTATGTCAATGTAATGATTTAATGACTTATACCACTATCAAAACGAACAATATCTTTATTTCAGTTAACAACTAAAAAAAAAAACAAATTTTAAAGAGTTAATTTGCATGGCATAATTCTAATCTCTTCAGATTATGGTATTTTATTTAAGATTTGATAAGTAATAGCTGATGAATTAGATTTTTAAAATTTTGGACTTATACCACTTTCAAAATCAAGGGCTCAATTGACAAGGCTGCCGTTGACGTGGGTACATTTTTATGAAATTTTTGCCATTAGCAGTTTCTTGAGTGTACTTTTAAACTAATTAAAAAAAGAAAGGTTAATTGTTTTTGCAAGAAAGTTATGCTTGCTTAAAGTTCCATTGCGGACGTTACACAAAATGGAAGTCAAATTTGAGGCTCATGTGCGTTTGCACATTTTTCAGTTAACTCAGAATAGTTAACCAAAAAAGGAATATGCCTAAAAATTAAGTGGAATGTATGACCTTAGTTCCATTAATAAAGATAATCTTAATTTAAATTTGATGCGAAGGTAAAGTTACGCTTCTTTCTTTAAGCTAAAATATGTGATTTTCTATACTTTTAGTCACGGTTTGGTAGTTTTTTTGTCTTGAGCAAATAGTTCAACATGTAAACGACACTTTGGATACAAAATTTTAATATATATGGTCGTTCTAATAGGAGAAAATGACAAATGAAAACAGGTTTAAAAAACATAAAAAATACCGAAAAAATACTTTTTACTAATATTAATCAGTTAAGTCATAGAAATTAGTCAAGTTCTGTGCCAATTTATATATCTAGAGTTTCTATAATTAAATACAAATTTCAAATTTCTCGGATTAGCCCTAGGGACCGTAAATAATGATTATTATTTATTTAAATAAAAAAAACACCCACTTCTAATAGACGTAGAAATAAATGAATTGTACCAAATTCTTGAGCTTTGTGTTTACTATGCATATCCGCAAAAATTCTGATTTTTATTATTTTCTTCAAAGATAGTGATTATTATTTGCGATACTCGAAGAGTAAGCAAATACTTTAAACGAGCAAATGTCTGTTCGTCCGTCCGTCCGTCCGTCCGTACAAACGTTGAGATCTCGGGAACTTTAAAAGCTAGAACCACCAAATTTTGCGGACAAACTTCTAGAAACAAAGCGCAGATTAAATTTGTTTCAAAACTTGACCACGCCCCTTTTACCGCCCAAAAGCCGCGAAAATCTGTGTCGCTCTCACTTTTTATGCAAGCGTTACGGTTTTAAAAGAAATATAATGATATGTGCACTGTCTTACTACATTCCGAACCATTTTGTGCTCTAATAAATAATAAAGAAGTTACAGAACATTTTGCTATGCTGCAAATATAGTCTACATACATATTTAACATATGTGCACGTGTTTGTGAATGTAAAATCTACAAATGTAGTTAATGTAGCCCCACAATTTTGTTTTTTTAAGGGGTTACGCCACCCTGAAATTTTTGAAAAATCGATTTTTTTGTATTTCTTAGTTTAATTGCCTATATATTTCCGAGTATTTCAAGCTGTCTCCGAAGACAATATCTTACTTATTAGGAAAGTTATGTTCACTAGCAGTCAGCGCGGCAGGAGAGCGTCGGCAGGCGCTGTGTGTCTTCTTTTCGTTTTTCTCAAAACCACATTTTTCGAGACGGTGGGCATGATAACTCAAAAACTGTTCAATCGATTGACTTGAAAATTAAAACACATCTTCTTATATAGATTCTCCACAGAGTCACGTAGGATTTTTTCGATTGAATAATTAGAAAATTTTTTATGCTAATTTTTATACGATAATTTTCGCCCAAAAAATGAAATCAATTTTTGAAGTGCTCTCATTTGTCTAAAAATTTTTTTTCCCAAAACGGCTACGTGACTCTGCTTAAAATATATCACTTTTTAAGAAAAAATTTTGTTCACTTAGTTCAGATAAAAATTGGCAGCTGAATCATGCCCACCATCAAGGAGTGCTGTGGAAAAACTGGTGAACGCCACTGCTCATATCCCCGCCATTTTTTATTTTAAAATAATAAATTTTGAATATTTATAAAGTTTATTATATGTTATGTATTAACTAGAAATTAAAGTGAAAAAGTCTTATCTACAATAGTAAGGTCAAACCAAATTTCTGAATAACTGTCCCATTTTCACGCGTTCAGGGTGGCGTAACCCCTTAAAGCGGGCAAATGAGTATCGCAAATCTAATAGTACGGAAACCCGATTATAGCGTTCTTTCTCGTTTTTGATTTATATTAGTATTAAATATTTTTGTTATCATTATTAAGATATTTTATTTTTATCGATCAAAATAAAACTCAGAACCAGTTTACGGCTTCTGAGTTAAACTTTTCGCCGATATAATTACATATTTTTGATCTATGGCTTAATACCCATCATATGATACACCACATGTCGGTGTATGCATTTTTTAAGCAAGTGTGAAGGATAAAATATATGTAATGGTTTTGTCACGCATTTTTGCCTAATATTTGATTATTCTAATTTGCAGAGGAGCAAAATGGGGGCGTGCCAAAACCATTACATATATTTCATGCTTGACACTTGAAACAGGAAAGAACGCTGTAGTCGGGTTTCCCGACTATCTGATTTGCAATACTCACTGCCCTCTTTAAAAAAAAGAAAACAAGAAAAAACGCTAAAGTCGCTAGCCCTCTTTAAAAAAAGTGTAGCCTACTTTCGAGCGCAAAAAATTTTTAACGCCCTCTTCAAAAAAAGTTTTGCCTACTTTCGAGCGCAATAAATTTTCAACGCACTTGTATACATTATATCTTGAAAATGGCCAGATTTTAAAATTTTTTAGATGTTTGGGTAGATATTTTCAATACAAACAACATTTATTATTTATTTCTCTAGCATTAAAAATGTGGACACCACAGAGTTTCGCGGTTTGTGGGCGTGAAAAGGGGCGTGGTCAGGTTTTGAAACAAACTTGATCTGCGCTTCCCTTATAGAAGTCTGTGTGCAAAATTTGGTGGCTCTAGCTCTTATAGTTCCCGAGATCTCGATGTTTGTACGGACAAACGCATGGAAAGACAGACATTTGCGCGTTTACAGTATTGGCTTACTCTTCGAGTATCGCAAATAAAAATAAAAATCTCGTAATAATGATTATTTTTGATTTTTATTTTTTAGGTAAAAAAATATTAAAAGTATATTGCATTTTTGCTGAATATTCGATTATTTCTAATTTTCAGAGGAGCAAAATGGGGGCCTGCCAAAACCAATATATATATTTCATCATTTACACTTGTTTAAAAAATGCATACAGAAGACTTTAGAGCAATAAATGAAATTTAATAGAAAATAATTAAATCCTTAATATTCGTCCTTAAAGGACATGATGGACATTAAGCCATAGATCAAGAATATGTAATCATATCGGCGAAGCCGTAAACTGGTTTTGAGTTTTATTTTGATCGAAAAAATAAAAATCTCGGTTTAATGATTATTTTTGATTTTTTTTTGATTTTTTTTTTTTTAAAAATAATGGTTATTTCTTAACAAAATAATATAACTCAAATTAATCATTATTTTTATCAAAAAAATAAAAATCTTAAAATAATCATTATTACGAGATTTTTAAAATAAAACTTTTAATGATTACGGACCCTGATTAGCCCATATTTGCTGCACACATAATAATATTATTATTATAATACTTTTTGTTCCAAACGTAACAAAATTAGCAAAGAAATTAATCTTACAACCTTTGGTAGTGGCACTTTAATAATTGGGTTCTTAGAGACTAAGTTTGATATAAAAATTTAATATTATTACATACATACTAGCCCTCGCGTTCGACGGAAACTACCCTTCAATGAGCAGCTTGGATAACGGCTCAACCTTATCAGAGGGTCAAGGAAACATTGCTGTGTCAGAAACTTCCGATTCGGCTAACCTTTGCCCTGTTAGTACTAGGATTGTGCAAGATCCTTCGGAAGGAAACAACAACCGTGCTAAGGAGCACCAGGCCAACAGTGTTGGAGTCAGAGAAAATATTAAAGAATGTGACAAACACAATTCGACTTCGGAATCCAATGATCATATTCCATTACCACATCTGCACCACTTGACAGAAGAGCAGCTGATAAGAGCAAATAGACGTCCTCATTTAAATACAATTACGCATACATCTTCTTTGTTACTTCTGCAGCCGAGCGGAGGAACCTCGTCACTAAGTGTCAATGCTTCTGACGATCGATCAGATGGTGAACCCAATCTACGTAATAATGTAGGCCTTTACTCAACACCCACCGTGCTACCAAGTTTTAATCACTATTCCGCAGGCAAGTTGCAAATATTTGTGTATAACGAACATGGAAAAGTGTTTCGTGATTGCACTTTGATTTATTGCACAAAGCCGGTTTTGGGAGCATTACAATTAAGTAAAAGTGAATCTATAGTGTACACATATGCTTGTCAGTCCGTCGGTCTGTACCGCCGGAAATAAGAAAATATGAAGAAGTCGGGCTTCCCGATACTCGTATTTTACAGCTCTATTGGTCTATTGCCTACATGTAGGCGCAACATATAAAAGCTTAAAAATAAAACTGTCCAGTATTTAGATATCTGTGTAAATATTTTCCGTAAAAACACAGTGATACCAATAACATATTAATATCAAAACAAGAAAGAACGCTATAGTCGGGTTTCCCGACTATAAGATTTACGATACTCATTGCCCTCTTAAAAAAAAAAAAAAACAAGAAAAAACGCTAGTCACTAGCCCTCTTTAAAAAAATTTAGCCTGCTTTTAGGCACAATCAATTTTTAACGCACTTATGTACACAACTTTTAAAAAAATGACCAGATTTTCAAAATTTTTAGATAACTGTGTAGATATTTTCAATACAAGCTACATTTATTTGGGCCACTTTTCTCTAGCACTAAAAATGTGGGCACCACAAAGTTTCGCGGTTTGTGGGCGTTAAAAGGGGCGTGGTCGGGTTTTAAAACAAACTTGATCTACGTGGGGTATATAAAAGTCTGTGTGCAAAAATTGGTGGCTCTAGCTCTTATGGTTCACGAGATCTAGGGGCTTGTACGGACGGACGGACGGACGGACAGACAGACATCTCAACGTTTACAGTATTTGCTTACTCTTCGAGTATCGCAAAAAAAGGTTGCACCACTGAGTTTCGTGGCTTGTGGACGCGAAAGGGAAAAGATCCAAATAAAAAAAAAAACACGAAAGAAGAAATTAATTAATTAATTAAACAAATTAAGAAAAAACGCCAGATTCGCCAGCCCTCCCCCTTTTAAAAAGTGTAGTCTGCTTTTAGGCACAATCAATTTTTAACGCACTTGTGTACACAACTTTAAAAAAATGGCCAGATGTTTAAAATTTTTAGATAACTGTGTAGATATTTTTAGTACAAACAACATTTATTTAGGCCACTTTTCTTTTGTGGGCGTTTAAAGGGGCGTGGTCGGGTTTTGAAACAAACTTGATCTACGTGGGGTATATAGAAGTCTGTGTGCAAAATTTGGTGGCTTTAGCTTTTATGGTTCCAAAGATCTAGGGGCTCGTACGGACGGACGGACGGACGGACAGACAGACATTTTAACGTTTACAGTATTTGCTTACTCTTCTAAGCTTAGCCGGACAATTTTTGGCAGGGCTACACCGGTTAATCTATTTCTTCAAACTCTTCAACTTGTTGTTGTTCTTTAGTTGTATAGCAACCATTTTTTTTGATTATATATTGTTTGTTCTCAAACCGTTGTCTGACTGTCCGCGCAGGAGTCTCGAATGCTCCTGGGGCCGTGCAGACGTTGTTTTAACCGACGAGACGATCGGGAGCTATGCCGTTGCCGCGGCTTAAAGAGTAGTAAGACGCGGGGTTGATTCTGTGACAATAACTGACTTTATTGATATAATGGTACTAGCTTATATACTACTTTGTATGCGGAAATATAGTGTACAGTGTGGTGATAACCGTGTCGTTGATTGCACCGGCTCAGTGGGTCAGCATCGTTCTGCTGACTCGATGCTTGCACCAGCTTGTTGCCAGTGGGTCAGCTTGCGTCGCTTTGCTATGGTCGGCGGTATTGGCCCTTCCTCATTGGCTCAGTGGGTCAGCGCAATTCTGCTGTGGCCAGCGTTTGTTGGTTCTTCTGTTGTGCTGACGTACGTTGGTGAGACTTGGTGAGTCGGCCGCTTGGTTGGTGAGTGGTTCTTTTGCTAGTAGGAGAACCTGCTGATCAGCAGTTACTAGCTTACCGCCTGGTAGCCAGTCCAAGGTCAGCTTTGTTGAGCTGACTAGGTATATGTGGGTGAATGGGAAGTTGCTGGTGTTCCCAGGTTAATCGGCATTGCTGTTCGCAGCAATGTTGCGGATGCTAGTATTGGCAACATTGGTTACGAACATATATAAAAAAAAACCAATAACTTTGTTTTAAATTCTTTCTAGAAACATATTTTTATTATTTTTTTTTTTTAATTTTTTATTCGGGCAAACAACATTTATAAGGTCCACTTTTCTCTAGCATTAATAATGTGGACACCACATAGTTTCGCGGTTTGTGGGCGTAAAAAGGGGTGTGGTCAGGTTTTGAAACAAACTTAATCTGCGCTTCCCTTATAGAAGTCTGTGTGCAAAATTGGTGGTTCTAGCTCTTATAGTTCCCGAGATCTCGATGTTTGTGCGGACGGCGGACGGACTGACAGACAGACATTTGCTCGTTTACAGTATTTGCTTACTCTTCGAGTATCGCAAATAAAAATACGTTCTACAATTACTTGTGTAAAAGAAACCGCTAAACCTACGGTTGCCAAGTTAAAAAGCTCTGAATATTTATATGAATATATTTTGCCGCACAAGAATATCTGTTTTTTCAACGTTAAGAAAAGCATGAAGGGCTACGTTTGGGTTTGTTTTTCAAACGTAGTGAGTGGTTTTCAACTTGACCTTTTTTTTTTTTTTTTTTTAAGCCTATTATGTACCGCGACCAATAGAGATCTATTGTACAGGCAAATAGAAAATGAATGGTTCCCTAAAAGTTAAGGCTCTTTATGTAATTGAGCACTAAGTTGGGCCTTATGTTCCAAATTCTAAACGGTGGCACACATATGTTGCCAAGGTGGTGCAGTCGTCTGTTGAAAAGTGCAGGGTATTCGCAGAGGACATGCTCAGATGTCTCTTGCTCCTCTTCACAAAATCTACAGACGTCCGTGTCGACTAGTCTCAGTTTCTTAAGATGATACCTGAGCTTGCAGTGACCCGTTAGGTATCCTGTGAGGATACGTAGGTCTCCCCTATTCAATTCTAGGAGTTTTAGGGACTTGTTTTTGTCCGGAATGAGGAATCTTTTTGCCTGTCTTTGGCCTACGCTGGCTGTCCAGTGTTTTTCTATTTCCCTCTTTTCCCAAATTCTGATCTCCTCCATAGTGTGTCCTTTTGAGAGTCCACAGAAGGGTTCAGGGCCGATGAATGGCGTGCTTGCCCCAGATTTAGCAAGATTATCAGCCATTTCGTTTCCTGCATGTCCCTCATGACCCGGTACCCACCATAGCTTGACGCTGTTATGGGTTCCGAGTTCATTGAGAAGCTGGAAACAGTCCTCGACTAGCCTGGATGCGATTGAGTATGATTTCAAAGCTCAAAGAGCTGCTTGGCTATCGGACATTATGTAAATCTGTGCCCCTCGCATATTCCTGCGAAGACATTCTCTGGCACAGATTTCAATAGGGTGTACTTCCGCTTGGAAGATGGTGGGATGTTTTCCCATAGGTATGGATCTTTTGAGCCGTGGCCCGTAGATTCCTGCACCCGTGCTACCATCTTCCAGTTTGGATCCATGAGTGTACCAGATTTGAGAACCGTTTGGTACGCTGGGTAAAACATGACCTTTAGTTCGAAAACTGTTCATCCATGTTATGTTATTCGATACCTCGATTTCTCTTTGTATTGAAAGTATTTGAGACACCTTTCTAAAAAGGTCAATACATAGTTCTCTTTGCTCCGTTGTAAGAGTGACATAGAACATCGGATCTAAGAAGACCACACATAAAAAAGCGATATTTTTAAAGAAACATAGCACTGTGGGAACAACGTGTTATTTATTTGAAAATGTTTTGGATTGTGTGTGTTTTTTTTTTAACCCTTCTGTGAGCGGAAGATTTTTTGTTAAGCGGAAGACACAATTTTGTGCATCGTGTTTGAACCGCATATATCTTAAAAACTTTATTCAGAAAAATTTGACATTTTTACTGAATATGTAATAACTCTTAATTATTAAATTTAAAATGTTGTTGAGCGGGAGACACAATTTTGTGCATCGTGTTTGAACCGCGTATATCTTAAAAACCTTTATTCGGAAAAATTTGAAATTTTTACTGAATATGTAAACTCTTAACTATTAAATTTAAAATTGAAGTTTTTAATTAAGCCTGCACTAAAAAAAATTGTTTAGTTTTACCTGGAAAAAACAAATTGCATGTGAGATTAATTACGTAAAACTCGCAAACTAGTCAAACAATTGAAAAACTTGGGATACAAAGTTATAGGGCTTTCAATAAGCATTTCAAAATGGTAAAATGTGTCATACCTTTTTTTAGAAGAAGTCACTATAAAAGTAGTTCAAAGGTCTAAAAACGTGCAAAAAATGTGTACAGGTAGTTTTTTTACAATCAACACTTTTTTGGGTCATTCCAAAAGGAGCTGTCGGCACCTGTCGGCGATCATAAGTGATTTGGGTAATGTTTGACAGTTACTTTTATTAATAAGAGTACCTAAGACCACAAATACATATGACACATTTGACCTTTTTGAAAAGCTTATTGAAGCTTAAAGAAAAGTATATAACGATTTTCAATTGTTTGATCAGTTTGCGAGTTTTACGTAATTTACCTCACCTGTAAATTTTTTATTTCAGGAAAAACATAAAAAAAAATTTTTTGTGTAGGCTTAATTAAAAATTTAAATTTTTAATTTAATAATTAAGAGGTAATACATATTCAGTAAAAAGTTTTCCCCTTATAAAATCTAAGATTACCAACAGATTTAGATACACGCAAAATCGAAATGGAACAAAAATGTTCCTTCCGCTCACACAAGGGTTTAATAACCGGTACAAACGATTCAATTTTGGTTACGGTGAAATGGTTACCACACATTTCGGTTAGGCAGAAATAAAAATTTTGGGTTACGATAACGGTTATACCGCTTAAAAAAAAAAGGTTATGGTACCGGATGGTTAACCTGTTGTAAAGCCTATCAACATACAATTTTTCCAATATATATATTTATATTTTTTTTTTTTTTGCCAAAAGTGATCAGTTAAAAACAGACTTCTGCATTCTCTCTATGCAAGGGTATATTAACTTCGGCTTGCCGAAGTTAGCTTTCCTTCTAGTTTTTTACTTTTATTTGATTATTTTGATTAACTTTATCTTGGATATTTGAATTTAAGAACACCTCTACAAAAGTATATAACATGTTTGTTTATTTCCAGGTTGTGGCTCAGTTGTGCCCAGCTCAGATTACGCCTATAACCCCGCCTACACACAATATGGTAGTGCATATGGTTCCTACGGTTATGGTGCTAGCGGCGGGTTGATAAGTAAGTAACAACAATTTTGTTTTGTTGGAATGTTTTTCAATGTCTAATAAACGTTTTTGTTGCTTGTTTTTTTTTAATAATTTTGTGATCAGGATCAACTGCCGAGTGTTTTTCAAATTCACTTTCAATTCTTAAAAAGAGAATTTATAGAGTTTTAAGCACGTTTGCACTGTAGTCCACTGAGTTATCAGAAAGTCCTGACTGACCAGACTGAAATTTGTTTACAGTTTCACTAAACAAAATTTTAAAAATAGCTAGTGCACATTTTGTCCAAAAATCTGGCATTTCTTCCACAGTGTAGCTAGGAAGCTGAAGCTTGGCCATTATGTTCTTAAAAAATTAATTAAATTATAAATTTTTTTTACTATTTTGTTAAGATAAAGATAATCTGAGCCAAAGTTGAAAAATATTTCCAATATTTTAGTTTTTTATTTATAAAAAAACTACTGCTGAGATTCAACCCAATTTAACACAAACTCATCAACAAAAGATCGCAACAAAAAAAAGGAAATCCTTAAAAAATATTAACTGGTTAAATTTTCATCCAACTTTAAATATACCTACTTTCCGTGGGCACTACATAAAAGCTTATAACAAAATCGAAACCAAAAAATTATTAAAACACGGGCTTAGCTTAGTTAACATTTCCACAACATTAAAAATTGAAGAAAAAAATTTAATTTTATACAATTTTTTAATATTTAAGCTCTTAAAATCAACTTTTATTAAAGCCATCAAATGTGTGCAATATATTTTAATTAATGTATTTTAGTTACCAAGCAAGAAAATTTCAAGAGTTTTGCGTACCTTTAACGTGTGCACAATTTCCAAAAATGGACTTTGACAGTTTTGACTGGCTTTTGAGCATGCTCAAGTCCTAACTTTGAAAATTCACTAAAAAAAAAAAGAGAGTCGCACAAAACCCGCGCCCCTGGGGGACTTGGCAACTGATCAAATAATTTGTTTTAAAAGTTTTACTCAATCGCGAAGGGTACTTTTTTGCAGGTGCATTTTTATAAAAAAATAGCTAAACTTAAATATTTTTAAAATTTTTAAAAGATCAGTTTGGAATAATTTTAATATTATATTTT
Organism: Drosophila oshimai; assembly: GCA_018150695.1. Lineage (NCBI taxonomy): Eukaryota > Metazoa > Arthropoda > Insecta > Diptera > Drosophilidae > Drosophila > Drosophila oshimai. The sequence goes on along the minus strand of JAECWM010000268.1, from coordinate 769,449 downwards.
TTATTTTAAAAAATTTTGTCAATATTTACGAAGTTTTAACTTTAAAAATATGCCATAAAAAAACGTACAAATGAATTTGTTTGAAACGTTGGCATAAAATGGCTTAAAAGTATTCTAAACGAGATCCCATTGTAGTTTTATTAAATTTCTTTAAAAAAAAAAGGTACTTTTGGCCAAAATGTGAAATTCCTGGCCCACAGTGAGCCATGGGCCTGGGTAAGAGATTTGGGATTTATTTGAGTTAAAAGTAATATGCAGGTGTCCTACGCACTGTATTCCAAAACTTTTTTTGAAATCGGAAGACCATTTGCAAAACGTGCTTTTTTTGACGGAGTCTTACCCATATTATACTTTAAAAAGTGAAAAGTACTTTGGATCGATTCGATCAATTAAACAAGACAAACAAACTCTTTTCAAAGTCTTAAAAAAAGAACTTTTTTAAAAATCAAACTTATTAAAAAGTCTAACTTTTAGAAAAATCCACGGATCATTTGCACTTTTCGATAACACTTGGGTTCTCCTGAGCTGAAGTCCCATACAAAATTATTTTACATCACCTATAGGTTTCGCGGTATAGCGACGATTAGGAATGGAGGATGTTGGACGATATTTTGAATTATGTTGCCTATGCCAAAGAAGTAACCGTGATATTTTAGCTGGATTATAAATTTAAAACACCACGGCACTGAACAAAAACTCTCCGCGGCTTGAACATTTGTCCATGCCGTTGGAATAAGACGTCAAAGTTGACATCTCACATTTTACTAAAGTTTTTTCGCATTCAAGGACCTCTTAAAAATATACCTGAATAGGTAGAAATAGTAGTAGAAAATGTAAAAAAAAGTGTACTCTTATTGCTATAAAAATTCCATTAAAATATTATCATGAATAAGCCCAAAAGCCAAAATTGAAGCGAACATAGGGCTACAGATTCTAGGTAAAATAAAAAATTCTACCATTTTATGTATATTTTTAACAGACCGTTGAAAGTGACAAAAACTTTAGTAAAATGTGAGATTTCAACTTTGACGTCTTATTCCAACGGCATGGACTAATGTCGGGACAATTTGTTCAATGCTGTGGTGCTTTCGAGTGTATAATCCAGCTAAAAATATCACTGTAACTTCTTAAGCATAGGCAACATAATTCAAAATGTCGTCCAACATGTTACCTTTCTATTCGTCGCTATACCGCGGAACCTATAGGTGATGTAAAATAATTTTGTATGGGACTTCAACTCAGGAGAACCCAAGTGTTATGGAAAAGTGCAAATGATCCGTGGATTTTTTTAAGTGTTGCCCTGTGTTATTAGTTTTTCTTTTTTAAAGAAATATATGATAAAACTAAAAAACAAAATATTTGTTAGGCTTTCTACTAGCTGAAAATTTCGAATCTTTTATATCTTCCTCCCACTGTTTTTGAAAAAAGGTATATTCCAATTTGATTCCGGCCCAAACAAAAAATTAGCTTGATCAAACATTGACACAATAAATAATAATCATTTGAACAATTATATATTTCTAACAGATTCATCCTACTACTACGAAAGTGGGCCAACACAGTCAGCTTTAACACAAGATCTGCGTTCACCTTTAGCTGCAACACGAGCCAATTCTCTTGCATCGGCTGCTTCGCCAGGAAGTGGGAGTGCGTGCACAAAATCCGAGTCATCAGATATATTTCTCGTTTAACTTAAGCCTAAAAGAGAGTGAATAGAAGTTCAGTTTTTGCTTGGTCCTTGGGTTTTTCCTCAAACACGATTTTAACGTTTCCGAAGTGCCCTCAGCTGAAAAAGAGATAAAACTCTCGCGAGCGCAGAAATAAACCGAAAATATTGAGCTGTCTGAGACACACACTTTAGCATTGAATAATTTTAGCTGATCTTTATTTTGCCCATGCCGGCTTGGAAATACTATAGTTTACTATGCTTTTTTAATACATTATGAATTTCACTTATTTCAAGTGTCTAGAATTAAATTTTCTTAATTTTTTCTAATTGTTGTAAATACACTTATTGACATTAAGCCGTCAATATGTTTTAAATTGAATCAAATAATATAATTTTTAAAAAAATTTGCATTTTCCCAAGTATTAGCATTTTTGTCTTCAAGCCGACCTAAGTTAAGATATGTGTATGTATTATAACTTGAAATTGTACTTAAAATTCACAAAAAATTACTTCTTACTAAGCTATTAACGTATAGTAGGTTCATTGCGTTCCGTTCAATAATAAGAAAGGGTCTTTGCAATAATTTATACTTTGCGTTTGCAAAACGAAATTTCGGCCTCCCAAGATATATGATTTTAATTGTTTATTTATTAACGTTTTTTTTAATGACAAATAACGTTTAATACAGTTTTGCATTTATTGATCAATTTAAGTTACAACTATAAAACAGAAGAAATGTGAAGTGTTGGTCCCAAAGGTTAATAGGACCTACTTTTTAAATTCTACAAACACAATTATCTACTTACATACTTACATACAAAACCAAAATGTCTACCAAGGCGAAAATCAACCAAAAACGAAAAACAAAAAGTTTTAAAAACTTTTAAAATATTTATTTTAATTAATTTGTTCAAGCGTCAAAACTCATTATTATTTATGTATAAAATGTATATAATTGAACGACTCTTTGACAACTTACCTACATTTACATATATTAAGGCTTGCACCTTGTTGGCGCCCAAAACTTGATTTTTTTCTGGAATTTATTTCTTGGAAAGTATGATAGGTATGGGAATAAAATTTTAGCCAGTTGTAGGGTACAGTTTATTGAAGCTACACAATTTTTTTGAGGGCGATCCAAGTGAAGGGGGGTGGGGGGAGTACCCAACAATGGCTGCATGTCCGCAAAAAACTCGTCCTCATTGCGGATTTTTTGGAATTTATAGAAAAAAACTGAAACGCAAAAACGAATATATTCTTAATCTGTACACTTTTACGCATCGCTGAAACTAGGATAATTGAAAAAACATGAAAAACGCAATAATTTCGAGCTTTTGAAAAAAAAAAATGGGTTTTTCCTCATTTTTTCGTTACTCATTATTTTTTTAAATAAACCTTTTTTAATATTTTCAAAAGATCCTAGTTCCAGCCATGCACATACTTCTGAGGAACATGTATAAAAAAATTTCATGACGATTGCTCAATTTTTGCGACCCGTAGGACTTCCGCCAACTCGGAAATCATGGTTTCGAGAAAAACGCGTTTGAAAATTTGACCACGCTAGCCCGCGCGCTTGACACCGATCCACAAAACGGCCGATAACTTTCGTAATTCAAGAAATTTCGACTTGAAATTTTAGGAGAGTAAAATTAAAACATGTATCTATCCAAAACACATATTTTTACAAAAAAGATTTTAAGTATGTGCACATAATTAATCAATGGTAAAATAAACGATAAATCTACCGACTGTATAAAATAGGCTCACATTGAATTTACAATCCTCTTACTCGAGCTACACTTTTTCGGCGTGCATATGTTAAATCCTTAAGCACCTAAGATGTGTGTGGTTGATTTAATGAACTTCGTGGTAGTGGGTAATAACTGTTGAACTAGTTTATTCATATAAACAAGCCAAAAATAATAATTGCGCTGGGCTGATCGCACTTAACTTTTGCTACGTTTACACACACGCCTTAATTAGTTTGTTTATATTTTATATTTTCCACATTATAATTTTTCTTTCTACCCAATTACTTCCTAGCAAACCTAAGTTATTTAACTGCATAGAAAGAAAGTACACAGTTTTCTCACAATATGTAAAATTGTCCAAATATTTAAAAATAATATTAATAAAACAGAAAAATGTTTTAAGTGAATAATGTTAATGTTATAATTTTTCAAATAAAAGAGATCGCTATAAAAAAAAGGAATACAACTTAGAATTAAGGTATTATAGGCGAAACAATATACATTTTTTCAGGCTTTATTTTTTGAGTAGACTTTGGCTTTTTTTAAATTACTTGTTTGTTGGATTTTTAAAATTTTTAAATGTGTAAATTAAGTTTTACATAAATTAAGTTATACACAAAAAACATCGCATAGTTAAGTGAGAATATGCTCTCCGCGCACAAAGCCTAGTATTATTGGCCTTTGTAATATACGCATCTAAAATAAAAACATTTAATATTGTGTAGTGGCAATATGATTATTCAAAATATATTTAATACCATTTGCTTAATGTTATTTAAAAATTTAATATTTTTAGCTTATATACTGTTTTTAAATACTCCAGTAGACTTTGAAACCAAACTTTTTATTGTAGCCAGATTCATAGACCTTAGTATGTATTTAGGCGTAAACTAGTTTTATTTAAAATAAGAAAGCACAAACCAAATTTAATTGTATTTAGAAATAAGTATGTGTGTATCTAAATAAAAGTATGAAACAACTAAACCGAGAAATGTAGGGGAGACCGGGGCTAGTTGGACCCTTTTTCACTTATGGATTTTTTCTGGTTAAATGGCGAATGTTAAAAAAATGGAAAACACCATAGTATCAGATGAACATTCAACTGCATCCATGATTTTTTTCAAACCAATCTAAGCAGTCCTTCAAGAGTGGCAGAGCATTTTGTAGGGTGTTGTCAAAAGGTCCAATTTGCCCCAGGTACGGGGTAAGTTGGACCCTTGTGCGGGGCAAGTTGGACCCTTTAAAAAAAAAAGACTTCTACTTTGGATAAATCGTTCTTATTACTATACTTTGGTCAGTTTATTTTAGTTTTATATTTATACGTTGATAAGGGATAAAACTATAAATTTTATTACGGGTTCTTCGGTTCTTCTATTTGTTTCTTTTTCTAAGTTCTCATCAGCAAAACCAGTTTGGTAAGTATGTATTACACGAAATTTTAGTTTCAAAAATAGTAAAAGAGTGTAATAATTGTAAATCGGGATACATTTTTGTTTGTTCACACAAAATTAATTGACTGGCACACGCCAAGGAATAAATCTAGAGGTCCAACTTACCCCATTGAAAAAGTTCCAACTAGCCCCGTTGCTTTTTCCAAACTGTATTGTACCATAACTAATATTAGAATTAACGGACAAATTAAAGAGTGGGCTGTTTTTATAAAAAACACAAACTTAGAGATGTGAAATAGTACAAATTTACTATAAAAAACAGAAAATATTTTATACTTGTCGAAATAACGGTACCATTTCAATGAAACTTTGTTTGTGAGTTGGTATTCACAGTGCACATACACCATAAAAAGATGGCAGCTCTAAAGTAATTTAAAGTAATTAAAAATGAATTTTTTCTACTTGCCCCAGGGTCCAACTAGCCCCGGACTCCCCTATAACTTGAATAAAAAGCACGTATGTACTGTATGTCAAGAAACTGTTCTGACAAAGCTTTATGGATTTAACCTTAACTTTGCCAAAGGCTGTCTTCATAATTTAAAGATGAATTTTCTGCTAAGTAAGCTGTTATTAACCAAAAGGTATTGAAAAGTATGATAATATCGCAAATTTTCTAATTTTCGCAATATTGTTTTCTTTTTAACCACCAAGTCGATGAAATTTTTCGGAAACTATTTAAAAAGCTGCAAAAGATTTATTTTTCATTTATTTGTTTTAGTATCCTGACGATATAAGGCTATGTCTTTTTGACTTTCATCGGCCACTCTGTAGTTGTTTTTAAATAACTTAAATACTAAAAGTACAATTTACATTACATTAAAAGAACAATTATTATTTTGAAATTCGAATACAAACTTTACAGATAAATACATTTAATTGGTTTAAGTTTTAGTGAATAAAAAAGTAAATTGACTTTGAAACAAAAATTAAAATTTAAACTATAAATAATAAATTAAAAATAAAAAAGGCGAGTGCCCTTCAACTAGTTTAGGGTCAGGCCATGGTAAAACTATATAGGTGGTCTCATCAGCTCTGCCGAGGACGTTATTTTTCAGCACTCTCTCTCCGCTCTCAGAGAGACAAGCGCAAGAAAGAGATAGAAATAGTATTTCTTTCAAGAAAGAAGAAGACAACGAAGAAAAATGCGCTACACAACCTCTTTCGACAACGTTTTACAAACGACTGGCACAAATAACGTCCTCAAATGTGTTCTCTGGTGTCCCCCAAGGCAGTCACTTAGGTCCACTACTTTTTGTACTTTTCATAAACGATCTTCCCAACGTCATATCTTTTGCCACCACTTTAATGTATGCTGATGACGTAAAAATTTGCCTATCATACTCCGATCAAATCTCTCATCACCGCCTGCAATCGGATCTAAATGAATTACAGTCTTGGTGCTCCATCAACTTGTTACACCTTAACTATGCAAAATGCAAATCTATGTCCTTTTATCGAACATCGCAGAATGTGTGGTGGAGTAATTTTTTTACATAAACTCCTTACAGGTGAGGTAAACTCCTCCCTTCTCCTCAGCTACATTGACATCGCTGTCCCTTTAAGATTTACCCGAACTTTTCGCCCAATTCACCTGCCAATTTGTAGATCAAACTTTGAAGTTCACGAGCCCTTAAGGTTCTATGTTCAAATTATAATTTATTGTATACTGTAATATCTTTGAAAAATTCAATAGAATGTTTATCAGCTAAAATTTACTCCTTTCTTGAGTCTTCGAGTGGTCTGTATTAATAATCTTGCTTTGTTATACTCTTATTTAAGTTATATTTATTTTAGTAAATAGTTATGTTAAGAAGAGTTAGCAGTTCATTGTTAACTATAAACCCAATAAATAAACCCAATAAATAAAAAAGGGCAGCTCTCGTGACGAGACCACCTATATAGTTTCACCATGGGTCAGGCCATGTCAACACGTATCCAGAAATTAGTTTCGGGGGGTGCTCAGGGACAAAAATCAATAAAAAATGTGGACTTATTCGAATAGATTCAGAAAAAGGCAAGGAGGATCGTGCCTGATGAATGTTTCGCTTAGGACAGTACCTCAAAACATCGCGTTTTTTGTCCAGCAGCTCGTGGTTCCTTCATAGGAAATTCGAGCCAGCAGCGCAGCGTCTTGGGAGACGCCGGCAGCGCAGTCGGCGCGAGCGCCAATTGTATGTCGTCAACGACGACGCCAAAGCTGCTAGCGCGAATTTCCTATGAAGGAACCACGCGCGGCTTGACAAAATATCGAAAACTGTGCGGAATTTCAAAAAACTGTTAATTTTTGAGTTACTGTCCTAAGCTACACATTCATATACTTTTTTTTTGAATCGAAAAAATGTTAGGTACAGTTGACATGGCCTGACCCTTAAGAGTTTGGTTTTAAAGTGCGCTTCGTCAATCGTATAGCGAACAGCCTGTATGAAAAAGTGTTTCTCTGTCATCGCCAATTTTAAACATTAACAGGCAATGCTTATGGCGTCGCAGGATTCGGTAAAACAATGTTGGAACTATGCAACCCAGCAAAAGTTAATTGGTTTTATTTTGGAAATTAATAGGCATTTGATTTAGATGCATTGAGCCTTAACCCGTTCGTTGTTGCTAATTCTAATACACTTTACAATTTGACTTAGGCATAATAAGTTATAACGTATAGAGGCGCCATTTCCACTGTTACTCTCTTTTGCAGGGATGCCACGTAGCACAGAGTAAAAACTATATAGAGGCGCCATTTCCTCTGCTTCGCTCTCGAGTGACTTACAGGGATGCCACGTAGTCAAAAAACTTGAATTTCCCTTGATTTTCAAATGCTCGACCGAACCTTAAACCAAGTTGCTAACGACTCCGCAAGTGCGCTGCTCGCTCTCACTGCTTTTAATGGGTTCGCAACATATCGCCGGTCCCCTACTCGTACACTGGCAAAAACAAACTAGAAAATCGGACAAATTCAGGCCCGAATCAACTATTTTTCCTAACGGAATAGACTCAAATCTGAAAATAGTAAATATGAATATGCTTTATAATTGATTTTTAATCAATTATGCCCATAGTTGATGTTATTATGTTCAATATTGGAATCGATTATGGAGCAAAGTTTTTTTAAAAATGCTCATTATAGATTCAAATACCTAAAATTATTAAAAACATAGTACATTTTATTATGCCGCATAGTACATTTAAAAATGGTCAAACAATTTTTTGGTTTTTTTGCCTTTGTCTAACAACATCATTTTTTTTAGGTATATACCTTTAATATAGCTTTAAATTTAAGACCATTTTTTTGTTTACTAATTTAAAGTTTAAGCTTATTGGTATAATTTAATTTAATGTCAACCGAAATTTAAATAGATAAAGAGAGGTATATAATTATTATTAAACATAAACATAATGTATAAAAATCACACTCAAATTGACTCGGCTGGGACTCGATCCTCGGACCTTCGGACTCGTGCACGTTACCTTTAATTACTGAACCACGCTCGCTCATAGCAAAGGTTGGTCTTAGCTAAGAACTGAATAGCTTTGCTTTTGGAAAAACGTGTTCTGTCTCGTCAAAATTTATGAGTATATACATTCATAGTTCTTCAGTCAGAAACTACTTTGGTAAGTTTATATCTTTTCAGTTAGCGTTAGGATTTATAAAATCAAAAGTTGTGTCGTTTATGAAAAGAAAAAAAAAAAACTCGACCCTGCCAGGGATCAAACCCGTGTGTAACTAACTCTTACTCTTTTGTGTCCTCTCCTTTTTACCCTCTGAGCTACTTTTAAATATATAAAATATTCAATTCGTTTACAAGACAACTTTGATTTTACTATATTGACTGCTACTATTTAAAATATTGAAAACTACCATGGTTCACTTTGTTTTCTTAAGCAAAATATATTTAAAATGTACACAAAACATCTTTGATTCTGTTTTTTTTTTTAACTATTTATAATAGTAAAATCTACCATGGCTCACTTTGATTTTATTATAGTAACCTTATTTCTATTAGGTGTCACTTTGATTTGATTAATTTCATAGAAGACCCATAGTTTAATTATGTTTTCTACTAGAATCGATGATTTTTGTAGTTGAATCGTGAATGAAAAACTATGCAGCAATCAATAATAAAAACTTTTGAAATCACTATGCGTTTTTTCTGCCAGTCTATGTCGGATTTGAGGATTTAGACAGAGCTTTGCTCGATTGTCGGATCCGAAGCCGCTGCGAGCTGGTGACTTTATTTAATCTCGTCCCCCTTTGATAGTCCTTGAACTTAAGCAAATGTTGTAAGTGACTTTGGGAACCCTGAGTTAAATATCCCAGCCCGAGAACTTCCTTATAGTTGTTGGAAATAAAGTTTATATAGCAACGCCGCATAGTGGCGTATTTTCCCAAGAGTGGAACACAGGCTTAAAAGATGCTGCCTTGTAGTTTTCTTTCATTCAGTTTATAATTATAAACAAAAAAAGTTACTGTAATTTTCTTTAAAAAAAAAGAACTAATGCAGATGTTTTTTAAATTTAAAATTAACGTAAAAGAAAAACCGCTTGCCTTTAAATTGATTGCTCAGACAGGGTGCTACAAGTTTAGGTTAATTTTTTATAAATTTTAAAAGTTCAACTTTAAATATAAAATAATTTAAAAAAAATTGTTTTGTTTTCTATTTTTTTAGTAAATTAGTTCTATTTAACTAAAATATATATATTTTTTGATGACGCTGGGTGCGGAAAAGTTGTAAAACAGTGTCAAATGAAAGCACAAAAAGTTTCAGTCCAAAAGGATAATATTTGAGAGGGAGTCCTTGGGCCGGGATATGAGACTCAGCGGCTCCCAGGGTCACTCACAATATTTATTTGAGATCAAGGACTACATGGAGGGGCGAGATAAATTGTACGTTACCCAGACCCCGCGGCCAGAACTCGCAGTGGGTTTGGGATCCGACAAATCGAGCAGAGCTCCGTCGAAATCCCCACCTACTACGCGCTCCGAAGCCCGCAATGATCCTTGGATCCGACAAACGAGACTAGCTCCGTCGAAATCCGTGACCACCGCGCGCTCCGGGACCGGCAATGGCTTCGGATCCGACAAACGAGTACAAGACTCCGTCGAAATCCTTGGCCACCGCGCGGTCCGGCCGCGAAACAGGGCAGAAGGCAGGAAGGGTTTTGGAGTGCGGTCACCCAATAGGGCCGACCATGGGCCGAAGCCTACAGCGGATTCAGATCCGACAACCGAGTACGAGACTCCGTCGAAATCTTTGTCCGCCGCACGCTCCGGAGCTCGCACTGACCCTGGATCCGACAAACGAGCCTAGCTCCGTCGAAATCCACGGCCCGTGCGCACTCCGGGACCGGCCAGGGCTTCGGATCCGACAAACGAGTACAGGACTCCGTCGAAATCCTAAACCACGGCGCGGCCCGGCCACGATCGGCGGAAGGCAAATGAGAGAGAAAAAGGGGGGGGGAGGAAGGGCAGTGCATATCGTTGCCCAGAGGCACCGACCATGGGCCGAAACCTGCAGCGGATTCGGATCCGACAATCGAGTACAAGACTCCGTCGAAATCTTCGTCCGCCGCACGTTTCCGGAGCCCGCACTGACCCTGGATCCGACAAACGAGACTAGCTCCGTCGAAATCCACGGCCCGTGCGTGTCCCGGGACCGGCCATGACTTCGGATCCGACAAACGAGTACAGGACTCCGTCGAAATCCTCAGCCACGGCGTGGCCCGGCCACGATCGGCGGAAGGCAGTGGCTAGGGCTGGAGGAAAAAGGGTTTAACCCCCTGATACGCACACACACACACACACACACAAAAGAATCACACACGGCAAATTTTACTTTTCACAATTTAATTTTATTTATGTTTTATTTGTTCTGTTTAAATGTTTTAAATCTTCTGTTTTAATGTTTAAATGTTCTGTTTGCCTGCTATGTACACAGTCCTGGTCCCGCCACCTCGGTCCAGTATTTAAAAAAAAAATTAAATTCGAAGAAAAATTCTCGGGAGCTTACGTTTGCTCCCACAGCGCCTCCAACCAGCCGACCCGCCGTCCCTCCTGGGCGGGGATCGGGTCATAAATCCGGCGGTCGTCCTCGCTCTCCGTTGACATCCTGTTTCACACACTTTTTCACGCACGTGCCTCCGAAAAAATTAACTCCCGGCGATTTTTGGGGCTGTTGCGAAAAATTTCACGACGCTTATCTCTGGCACGCGCGAGGCTCAAAAGATAATTAACTCCGCCTATCTCGGCCGTCAGTCCACGCACCTCCTCTTTTGCATTGCGCCGGCGTCGCTGCGCTTCGGCCATTCGTTAGTCGTAATTTTCCGCCCCTTTTGCTCGAAAACATCGATCGGGTGTTCGATCGCTTGTTGGCTCGCAGGCGGGTGTGGGCGACGAAGCTTGTGTAGGTGGGATGCAGGTGTTCGAACCTCGCTCGATGTGCGTATTGCAGGTGATCGAACCTCGTTTGATGAGAGTGTGCTGCGGAGAGTGTATGAGAGCGTGATATGTCGGCTGCGGTTTGAGTGTGTGTTGAGAGCGTGCTGCGGAGAGTGTATGAGAGCGTGATATGTCGGCTGCGGTTTGAGTGTGTGTTGGCTGTGCTTCTCGTGAGCGTATTGTGTGTTGGGTGGCCTGTAGATGTTTGAGTGCATGTTGGCTGCGCTTCAGTGTGTGTTTGACGCTGTTATCTCGCGAGCGTATTGTGTGTTGGGTGGCCTGTAGATGTTTGAGTGCATGTTGGCTGCGCTTCAGTGTGTGTTTGACGCTGTTATCTCGCGAGCGTATTGTGTGTTGGGTGGCCTGTAGATGTTTGAGTGCATGTTGGCTGCGCTTCAGTGTGTGTTGAAGCTGTTATCTCGCGAGCGTATTGTGTGTTGGGTGGCCTGCACATGTTCGAGTGCATGTTGGCTGCGGGTCAGTGTGTGTTTGACGCTGTTATCTCGCGAGCGTATTGTGTGTTGGGTGGCCTGCACATGTTCGAGTGCATGTTGGCTGCGGGTCAGTGTGTGTGGAAGCTCTTATCTCGTGAGCGTATTGCGTGTTGAGTGGCCTGCAGATGTTCGCGTGCATGTTGGCTGCGGGTCAGTGTGCGTGGAAGCTCTTATCTCGTGAGCGTATTGCGTGTTGAGTGGCCTGCACATGTTTGAGTGCATGTTGGCTGCGCTTCAGTGTGTGTTGAAGCTGTTATCTCGCGAGCGTATTGTGTGTTGGGTGGCCTGCACATGTTCGAGTGCATGTTGGCTGCGGGTCAGTGTGTGTTTGACGCTGTTATCTCGCGAGCGTATTGTGTGTTGGGTGGCCTGCACATGTTCGAGTGCATGTTGGCTGCGGGTCAGTGTGTGTGGAAGCTCTTATCTCGTGAGCGTATTGCGTGTTGAGTGGCCTGCAGATGTTCGCGTGCATGTTGGCTGCGGGTCAGTGTGCGTGGAAGCTCTTATCTCGTGAGCGTATTGCGTGTTGAGTGGCCTGCACATGTTCGAGTGCATGTTGGCTGCGGGTGATGGCTACGCTGGCTATAAAAAAGCTAAACTAATAATCCTATATGTCTACCAATCTATATATACAAAATCCCTACATGGCTACAAATTAAATCTACAAAATCCCTACATGTCTACAAATTATTTACATGGCTACAAACAATTGTGAGGGCCGTCTTACGGTTCCTTACGGTCCCTGTTCGGGCGCCATGAGAGGAAGTCCTTGGGCCGGGATATGAGACTCAGCGGCTCCCAGGGTCACTCACAATATTTATTTGAGATCAAGGACTACATGGAGGGGCGAGATAAATTGTACGTTACCCAGACCCCGCGGCCAGAACTCGCAGTGGGTTTGGGATCCGACAAATCGAGCAGAGCTCCGTCGAAATCCCCACCTACTACGCGCTCCGAAGCCCGCAATGATCCTTGGATCCGACAAACGAGACTAGCTCCGTCGAAATCCGTGACCACCGCGCGCTCCGGGACCGGCAATGGCTTCGGATCCGACAAACGAGTACAAGACTCCGTCGAAATCCTTGGCCACCGCGCGGTCCGGCCGCGAAACAGGGCAGAAGGCAGGAAGGGTTTTGGAGTGCGGTCACCCAATAGGGCCGACCATGGGCCGAAGCCTACAGCGGATTCAGATCCGACAACCGAGTACGAGACTCCGTCGAAATCTTTGTCCGCCGCCCGCTCCGGAGCTCGCACTGACCCTGGATCCGACAAACGAGCCTAGCTCCGTCGAAATCCACGGCCCGTGCGCACTCCGGGACCGGCCAGGGCTTCGGATCCGACAAACGAGTACAGGACTCCGTCGAAATCCTAAACCACGGCGCGGCCCGGCCACGATCGGCGGAAGGCAAATGAGAGAGAAAAAGGGGGGGGAGGAAGGGCAGTGCATATCGTTGCCCAGAGGCACCGACCATGGGCCGAAACCTGCAGCGGATTCGGATCCGACAATCGAGTACTAGACTCCGTCGAAATCTTCGTCCGCCGCACGTTTCCGGAGCCCGCACTGACCCTGGATCCGACAAACGAGACTAGCTCCGTCGAAATCCACGGCCCGTGCGTGTCCCGGGACCGGCCATGACTTCGGATCCGACAAACGAGTACAGGACTCCGTCGAAATCCTCAGCCACGGCGCGGCCCGGCCACGATCGGCGGAAGGCAGTGGCTAGGGCTGGAGGAAAAAGGGTTTAACCCCCTGATACGCACACACACACACACACACACAAAAAAAATCACACACGGCAAATTTTACTTTTCACAATTTAACTTTATTTATGTTTTATTTGTTCTGTTTAAATGTTTTAAATCTTCTGTTTTAATGTTTAAATGTTCTGTTTGCCTGCTATGTACACAGTCCTGGTCCCGCCACCTCGGTCCAGTATTTAAAAAAATTAAAGTCGAAGAAAAATTCTCGGGAGCTTACGTTTGCTCCCACAGCGCCTCCAACCAGCCGACCCGCCGTCCCTCCTGGGCGGGGATCGGGTCATAAATCCGGCGGTCGTCCTCGCTCTCCGTTGACATCCTGTTTCACACACTTTTTCACGCACGTGCCTCCGAAAAAAATTAACTCCCGGCGATTTTTGGGGCTGTTGCGAAAAATTTCCCGACGCTTATCTCTGGCACGCGCGAGGCTCAAAAGATAATTAACTCCGCCTATCTCGGCCGTCAGTCCACGCACCTCCTCTTTTGCATTGCGCCGGCGTCGCTGCGCTTCGGCCATTCGTTAGTCGTAATTTTCCGCCCCTTTTGCTCGAAAACATCGATCGGGTGTTCGATCGCTTGTTGGCTCGCAGGCGGGTGTGGGCGACGAAGCTTGTGTAGGTGGGATGCAGGTGTTCGAACCTCGCTCGATGTGCGTATTGCAGGTGATCGAACCTCGTTTGATGAGAGCGTGCTGCGGAGAGTGTATGAGAGCGTGATATGTCGGCTGCGGTTTGAGTGTGTGTTGAGAGCGTGCTGCGGAGAGTGTATGAGAGCGTGATATGTCGGCTGCGGTTTGAGTGTGTGTTGACGCTGTTATCTCGCGAGCGTATTGTGTGTTGGGTGGCCTGTAGATGTTTGAGTGCATGTTGGCTGCGCTTCAGTGTGTGTTTGACGCTGTTATCTCGCGAGCGTATTGTGTGTTGGGTGGCCTGCACATGTTCGAGTGCATGTTGGCTGCGGGTCAGTGTGTGTGGAAGCTCTTATCTCGTGAGCGTATTGCGTGTTGAGTGGCCTGCAGATGTTCGCGTGCATGTTGGCTGCGGGTCAGTGTGCGTGGAAGCTCTTATCTCGTGAGCGTATTGCGTGTTGAGTGGCCTGCACATGTTCGAGTGCATGTTGGCTGCGGGTGATGGCTACGCTGGCTATAAAAAAGCTAAACTAATAATCCTATATGTCTACCAATCTATATATACAAAATCCCTACATGGCTACAAATTAAATCTACAAAATCCCTACATGGCTACAAATTAAATCTACAAAATCCCTACATGTCTACAAATTATTTACATGGCTACAAACAATTGTGAGGGCCGTCTTACGGTTCCTTACACCCCCCCCTTTCTTCGGGGTGCTGAAGCGAGACGCTGACGAACCGGCTGTTGGTTATGGTGATCCGGTAGGTCCGCCCCTTGACCTTTCTCAGGAATCGAACTCCTCGGCGCTCTTGTTGTTGTATAAACAAGACGAGCTCGTTAGGAGTCTGCGCCGCTCGGTGTTGACTGCCCACTCCGCAGGGGCTTCCGTCCACTGGTCCTCCTCTGGTGTAGCCGGAGGTACAGGGCTGTCGTCCAGCGCTTTCAGCAGTTCCATCTCCTCCTCCAAGTCGAGGCAGAGTTCCCAGGGCACTGAGCTTTCGTCCTGCGCGTGGCTGCAACAGGGCTGCTCGTCGTCGGAGGGATGTGCCAGCGTGGCCAATGTTTCGGCTGCCACTTCGGCGAGCCATGGGAGCGTTGGGTCCTCCTCATCGCTGACGTCGCTGTAGCAGGCGTTGAGTAGGGGCGCAGCCCCTTGAGGGCTGTGCGCATCCCCGAGCCGGTCGTCCTCTTCGTTGCGCCTTCCTCCGTCTGCATCGCTGGAGTCGTCCTCGTCGCGGACGATGACCGGTTGGCTGCTGCGGGAGCTCTGTTCCGACGATAACGCCGAGTCCTGCGTCGAGTCCTCGCTCGAACGGTCATCTGCGAGTGGGATCTGGTCCCACGCCGCGTTGGCAGCCGCTAGGCGCATGGCCACTGGAGGGAGCGCCTCGTGCTCGAAAAGCACCTCCGGTTCGGGTGACGCCTCTGACGTGGTAGAGGACTCGGATGGGCTGCCACTTCCGTCGGTGGGTACGGAGCCTGGGTTTCGTTTGTCGGAACCGAAGCCATGGCCAGTCCCGGGGGCTAATACCCGTATCTGCCGGAGGCTCTCCTCCAACATGCAGGGCCCGAAGGAGGGTAGTCCTACCTCATCAACCCAGTGGCTGACGGCACGTATTGTTGGTTGTCCTGCTTCGTGGTCGGGCTCCAGGGCCCGAAGTTGCGCCAGCCGGTACGTGGTGAGCTGCGACGAGTTGGCCTGGCTACACGTCGGTATGTCGTCCTCCGGGTGTAGGTCTGGTCCGGTTGTGTCCACCCAGCTGCTGGTGGCCCACACGACCGGGTGGTTCGCCTCGCTGGGAGACTCCAGGGCGGTGACTCCCGCCAGTCGCGACACTGAGCAGATCAGTGGGTCGGTCTGGTCATCGTTCGGGGCGTCTGCCATACATGCGGACTCCTGCTGATCGCCGTGACTACTCAGCGCCAGTGAGTCGGTGGGCGTGTTTGGCTGTGTGCTGGCCGACTCGGGCCAGGACATGGGCAACGTCCACGCCTGGGGGCTCGTGGGTGGCGACCAATAATCATCCGCCAACGGCTCCTCAGCCGGTGAAGACCCGCGGCTGGGCGTCGTGAAGTACCCACTCGTGTCGCTAGATAGGAGAGAAGAACGGGTTAGCGTGGATACTCAGTGATGTTCTAGAGCTACTCGAGTCAGTGTGTCGTCTTGTCTGTTGCTAGGTCGGTAGCTTTTGGTGTGATTATTTCGGAGTGGTGTACCCTAAGGAGTAAGCCCCCCCCCGCCCATGGGGAGGGTTGTGGGGCGTTGGCGCTGGTAGCCCAGGCTCAAGTGGCCCCACTGAATCTCCTTATCGTAGCAAGGGTTTCGTGGCTTATACTAGTTTTGGGCTGCTGGACCATCCGTCCGTGCTGGCACGGATGTCTCGGGTTGTTGAGATGCGATGGTTGATTCGTGGTTTCCTTCGGCGTCTTCGGCTGGATCTTCGCCGGTCTGGTCCCCTTGAAAGGGTTTCAAGTCGGCGAGACTTGCGTTGCGGCGTTTGCGCGTCCCTCGGAGTTGGACTCTGACGATATTCGGTGATATAAATTTTATTATCTTGTATGGGCCTTCAAACTTTGGAGCTAGTTTGGCATTAAAAGCTTCCGCGGCGTTAGATAGGTGGTGAGTTCGGACCCACACCCACGTCCCAATGGTCGGTCTCCATTCTCGTCGGCGTAAGTTGTAATAGCGGCTTTGTTCCTGGGATGCTCTCTCCATGTTTTCTCTGGCGGTTTGAAAGATGTTCTTGAGGTGCTCTGCTTTGCTCTGGGGGTCTCTGGGCGCTTCGCCGGTCCCTGGTGTAACTTCGTTGAACCAGCTTCCTGGTAATCGGGGCTCACGGCCCTGTACCAGATATGCTGGGCTGAACCCGGTACTGTCAGAGACACTTGTGTTGATGGCCAGGGTGATTTCTGGCAATAGTTGGTCCCATGTCCGTTGGTCCTCAGTGGCGTACTGCGCGATCATCGTTTTGATGGTGCGATTGGCTCGTTCCGTAGGGTTCTGCTGTGGGGAGTACGGGGCAGTATGCTGCACTTCCATTCCTGTCTTTTTGCAAAATGTTTTGAAAGCCCTACTGGTGAATTGAGTTCCGTTGTCGCAGATAAATGTTTTTGGGGCGCCGAACCTAGCCAGGATTCGCTCTCGGAAGGCTAATTCCAGGCTGGTGGCGGTAGCTCTGCGCAGTGGCACTAATTCGACCCATTTGGTGAAATGGTCTAAGAACACCAGCAACATCGTATGTCCCTTGCGGGATCTGGGCAGAGGCCCAACGAAGTCCGCACATAGGGTTGAGAATGGGCCTTCGGATTTTCTGGACAACATCTTTCCCGCCGGCTTGAGTTGACTCACCTTAAATTGCTGGCAGGCTGGACATTTTCGGACATAGCGAGCAATGTCCCGAAACAACCCAGGCCAATAATACTGTTGGCAGATCCGAGTGGTCGTTTTCCTGATCCCTAGGTGTCCTGCGGTGGGGTGGTCATGACATTCTTCCAGGACCCTGCGCTGGTGGCTGCTGGGTACGCAAAGTCTCCATGCTCCATGCTCTCCTTTCTGGTACGCATTGTCCAGGTGTCGGTAGAGTTGCCCGTTTTCTTGGATGTAGTCAGGAAATTTCTCGGGATTGGCCTCGATTTGTTTGATCTTTGCTGTGATCCATTTGCATGGTTCGCTGGTCTCGATTACCTGCTGCAACGTCTCCAGGGGTTGTCTCGACAGCGCGTCCGCGACGACGTTCTGTTTTCCCCGCCGGTATGAGATGTCGAACTGAAATTGTTGAAGTTCTAGAGCCCACCGTGCAATACGGCCCGTCGGGTTGTCGATGGAGTTGAGCCATTTTAGGGCAAGGTGGTCTGTAATGACGTCGAACCGATATCCTTCGAGGTAGCACCTCATTTTTCTGATTGCCCACACTATTGCCAGGCATTCCTTCTCCGTAGCGGAGTAGTTTTCCTCTGCTGCAAGCAACCTCCTGCTGGCATAGGCGATGACCCGTTCGGTCCCATCGACTTGCTGGGTTAAGACGGCTCCAAGGCCGAAGTCGCTTGCGTCCGTTTGCAGCTGAAACTTGAGGTTGAAGTCCGGGCAGGCCAGCACTGGTGCCTCGGTGAGCTTTGTCTTCAGTTCCTCAA
Organism: Drosophila oshimai; assembly: GCA_018150695.1. Taxonomy (NCBI): domain Eukaryota; kingdom Metazoa; phylum Arthropoda; class Insecta; order Diptera; family Drosophilidae; genus Drosophila; species Drosophila oshimai. Next base: position 751,133 of record JAECWM010000268.1, on the reverse strand, counting down.
ATGCCTGTTGTTGGGGTTCGCTCCAGATCCATTTCTTTCCCTTCCTAAGTAGGGCGGACATCGGTTGGACGATGGTGGCGAAGTTTTCCACAAACCGTCGGTACCAGGATGCTATCCCCAGACATCGTCGAAGTTCTTTGCAATTAGTGGGTGGTTGGAGTTCTCTTACCGCTGCGATCTTGTCTGGGTCGGTGTGGATTCCCGCTTCGCTGATGACGTGCCCTAGGTAGGCGATACTACGCTGGAAGAACTTACACTTCGCCCTGTTCAGCTTCAAGTTGGCCCGCCTCAGTCGTCGTAGTACTTCCCCTAGGTTGGTGAAGTGCTCGTCTAATGAGGTCCCGATGACGATGATGTCATCTAGGTAGGCGAATGCGTGAGGCTCCATATCCGGGCCTATCACGCTATCCAGTGCCCGCTGAAATGTAGCGGGAGCCGAGTGCAGGCCGAATGGCATCACTTTCCACTGGAAGAGCCCGCGGCCCGGCACGGTAAATGCTGTGCAGGCGCGGCTGTCTGGGGCCACCGGGATTTGCCAGTAACCACTTTTTAGGTCCAGTGTGGAGATGAACTTTGCGTTACGAAGCCGTTCCAAGATGTGCCCTATCCGGGGTAGGGGATAGGCGTCGGGTATCGAGTGGGCGTTGAGCTGGCGGTAGTCCACGCACATACGCACGTCTCCTGTCTTTTTGCCGACGAGGACGATGGGTGCGCTGTGAGGACTCCTGGAGGGCTCGATGCGACCATCGCGGAGCAGTTCATCAACTTGTTCGTTGATGATTTTCTGCATGGCTGGGTTCTTTGGAAAATACCTCTGCTTGATGGGCTTGTCGTCCTTCATGACGATCCTATGTTCGGCTATGTGGGAGGTCCCGGTCATGTGTTCGAATGGGGCTAGTTCTACGTCGAGAAATTCCCGTATTCGGGATTCTGTGGGCTCTTCGGCGGTGACTGTTGCTAGGCTGGCTGTTGTCGCTTGTGTTTTTCCCGGTTGGTGAACCGTCTTTGGGGGTCTTCGAAATGGGTTGTTTTTCCGTGCTGTGGCCGCGTCGGCCAAGGGTTCTAACTGAAAAGAGTTACTCACGGGTGACGGCGTTGGTCGGGGCAGCGGTGTTATTGTGGGTGTCTCCACTTGTAGGAGTGCCGGTGGTCGTCGTGGAGCTGCTACGGGGGTACCGTGCAACGTGGTGCTGGCGTTGGTCTTACTGTGCTTGGACTAGTGGCATCCGTGCGTGGGGTGACGATGGTTGGCTTGCTTCTGCTTGCTGGTGACGGTGGATAGTAAGAGAGGGATAACTGGGCTTTCCCACACTGGATCGTGGTCTTGATCCCGCAGAGGAAATCGATTCCGAGGATGATCTCGTCCAAAATGGACGGTAGTACTAGCAATGTGGTCTTAGCCGTATCTCGTCCTAGGGTAACGGTGGTGGTCAGGGCGTGAGTAACGTCGGTGGTGGATCCATCTGCCAGGGCAATCCTGGTTCGCACATCCCGGCGATTATCGGTATTCCCGATGTCATCGGCGATCTTCGCGCTGATGAAACTCCTGGATGCTCCGGTGTCCAGGGTGGCGTGAAACGTCCTCCCTCGATGATGACCGTCGCCACGATGCGCCCCCTTCAAACCGTAAAGGCGGGGTTAGTTCTGGGGGCCCGTGTGTGTGGTCCTCGCTGGTTCCCCTGATGGGCGAGGACTCGGTCCGTTTCCCGGGTTTTGGGACCGACAGCATTCGTAGGTACGCACTCCCCTCCTTCCGCACTGCCAGCAGAACAGTATCTGTGGATTGGGACACTCCCGGGTGAAGTGCCCTGTCTCTCCGCAGCGGCGACAAGCGTTCCGGACATCGATAGGGCGTTCGGACACCTGTGCCAACACCTGATTTGTTGCCGTGGTATTGGGAGGTTCCGGAGGTTGACTCCTGTTTCCTGTGGATGGTAGGGGAGCTTGAAAGTGTCTTTGTTGTCTGTGCGGCATTGTTTCTAGAAAATTTGTATGGAGTGCTCGATCGCGTTCACGTGTGATCTCGTAGGCCGTGGCTCGTTGGATCAGCGTGGCTAGATCCTCAAAGTCCTGCCGCCTTACGAACAACTGGTATTCTGGCCGAAGGTTTTGGTATAGGCGTTCTAGTTCCTGTGCCGGAGTAAACTTTGCCCGCTGCATCAGGAGCCGGAGCTCGACTACATATTCCTTGCAGCTTTCGCCGGGTCGTTGATACCTCGTCCTGATGGTGTCCTCCAATCGCTGGAAGTACTGGGGCGGGAGGAAAAAATTCCAGAAATTCCTTCCTGAAGACTTCCCACGGTACATCCTGCATTTGAAACGTGCGGTACCAACTTTCCGCTTTGCCCGTAAGTAATCCGGAGATCACCCTAGGGAGTCGTGCGGTCTTGAGTCGGTACGCATCCGCTTGTACCTCCAGGCGCTCGACGAAAGTGAGTGGGTCTGACTGTCCGTCAAATAAAATTCCCCAGTTTCTTAGTTTCTCTGCCAAGGTGGCGGAGGATATTTCCTCACGTGCGGGACGGTTCGCGGAGGTGTTCATTGCGGGCAGGTTACCTGGTGGAACTTCCAGCCTTAGGGACGTGTTCCCGGCGTCGATGCCCGGTGTGCCGGCTTCCCTGGGCTTCTGTTCCTGGGATTCTTGTCCTCCCAGAGGGCCTGGAGATTTGTCCCGGGGTGTCGCTGCTTCGGGGAATACCATAGCCAACTCCTTGGCCCGGTCCTGCAGTGCTGGCTCGAGGTCATCCCGGGTGAGAAAGGCTGCTAGCCGACTACGCAGTTCCTCGACGGTTCCCCCTTGCGGTAACCCGAACTCGGCTGTGAGGAGTTGCAATTCCTCCTTGCGGCGATAGGAAATCCATCTTACACCCATGGTTTCTGAGCGAGGGTGTGGGTTGCGTATGAAAATTTAATTCGGGGCGTTAGATGTCGAAATAAATTTTTGAGGACCGCGGTGGTCTTGATATGCACTGAAAAAAAAATTTAACTCGGGGCGTTGGAGGCCGAATAAAATTTTTGAGGGACCCTGGGGTCCTGGATGTGCACTGAGAAAATTTAATTCGGGGCGTTGGAGGCCGAATAAAATCTTTGCGGTCCGCGGTGTTCCTTGATATGCACTGGAAAATTTAATTCGGGGCGTTGGATGCCGAAAAAAATTTTTAAGGATCGCTGTGGTCCTGGATGTGCACTGGAAAATTTACTTCGGGGCGTTGGAGGCCGAATAAAATTTTTGAGGGACGCTGGGGTCCTAGCTGGTGCACTGTACTAGGATGCCGACGATTTGAAAGGACTCTGGGGTCCTTTGATTAGGTTCACTAGGATGCCGACGGATTTAAAAGGACTCTGGGGTCCTTGGGTTAGTTTTTAACTGGGATACTAGGATCCTTTGCTTCGAGCGTTGATCGCGACGATGTTCACGGTGTGAGGGCCGGAGCTTGACTGACTTTCGGTGGCCCGGTGCGCTCCTCTTATAGTCGCCGCCCACGTGTCCGTCGCGGTCGGGACGGCGCGGATGGTGGGAAGCGAGAGAAGAGGAAAAAATCACGTGATTGTGGTTGGCGCGACCACGCGACCCCCAGAAAACTTTCCACGCGGTTTCGTAGAAGGAAAAAATTTTGTGTGTGTATGTAAAAAAAATTCCTGCCTGATCTTAGGGTCTGGGTGTACTGTACTCATGGGTCTTTACGCCATATACCCCTAAAATTCCAATAATTCCCCCTCACCAGCAAAATATATTATATTATTAAAAAAATTTTCCTCTTGGAGAAAAAAATTTCTAAATATAAGTTTTTGGGTTTTCTTGGAGGGAAGAAAAATTTGAGAATTGCCCCGCAACGTCCTTGAAATTTCAAAATTTTCATGAAAACTCGAAAGGATAATATTTACTATCCCCGCAACGTCCTTGAAATTTCGAATGACGTTCGAATGACGTTTGAGGACGGTCGAGGACGGGCTGTAACTTTTTATGCTTCCATTTGACACTGTTTTACAACTTTTCCGCACCCAGCGTCATCAAAAAAAAAAAAAAAAAATCGAGTTTCCATGAAAATTTTAAGGACGATGTGGCAATAGTAAACGTTATCCTTTCGGGCTGAAATTTTTTGTGCTTTCATTTGACATGGTTTCACAACATTTCCGCAGCCGGCATCATCGAAAATCAAAAAAAGTTGATTTTCGATACACTCTATTGCTCATCCTTGTTAGACCTCTCGCCAGGTGGTTAGGGTGCAAAAATAGATTGGTAAAGTACTTTTTCTTCTGTTCTGCGATCACTTCTTTGACTGGTAGAATGTATAAGTTACGATGCATGTTTTCGTTGCGAACGTACCACGGTGCCTCGGAACGCAATGACTTTTAGCGAATTAGCCTTGGCAGAGCACTCATAGGATATTAAGTAGTAAAGTTCATTATAGTTATCACATAAAATTCGGAAGGGGTCGAAACGGGAGTAGTTTGACCTGCACACAGGAAGTGCTTATGAACGGACTCGGCGAGTAGCTCTACAAGGAACGTTCTAATTGATGAGTTTGTGAAGTAATATCACGCCATAACAGGTCTGACGATCCTTTAAGGTAGGTAGATCCAAGAGGCGCAACGGCGTCCCTTCTCCTAGTTTAAGCCTCGTTGTGCAAAAAGGAGAAATTGCTTTTGGACGGATTCTATCATATTTTGATAGTGCTTAGTGCTCCAGTGTTTGGTCTCCACAACACCAAACACTGGAGCAGTACTCAAGTGTAGGACGAATTAGAGAGACGTAAAGGAGCTTAGTGGTGAAAGGGTCATCAAATTCCTTAGACCAGCGTTTGATGAAAGCAAATAAGCACTTAGCTTTATTGGAGATGGTACTGACGTGGCGATTAAAACAAATCTTATGGTCGAATAGGACACCAAGATAAAGAATTGGATTGGATCGATAAAATTACATGGATTTACATTTGTCTGGATAAAGCAGTAGCTTGTTGACTAGGCACCAGGATTGAAGGTTATTTAAGTCGAGCTGTGTAGGAACTAGGTGAGGTCAATACATACACAACTTGACACAATCCGCATACATAAGCACTTTGGAGAACTCAATTACTTGAGGAAGATCATTGATAAATAAGCCAAATAGTAATGGACCAAGGTGACTGCCTTGCGGTACTCCCGAATTTACAGAAACAGCTTTTAAAAAAATGCTGTTGTACTGGACCTTTTGGGTACGATTTATTAAATAAGAACGAAGCCATGTCAGTGGAGTTGAATGAAATCCAAGGAGGAGATCAGTAGCCCATGGTTGACCGAATCAAAGGCTTTACTAAAGACAGTAAAGATTACATCAGTCTGCTTTGTGGACTTAAGGCCTGGTTAGTTGTTGTAGACCGGCACTTAGTGAAACCATGCTGTTTAGAGGATATTATTGCTATTGCTGGCATTCCCCCCTAACTAACAGGTTTTAGTACCGAGTTATATAGGAGAACTTTATATTCAAGGCTAAGGGGAGGCCGAGCGTTGATAAGCCAATGAAGGCTGCTGCCTTTTAGTTTAAGGTGTGTTCTTTTGGCATCAATGTGTCGTGAAATCGTCAGTTATAGCAGTGTTACATTTTCTGTCTTAGAGGTAAGACTCTAAAAGCTTGTGGGTGTTGCAGGAGAGCATTGTATTGATCTCGTACATTAGACCTTCTTGCCAAATTCTATCAAATGCTTAAGAGACATTTAAAAATGTGGCAGTGCAGTACTCTCGTTTATCGAACGCGTTCCGAATTTCTGATGTTATCCGGTTCACCTGCTCAATTGATCCGTGCTTTTCACGAAAGCCTGGATTCTAAGGAATGTATTTATTCGAGTCAATACGCATTTTTCAACAAGTTTAGGAATTATGAAATGATGAAATTTTTAAGGGCATAATGGACTTAAAAAGTGAACATATTTGGATTTTTGGCCTTAAATTTATCATTTAAGGGGGGGTTTAGGTATTTAATTTTTTTTTTTTTCACTTTTCTTTATTTTTTAAAATGAATGTATGATATCTAATATTGTGTTAAAATTTCAAGTTGATCGGAAAAAAATTGTCCTTTTACTGTCCGTTGTCACAAGGCGGGTAAGCAGAATTACAAACTTTAAAGCGTTTTTCCCACAACTCACGTTTTTAAAGTCGGTGCCCCTCATAACTTCAAAACTATTGCACCAATCCTTTTGAAATTTAAAACACTATTTCTGTATATATTTTACGAGGTAACGCTGTCGAGTTTTCTTTTTCATAATTTTGATTTTACAATGACAAATAAGCCGATTTTTCAAAAAATTGTGTTTTTCACTTCAAAGTCTTCCAAAAAATTGAAAAATCGCAATTAAAAAAAAATCGACAGCAATACCTGTCTACCATTGCCATAGTTTTAATATTTCTTAATAAAAATTTGATGAGATGATGATCTTTAGTTTTAATATTTCTTAATAAAAATTTGATGAGACATTCCTCAAATGTCATACTTTAATGTACTTTTCGTAAAATAAATATATTTTAACTGTGTCGTCAGAAAAAAAATTACAAAAACATGCCTTTTTTCGTGCTGTTTGACCTGGAAATGGAAAGTAAATAACATAATATCAAATGTTAATAATAAATATTATTCTGCTTGAAAATCCATTCAATAAGTCTATTCCAAGAAAATAAAATGGGCAAAGTTAATTTGAATATTTTTTTTATTTTGAGGCTATAATTGGACTAGATTTAAGGCTATTATAGCCTTAAATGTCATGGACTTAAAATAAAAAATAGTCCTTATTACCTTATTTTAAGTCCATATTTTGGTACTTTAGTCCATATTTTTTTCTGGATGTAGGTCTTTACGACGTGAATATTGTGTGGTTTTTTCCCGGCTTTGTTATCATTATTATAATTGACTTTTTCCATCTCACTGGAAAGTGGCCTTGTGTTGCGATGGCATTGAAAAGATGTGTGATAGTGCAAACGGCGCAATATAGGAGCTCAGTGATCATTTTGGGGGTTTTGATGATTTTTGCTTGCGATACTCGAAGAGTAAGCAAATACTGTAAACGTTGCAAATGTCTGTCTGTCCGTCTGTCCGTACGAGCCCCTAGATCTCGGGAACCATAAGAGCTAGAGCCACCAAATTTTGCACACAGACTTCTATAAGCAAAGTTTGTTTCAAAACCTGACCACGACCCTTTTTACGCCCAAAAACCGCGAAACTATGTGGTGTCCACAATTTTAATGCAATCGAAACGGTTTTAAAGGGAGTATAATGATATGTGCACTGTCTAACTAAATACCAAACCACTTACGGCTCGAATAAATAATAAAGAAGTTATACAACATTTAGCTATGCTGCAAATATAGTCTACTACATACACGTGTTTGTGAATGTAAAAAAATACAAATGTAGTTTATGTAGCCCACAATAGGTGGCGACTCTATCGTTTTTTGTTGTTTTTTTTTTTTTAAGAGGGCATTGAGTATCGCAATGCGTTCTATTTTGTTATAGTTTGAGGTGTTGAAACTCGAGGTGCAGAGACGAGTACAGACTCCAGTGTATTAACAAAGCTGTCTACGTTGGCTTAATCGTTGAGATGAGGACAGTAGCGTAGATAGGGGGGGGATCAGGGGGATCAATCCCCCCCCTTGGGTCTGAGAATTATAAGATGATATAATCTCAAAATTGAAAAAGAAACACATTTTTACGTCATATCCCCCCCCCCATATCAAAAAGCTATCAAAAAGCTATCTACGCCACTGGATGAGGACTTAGCTCAATGTGTGAGCTAATATATTTCCTGTACTTAACCCAATGGGTTCTACTGTGAAATCAATTTAAACGATTGTTCCAATGTTACCCAGGAAGTGGAGTGGAATAAACAAGACAAGCGAGTGATCAGATCATTGTTGCCAGATTTTGAGAGATAAAATAAGCTAGATTGAAGAAAAAATAAGCTAGAATAAGCTTACAATTAAAAAAAAATGCTAAAAATAAGCTAACCATGGAAAATATCAAAATAGTTGATTTTTTTACTTTTATTAATACGATATTGATATGATATTTATATAACTATTATAGTAACGAAATAATTTCATCAACTTCATCATTAGATTCCATTGTAGTATATTTGGCGGATGTTTGAACTAAGGCTAGGTATTTCGTTGGAAGTTGGTAGTCATGGCAACATTTGCCGTATACATCGCAGTCCATATCTATAACATTAAAAAAAAAATACTTAGTATATTTTAAATAATTTAAATTTTCAAAAACAAACCTTATTCTTAATATTGCGTTTAAGCTTTTTAAACACATTTTGTTGCGCAACTTTGTTTTTGCGATGTTCATTTGGCTGAATGCCCTCTCAACCGCAGCATTCGACCATGGCAGTGAAAGTATATGCAAAGCAAATAAAGCCAGTTGCTCGAAAGCTTTGTTTTGGCCAGCATCCTTGTACATCAAAACTTCTGACCAAAACTCTATAGTCTTTTCCTTTTTTTCCCAATTAATAAGGTAGATTTTTCAAAATTGGGATACGATTTCATCAATATTTTCATATTTGAAATGTTCCAACAACGAAATAATTTTATCTGGCGTTTTATTAGCATGTAGCATATTGCCAACGGCAAAAATATAAATTTTTTTCGAACTTTAATGTTATGAGGAAGTCTGAAGTCTGATTACTATTGTAACGATCTTGCCGGGGTAACTCAGCCTCGTCCAGGATCCGCTGCAACAAATTTATATTTGTCGGCGCTGCGCCAAATAAGAACACCAGGGGTTGTAGGTTTTTAGCAATATAAATTGATATATTATACCGCTTCCGGGTCTTTTTTTCACCTTCTTTTCACACCACACCTAACTTAACCGGGGCACAATACGCCCTCTCTCTAACAATATTTACAAGCCCGACTCGCCGGCCACGCCGGCTAGGTGATCACGCCGCGCTTACGCTCTGCTAAACACTCTGGGCTACACGCCCTCGGAACTCCTGCTAAGCTCACGCTCCGCCAGATACTCCGGGCTACACGCACACAGATTCTCCGGTTAAGCTCACGCTCCGCTAGATTTACCCTTTGGGCTACACGCCCTCGGAACTCCTGCTAAGCTCACGCTCCGCCAGATACTCCGGGCTACACGCACACAGATTCTCCGGTTAAGCTCACGCTCCGCTAGATTTACCCTTTGGGCTACACGCCCTCGGAACTCCTGCTAAGCTCACGCTCCGCCAGATACTCCGGGCTACACGCACACAGATTCTCCGGTTAAGCTCACGCTCCGCTAGATATACACTCCGGGCTACACGCACTCGGAAAACTACCTCTACCTAACGCGCTGGCTATTCACCGTCGCCTGGGCACTTAAATTACTTAGTGAAAGTAGGCTGCACGCCTGCTGAGACTGGACTGGGTTTCTGGTTCAAGGGAATCCTCCCGACTGACTTTCTGTGCTGCTAAGAACCTGCTCTGCTCTGTGTTTCTGCTGTGGTGACCCTTGGCTCGTTTCCCAAGGGTTCACTATCTCTCACTTTACTATCACTTGCACTTAGCCTGGTCACTGTCACCGACCCTGTGTTCACCTGCAGTGATCCTTGGCTCGTTTCCCAAGGAAGCACTATCTCTCACATTTGCACTGGTCACTGTCAAACGCCCCTGCGTACTCCTGTAGTGATTCTTGGCTCGTTTCCCAAGGATGCACTATCCCTCGCGCTAATACGGGCCACTGCCTACCACGGCACTTGTCCCCTAACGCTCAGGTCACCTCGCACTCAACTATCCACTTAACAGCCCCCGACTGCCGTTCTACCCCGCTCTTTTATACCCCTCTAACATTGCTGCTACTTCTATTCAGCAGTCCTCTCTGCATTCAGCAATTCCTCTCTCCCGCCAAAACTTCTTGTGCAGCGCGTCCGACTCCCGCTCTGCTCTCACTGTCCGCCTACAGCTGCTCTGCTCTCATTCAGCAGCCCGCTCTCTCGATCAACACTCTCTGTTCAGCGCGTCCCGTTATGTCAAAAGATCTCACTCAAATCTCTTATAATGCGTTCCCGTTTCCACTCAACCTTTCCTACTGCGTTTTGTAAGGGATCTTATCGATTCCTTACACTATTAATATACCAACAACAAATATGACTTTTGTCCAAATTATCGATAAAAATTACCAAAAATTATAATACAATCGAAAAACAAAACATATTTTGTTATGAATTTTTTAAGCCGAAATAAGCTAAATGAAATTTGAAATACATAAGCCAGATTTCAAGCTATATGCATTTCAAGTATTTTTCAAGCTATATCATTTTAAAATATGCTAAATCTAGCTTGAAATAAGCTAAAATGGCAACAGTGGATCAGATGAAAGATCCGAAAGACATTCGGCGCTTATCAGATTCTTAGAAATATTTATGGTTATCGCAAAGTCTATTAATTCGGGTAGTTTCTTAGGGTCTGCCGGCCAGTATGTTGGCCTGACAGAAGAAACATAATCGAGCTTGTTCTTAGCTTTTATAATAGCATTATAGAGCTGCTTTCCTTTTGGAGTCACGAGACGAGATCCCCAGTGAGTGTCCTTGGCATTGTAGTTTCCTGCTGCTATGAAGTAGTCTCCTAGTGAGTTGAAAAACTGCATAAACTCATCTTCAGCTATATTGAAGCGAGGGGGCAGTAAACGGCGGCTAGGGTAAGTTGGTTGCCAGTATTTAGATGTATATTTATAGATGTGGCATGTAGGTAGTTTTTAGCAAACTTGTTATGATAGTGGTGCTCAATACGGCTTCTGATTAGAATTCCAGTCCCACCATGTGGTTTACCATCCGGATAATTTTTTCCGTAGAATTAATAGCCTCGTAGTTGAAAATTTTATTTGTTTGAAAGGTTTGTTTCTGAAAGCAGCATTACATCGATGTGATTGTCGAGTAGGAACTAAGCTAGCTGAAGTTTATGCTGTGAAACGCCGTAAGCGTTCCACGTAGATATCCGTAGGGAAGTCATTATTTGGATTGTTGTAAAAACAGCATTTGAATCAATAGATTTTGGTTTCGCTTTAAATCTTGCATAGTTGTGCGCATAAACGACATTAACTCCGCAAGGCTTTGTTGCAGGTTGCATACCTTTTTTTTTTTTATTACATATGCATTTTATTTATTGGATCTTCTCTGAATTAGACTAACAATAAGTATATAAAATCTTACATTAAAAAGCTTTTTTTTTTTTTTTTTTTTTTTTTTTTTTTTAGCGTAGTCCCACTTACCCGCCCAACCGACCGGGGGGCGCAGCCGTGTATCGTACGGCACGATTCGCGAGAAGATAGACGCGAGTTATGAAAATATAGGCAAAAGTCCGAGGAAAAAGTAGGATCTAATTTTGTGCTAACGATATTAGTATAAGTCGTTTTAAGAGCGGCAGAGAGTCAGAATTTGAGATTATAGGATAAAGTCTATTATAGTCAGAACATAATACTCTGAAAGGCTCATGCAAGTCATAGTTAGATCTACAATGGTTTAATATTAAGGGTATATAATTTCTAGTTAATCTACTTGGCACAGAAAAGCTAAGCCGACCTACCAAGTCGGCACTGTCAATATCACCACGAATAAGATTATAAATAAAAATAGTACCAAGCATCGTTCTACGGTTAGTTAGGGAGGGTAAATTAATTAAAAGTAATCTGCTAGAATAAGAAGGTAAGTTAAGGTTTGCATCCCAGTTGAGGCGCCGTAAAGCAAAAATTAAAAAGTTTTTCTGTACAGATTCAATGCGATCTATATGTACTCCGTATTGGGGACTCCAGACGGGAGACCCATACTCTAGAATCGGACGGACTAGCGAAGTAAATAAGGTCTTAGTGACGTAGGGATCGTCAAATTCCTTCGACCATCTTTTAATGAAACCAAGCACTCCCCTGGCTTTATTAACCATGGACGAAATGTGATCAGTAAACTTAAGTTTTGGGTCCAAAAGGACGCCCAGATCGTCAACCATAGTAATTCTATCCAAAGATTTCCCACTTAGTGAGTAAGTTGCAAGTTTTGGATTGACTCGGCAAAAAGTCATCAGCTTGCACTTAGACCCGTTTAAATTTAGTAAATTATCACGGCACCAGTTTTGAAAATTATTTAGATCGGATTGTAAGTCAGAATGGCTGGAAATATCCTTATACTGCAGGCATAACTTAACATCATCTGCGTACATAAGAACGCGAGAATGATTTATAATTAATGGAAGGTCGTTAATAAATAAAGTAAAAAGAAGCGGACCAAGGTGACTTCCTTGTGGGACGCCGGAGGTAACTCGGAGAAGACCAGAAAGAGAATTTTTAAAAAGGACGCTTTGTGTCCTGCCATTCAGATAACTTAAAATCCATCTAAGAAGATTAACTGGAAACCCTAACAAGTCAAGTTTCCGAACTAAAAGTGAGTTATTTACAGAGTCAAATGCTTTACTAAAGTCAGTGTAAATGACATCTGTTTGAAAGCTACTTTTAAAGCCCTTTATCACGAATGAGGTGAGCTCCAAAAGGTTAGTAGTTGTTGATCTTCTTTTCATAAATCCGTGTTGACACGGAGATATTACTGACCTACAAAGGTGCTGCAAATGAGGAGTAATGACATTTTCGAAAAGTTTGAGGATAGCCGACAACTTAGAGATACCTCTATAATTGCTGGCATCCAATTTGTTACCTTTTTTGTGGAGAGGAATAACAAATGACTCCTTCCAAATAAGGGGAAATTGGGAGGTTTCTAAAGATAAGGTGAACAATTTGAGAAGGGGTTTGCACAGGGCTTCCGCGCAATTCCTAAGCACGCAGCCAGGAATTCCGTCGGGACCTGGAGAGTAAACAGGCTTAACACGTTGAAGATCCAAAAATAAAGAGCTTTCGTTTATAGTAGGACTGAATATAAGGTTCGACGTGGACATGGTGTAAGAATAAGGCTCTATTGGATTTGCGGAAGTAGTATAAGTTGTTTGAAAAAATTGGGCATAAAGATCGGCTATTGCCTGATCTGTGGTTGCCGTCATGTTTTCAAAATATAGCGAGGAAGGATAAGAAGTAGACTTACGCTTGGTGTTAACAAAGTTATAAAACTGTTTCGGGTCCTGCGAGAACTGGACCTTACAACGATTCAAATAATTTTTATAGCACTGCGCGTTAAGCACGGTAAATTTTGACCGAGCACTTAGATATTTTGAAAAAACAGATTGAGAACCGGAGTCTTTATATTTCCTGTAAAGTCTGGACTTAACGTTTCTTAGGTGTGACAACTCGTTACTAAACCAAGGTGGTTTACTGGAGATAGCCGGTACATCGTACATCGGAACACAAGAATTAAAAAATGATTTAATTGCAGTATAAAAAATATTTATGGCATCAGCCATGTTATTGCATGAGTAGAGATCGGACCAATTGAAGCCAGATATAAAGTAATTAAGCCTAGAAAAGTCTGCCTTACGAAAACAATGTATTCGTTTAGTTGACTTTTCTGATTTTTCTTCTATCACGATACCCGTGTCGACTGTCACATCGAAAGTAGGATGATATGGATCTTCAGGTTGCGTAAGTGGTGGTACCCTGGATAGAAACACGGCTTCAGGATTCGAGACAAAGCACAAGTCCAGTAAGCGCCCTAGTGAGTTTCGAACATGGTTTACTTGACTCAAAGATATGTCAAGCAAGCCGTCAATAAAGTCATGTTGTGCAATAGGAAGTAAGACATTTGATTTTTCATCTGTGGACCACGTAGTTCCAGGTATGTTGAAATCACCTAGAACTAATAAATGATCCCTATCGGACAGCCTATTTGAAACGGACTGTATCACAGAAAGATGATTTAAGTATTCTTGGAGTTCAGAAGACGGCGGAACATAAGAGCAAGTGATATAAATAAACTTTCCCGGAAAGGTCAGCTTTATACACATAAATTCAATATTATTAGATTCCTCAACACATTCCTCTTCCGACGTGAGGTTGGAGTCCACGGCAATTAGGACTCCACCTCCCCGTTTGGAAGGACGGTCAAGCCTATATATTGTGTACTTACCGGGAAAAACTTCGGAGCTAAGAATCTCCGGCTTTAACCAGGTTTCTGTAAACACAATAACATGGGATGCAAATGAAAAGCTATCAGAATACAATTTAGTTAGCTTGCTACGCAAGCCTCTTGCATTTTGATAGGAAAGAAGGAGGTTTTTGGTTAGTTTTTTGAAGAAGAAGAAGAGGAAGATGGCACAATGGTCTGGCCACGACTGGGAAGTCTTATTCCCGTGGGCCCTTTCTTTTTTTTCATAGCTTCGAACTCCTTTACCACCAAATTGTCCGGCCAGAATTCGGCAGAACTTATGGTAGCAAAGTGCTCGATTGGGACAGTGATCTTGAAAGATGAAATATCCCTAGCATAAGAGAACTTAAATTTTTCCACCTTAATGTTTGCGGCTTTTATTTTGTCTTGTATATGAGACAGTACATCAGAAGATGTTTGATCAGGGGAAAGCCGAGAAACGAATATTAGTTTCTTTGGTGGAACCACTGAAAGAGCTTTAGGTGATGCAGATTGTGCGTCTGCAGAGCCACCTATGCCCGGTAGTCCGGACTCAATATTTCCTTGTGGCGGTGTGTTAACTAGGTTTGGTGGTTTAACCAACTGTGAAACCACTACGGACAAATCGGAATTTTCAGGATCGCCTATTTGCATACACTCCGATGTGGATTGATCGGGTTCCGAATCTTTTTTTGCTGCCGATCTTAGCAACATTTGAGCGGTTGCTGAGTTCGGCTGCTGATCCACGGGAGTGCTCTGCTGGTCACCTGACGGTGGCTGCGGGGTGTTCCCCTTTGGCCTACCACCAGCGGCTTTTTTGCGCTTTGGAGAGTCCTCTAATAGTTTTATACTATTAAATTGAGTGTCCAGAGCTTGGAGCAGATCATCTGCCTTGCGAAAACTATCTCTAGCTCCGGCAAAACAGGTGATCAGCCCCTTCAAGCCGCCTTTAGTTTGGCGCATGAACAATTTCATCTCGTTCGCAACCTCGAGACAGGCGTCACAACAGAACTCCAAATTTTTACCCTTACTTAGGTCATCACTTGTTCGGCCAGTAAAACCAGCGCACTTGGTGTGCACCATTTTTTCACATAGCCAACAAGTCATTTTAGGCTGGTCAGCCTTGATTGCCTTCTGGCATTTTTTATCAACACAGACAAAAAATGTGTCCATAATTTTGACTAATCGGACCACTGTACCAAATGAAATGAAATCGAAACTTTTGAGCGAGCAGTTAAAATTACCGCAAGAGCGAGCGCAGATAACTACACGATAAAAAGTTTCGATATAGAGATAAGAGCGAGAGAGCGCAGTCAATGCAGTTGATGTGCATGCAAGAACAACAACAACGATTGGCCCTGCGTGGGATGGATAAAGCACAAAAGAAAGACAAAATAGAACGCAACAACAAAAACACAAGAGAAACTAAAAGTTTAAATTGATTAATTTATTGTTATGCACAGAATAGAATAGATTCACTCGCGAAGCGAACGGATTATAAAAGTTTATAAATTAATAAGGCGATTTATATGTTTTTCTATATTCCCACCGTTGGGTTTATACGACAAACAAATAAAAATCGGAGCGCAGAAAAAAACACGGCCGTTCACTTTGAAAGTACAGAGCGAAATGACAGTCAAGATGACTGACGCAAGATTTAAGGGCTCTAATAACTATTGCTGAGCTGGAAGGTTATTTCGTTGCAATCGGGTCCGGTTTTAAACCCTGGCTAGGCCCTTGGCGAGCTGGTTTGGATGAGAAGTTAGCTTGGTGTGGTAGGACGCTTATTGTTTTGATATTTCATTTTTAACGGGTAGAATGCCAAGATCTCTGTGGATGTTGTCGTTCCGAACATACCAAGGTGCCCCAGTGATAGTTCTCAGGATTTTTGATTGTGCTCGCTGGATAATGTCGATGTTGCTGCTGCTCGCGTTTCCCCACAACTGGGAGCCGTAAGTCCAGACTGGACCTGCAGGACCTTGAAATCCAGTCAGAGGGGGGAGCGAGCGTTTATGAGCCAATGGAGGCTATTGGATTTTAGTTTTAGATGAATTTTATTAGCTTTGATATGTATCCGCCATGTGAGTCTCCTGTCTAGGTGAACGCCAAGGTACGTAACATCGTCAGCTTGTGGAAGTGGCGTGTTATTTAGAGTTAGCGGGGGACACGTTTGTCTGTTAAGAGTAAACGTTATGTGTTTACACTTTTGCGCATTTATTTTTATACGCTAGTCTGATAACCACCTCTCCACTACCACGAGATGATCAGCTAGGAGTGCTGTTGCCTGAATTGGGCATTTGGACCGACTTATGATCGCGGTATCGTCTGCGAATGTAGAAGTAGTAAGCCGCTCGATCGTGGGAATATCTGCGGTGTAAAGAAGAAATAGAGTTGGACCAAGGACGCTACCTTGGGGAACTCCAGCCTCTATAGTGTAATCGTCGGATGTTGTATTTGTATTTTTTTTTGTATTTGTATTTATTAAGCAATGAGCTGCTTGTAATCAATAAAATACAATAATTTTATAATTCTAAGACCAAACCACATTAGGGGAGATTTTTAACGATATGCCCCTGCTCACATCGAGTGGTAGGCACATAGAATTACTAGC
The DNA here is from genome assembly GCA_018150695.1 of Drosophila oshimai. Classification (NCBI taxonomy): domain Eukaryota; kingdom Metazoa; phylum Arthropoda; class Insecta; order Diptera; family Drosophilidae; genus Drosophila; species Drosophila oshimai. The sequence continues at coordinate 734,516 of JAECWM010000268.1, read as the reverse complement.
TTGAAGACAATAACAATAATATCCTTTTATAATTCGACACTGAAGAGACTCCATACAACAAGACATGACTTAGAACATTATAATTATCACAAAGAACACGGAAAGGGTCATGAAGGGCAAAATTTTACCTGCACAAGGGCAGAGACAGGGGCCGATAACGGCGAATTGTCCTGCACGGTACAATCCAGTTTAGGGAACTAAGGAGAAAGGAGGAGTCGACATCACCATTTATTAATTTGTGAATAAACAATACACCGTGACAAGTTCTCCGGTTGATCAGGGTGGGCATGTCTAGTAATCGCAATCTGGCAATATAAGATGGCAATCGACGGCCAGCGTCCCAGTTAAAACCTTTTAGCGCAAATAACAAAAACTGCTTTTGAACGGACATCAACATATTTTGACAAGTTACCGTCTGTGGTGACCAAATACACGAACAATACTCCATCGGTGGACGAACAAGGGATACATATAAAAGCTTTGTTGTATAAGGGTCGTCAAACTCTTTTGACCAACGTTTCATGAAGGCTAAAAGGCTCCTAGCTTTATTTGATATTAGCGATATGTGATCATTAAAACAGAGTTTATGGTCAAATAAAACACCCAGGTCTTAAACAGAAGAAATACGCTGAAGGACATTGTTGTCAATTGAATACGAATACAAAGACGGATTACTACGATAAAATGTCATGAAGTTACACTTAGAATAATTAAGATATAAATTATTGAGTTTGCACCAAGTCTGTAAATTGTCAAGATCGAGTTGAAGACGAGAACAAGAATCAGGTAATTACATGGACAAACACAGTTTGACATCGTCAGCGAACATTAAAACAGTTGCGGACTTAATAACTTGAGGTAAGTCATTAATCAACAGGCCAAATAGTAAGGGTCCTAAATGACTACCTTGAGGTACACCGGAAGTAAAAGCTATGATTTTTGAAGTTATATCGTTGTATTTCACCTTCTGAGAGCGATTTGTGAGATAAGAATGTAACCACAGTAACAATTTTGGCTGAAGTTCAAAAAGTACGTAAGTTCCCACATTGAACTAACTCCACAGCTCAACATCAAGGAGGACATCGACTGCTATGCCGATGCACTGGAGTCTGTACTCGTCGCAGCAGCTAAAGTCTCTACACCGCAAGGGAGGGATGGGCACACACACCAACACAAAACTAACCTTGAAATCGAACAGCTTGTCTTGGAGAAAAGACGTTTGAGGCGTGCTTGGCAAACCAGCAGATCGCCATCTTCAAAACAAAGTCTAAAGGAAGCTGGTCGCAGACTTACCAGGGCCCTAAGGCACGAAGAAGTAAAAGGACAACGCCAGTACATTGAGAAACTTTCACCCACCAGCACCAAGCATCCCTTGTGGAGGGCTCACCCAAATCTAAATGCGCCGGCCGAAACAGTAGTTCCCATAAGAGACTCTTCTGGCAGCTGGGCCAGAAGCGACAAAGAAAGAGCTTGTACATTTGCTTTACACCTTCGAAATGTTTTTCAGCCAAACCCTGCAACAAATTCATTCGCACTACTGTCGCCGTCAATTCGAATTGAAACTGAGACGGAGCCAATTCTGTTTCAACCAAACGTCATCAGTGAGCAATTGAAACCAAAAAAAGCCCCAGGCGGTGATCTAATAACTCCCAAAATGCTAATTGAACTCCCAAACTGTGCAGTTGAGGTCATTTGTAAACTCTTTAACGGGATTACACGACTTGGCTACTTCCCAAAAAAATTAAAAAAATCGGTAATCATAATGATCCCAAAGCCAGGAAAAGATCACACAATACCAGCTTCATACAGACCGATAAGTTTACTCTCGTGTCTGTCAAAACTGCTCGAAAAATGCCTTTTGACGCGCATAATCCCATATCTGAAAGAGCACAACGTTATTCCAGCACATCAATTTGGCTTTCGAGAAAGCCATGGAACAATAGAGCAGGTCAACAGACTAACAACAGAAATACGGACTGCTTTCGAATATCGGGAATACTGCAGTGCGGTATTCCTCGACGTTGCACAGGCTTTCGATCGAGTCTGGCTTGATGGCCTTATGCATAAAATCAGAACTATTCTGCCGAAAAACACTCACAGTATACTTGAATCGTACCTTTACAACAGAGAATTCGCCGTGAGATGCAACACTAAAACTTACGTACTTTTTGAACTGCAGCCAGTTGGTACGTAGTCCAGTTTGTTGCATGTTTTGATGAGTGCATTATATAGTTGCCTTCCTTTCGGGGTCACAAGGCGGGATCCCCAGTGTGTGTGCTTGGCGTTGTAATCTCCTGCTGCTATGAATCGCTCTCCAAGTGAATTGTAGAAGTCCATGAATTGATCTTCGGAGACTGTAAAACGGGGTGGGCAGTAAACAGCGGCAATGGCAAGGTTGCAGTTGCCCAACTGCTATTTTATCGATGTAGCTTGCAAGTAATTTTTGGCAAACCTTTGGTGAAAGTGGTGTTTGATGCGGTCTCTTATTAAGATGCCGGTTCCGCCACGTGCTTTACCATCTGGATGATCGGTGCTGTACAAAGTGTATCCCCGTATTTGAAAGTTATATTTGCTGGTGAGATGCGTTTCTGTCAGCAACATAACGTCGATGTGGTTTTCGTTCAGAAATTGTGTTATTTCAGGTTTATGCCGTGAAACACCGTTGGCGTTCCACAGAGTTATTCGAAGACTAGGCATAGTTTATTTGGACTGCTGAGCTGCAAGCATTTGTAACAAGATGTTTTGGTTTTGCATAAGGGTTTGCATGGTGGTTTTCATGAAGGACATAAATTCCATCATATTTTGTTGTAAAGTGATCATCATAGTTTCCATGTTACTTTGTGGCTGTCCCATGGCCTGCTGCATGTTATCAATTTTCGGCTCTATGTGAGCTGTGCCTGATCTTAGAGCACTGGCGTAAAAAATGCCGTTGACCTGGCTGCTTTTGCGAAGAAAACTTCCGGTGTCGTTTGTGATCTCATGTAAATGTTCTGTGTGTTCTGGGAGCGTGTCGTTGTCGCTCGTTGCATCCGAATTTTCATCTCCTTGTAGACTGGACAGCCTCTGTAGTTTGCTGTGTGATTTCCTTGGCAATTGACACACTTTTTAGTGAGAAAGTCTTCCTTGTTTGCAGGGCAGGGCTCGGAGCCGTGGCAGTTTCCACAAGCTACACATACTGACCTGAGGGTGCAGTAAGCCCTAGTGTGTCCGTATTCCTGCCAATTTGTGCATTGCACTGGCCCGTTCCGTTTGTGCGGCTCTTCTACTGTGATCCTACGATGCAGCAGATACTGCAACTTGTAGATCGGGTGCACTGCGTTTTTTTTCAAAGTTCTGCTGTCTGGCTCCAGCTCGACCTTGAATAGTGGTTGCGGCTTCTTGTTTTTGTTCATAATGTTTATAACATTTTTTTGCACAAAACCCGTTTACTTTAAAAGCCTCTGTAATTTCAGAGGGGGTCACATCGGGTTCTATTCCCTTAAGCACAACTAGCAAGCCTTTGCAGCTTTTTAGCTGGTACGTGTAGTAATTTTTTTTGGCATCGTAAAAGTACTTTGACACTGCTCGGAAATCGTCTTCAGTTTTGGTTTGCAGTTTGGATTCGCTTATATTCCCTTTCATAAGCGGAATAACATGAAAGGTATCTTTCCGACTAGCTCAACTATTTTGTTGACTAGGGCATTCGAGATCTTCTCCCGAATAAAGATAAGTGAGGGCTTAAGTTTCCTTGGGGCTAACTGGTCAGACTCTGTTTCAGGCTCCGCCAGAATGGAATATCTATTTTCATTTAAGGGCCCGAAATTTTCAGGGCCTTTGTTGGTACGGTTTACTTTGGGCTTATTGCCGTCAGATTTTTTTTTTGGGTGTTAGCTTGCGCTTGGAAATATTATTATAGCGATCCATGCCTGTCTGCATGGCCGAACCCGCTTGCGGGCTAGAGAGACCGTTGTAGTTGACGTGGTAGTTGCTGTTGTTGTTGCACTAGGTGGCAGAAGCTTGGTTGGAGTTTTGCATTGCTCACTCCATGGCGTTTGATCGGTCAAAAGCAGGGCGGGAGAGCAAGAGCTAGCTCTCTGGTTTTCGGCGGTCAGTAAACTTGCACTTTCTTGCACTTTCGATTCTAGAGTATAACTCTTTACAGCGAAATAAGCATTATTACGGGCCAAAGAGAGACGACGTTTGTCTTGCTCTCTCTGAATTTTTTCACGGGCTTCGTCTTGTTTTTTGCGTTGAGTGCGCTGATCCACGTTCTTACTCATTTGTTTATTGGAAGTACGTAAAGATAAATTAATTAATTAATTAAAACTTTAGTTTACGATATGCGATTACCATCGCGAAACGCAAAACCTCGGGTTTGCAAATTTTTCGAACGTATTCGACTTAGTGACTAATTGTTTTTCCGGAGCGTTAAGAAAACTCGTCTACACGCGACCGAAGTAGAAGTTGATGATAGCTTTAAAATTGCGATTGGTGCTGTTGAGCCGTGTTCAGTTCTTGATATCCTGATTGCAGAAATGAACTTTTTGAGATAGGGGTAGCCAGTCCTTATTTTAAAGCGCTTTTAAATTTCACATCAAAGTTTATGGGTCCCAGTGAGGATTTGGCTGCAGTCGAGAAGAAGACTTCAGGGTTTGATCTGGAAGCTATCATCTGTTTATTTTGGGTGCGGGCAGTAGTTCCTCTCCGGTGGATACGACTTTTCAGCTCCTTATAAACTTGGCAAGCTCTGTAGTTGGCAGTGTGATTGCCACCGCAGTTGCCGCACTTTTTCGAGTTGCAGTCATCTTTGCTCGCTGGGCTACACACAACGGGCGCAGTTTACAGTATGACCTTGTATGGCCAAATTCTTGGCAGTTCGCACATTGTACTGGGCCATTGCGTTTGTGCAGTTCCTCAACTGTAATTCTGCGGTGCATCAGGAACTGAAGATTGTATATAGGGTGCACTTCGTTTTTCTTTAGGGGCTTATTTTCTGGTGCGAGGTCTACCTTAAAGAGTGGCTGCGGCTTTCTATCCCTGTTAGGGACATTGAAGACTGTCTTAGCGATAAATCCCTTCTCTTGTAGCGCCTTCGTTATCTCTGCAGGCGTTACGTCGGTCTCTATGCCCTTAAGTACGACTTGCAGGCCCTTGCTGCTTTTTAGCTGATACGTGTAAAAGTAATTTTAATTCTCGTTAAGATATTTCGATAACACTCTGTAATTATCTTCAGACTTTTTTTATTCCACAAATGAAAGTTATCCTTCCCAATAAGCTCGATAATTTTGTTGTCAAGAACATTTGAGCTTTTTTCTAAAGCGGAGGCTTTAGCTTCCTTTTCACGACTTCAGTAGATTTTAAATCAGTTTGTATTCATGGGCGTTTCTATTGCAGCTAGGCTGTCATTACCACAGGTTGTTTTGCGTTGAGAATAAAGGGGGCCAGGCACGGATCCAGGGGGGGGTTTTGGGGGTTCAAACCCCCCGAAATTTATTTGCTTCAAATAACAAGAAAGAACGCTATAGTCGGGTTTCCCGACTATAAAATTTGCGATACTCATTGCCCTCTTTAAAAACAGCAAGCTAGCCCTCTTCAATAATGTGTAGCCTACTTTCATGCGCAATCAGTTTTAAGCGCCCTCTCTTAAAAAAAATTTTTTGCATACTTTTGAGCGCAATAAAAATTTTCAACGCATTTGTATACACAATTTCTTGAAAATGGTCAGATTTTTAGATATTTGGGTAGATATTTTCAATACGAACAACATTTGTAAGGGCCACTTTTCTCTAGCACTAAAAATGTGGACACCACAGAGTTTTTTCCGGTTTGTGGGCGTAAAAAGGGGCGTGGTCAGGTTTTGAAATAAACTTGATCTGCGCCTTGCTTATAGAAGTCTGTGTGCAAAATTTGGTGGCTCTAGCTCTAATAGTTCCCGAGATCTCGATGTTTGTACGGACAGACGGACGGACGGACGGACGGACGGACGGACGGACGGACGGACAGACAGACATTTGATCGTTTACAGTATTTGCTTACTCTTCGAGTATCGCAAATAAAAACTAGTGAAGTGTGCACAAATATTCTGAAACAGTGTCTGTAGGTCAATTGGTCATATTGTCAGTAGTGCAATTGCGTTAATCTTGAGTTCCAAACGTTACTGCCCTTTTTGTGCATTGTGGTGTCATCCAATTTCGGGTTTCGCATATTACTGAAGGTTTGGCTGAATACCGTAATGACTGACGTGGTGACTGCCCTGTTTTTGTGGGCAGCGCATGTTTTGATATTTGAGTATCAGTAAACAATAACTTCTACCTATGCACTATGAGTCTAATTACCACTTTGTATGTGCTAAAGTCAAAAATTGAAAGTGGCCAATTTCAACTGTCATTGATAAAACCTTATTGGGAATACTTCAAAACACTGACAAATGCATTTTGTTTGTGTAAAATAAAAAAACCCGTCATTAGGCACCGAGTTGAAGTCTTGTCATTAATTAGCTGCGCAGAAAGTGCAAGGAAGCGCGAGCGTGAGTGATCAATTCTCTTTGAAGAAATCTTGAAAGTCACTTATTAGACTGAAACTAATAAATGGAAATTACATTTACAAGTAACTTTTAATGACTTCAGTCAAAGATCTTTATTAATTATTGTGTGCAATCACTTCAAAAACTCATCTTCAACAAGACCAACAAAAAAATAATTTTTATCGAACGTTTGACTTTTAGTGGACTTTACAACTTTCGTGCACATTTTTCCACTTCAAATTTGGTCAAAATAAACGTAAAAACTAATCACGAGTTCATTGTGCACAATCCCATATTGCGTTTTTTGAGTTACGCCGTTTTTTCGTAGGTGATTGTCATTTAAAAAAAAATTTGTTTGAAGTATGGAAGAAAGAGCGCGCAAAGAAGAAACAATTTTATGCACCATGTTGTTCGAAGTATTAGAAATACGAAAATCTCTGACGAATTTTATGAACATATTAAGGAGGAAGTGCGCTTATTCTGTATTAAACTCTTTGAAAAGTGGAAAAAATGTAACAGAAAGTCTTAAAGATTCTATTTGTAAACGATACGTGGTAAGCGTCCAACATAAGTTTTGGAATAACAAACCGCTGTTTCTGGACGTCCACGCCCCCTATTCAATGAAAAATTCGAATATGGACAGAGAAGAGAAGCTTTTGCTGAAAAAGCTGATGAGACGCACCTAATTCGAGCAGCAGCAAAGTCAGCCCGAAAACAAGGTAAGACCGATTGGGTCTCAGTTCTTAAAGAAAATATAGCAAGTCCAACAAGACCTTCGAAAATGAGAAAAATGTAAAATAGTAAAATAGAATTTACAGGGGATGAGGCATTAGCTTTTCTATTTGAAAATAATTTGACAAAAGCACATTACAATGCAATACGTTGTGAGTGCAGATTAAGAAACTGTAACATATATGTAAGACACTGTAAGAGAGATAGAGAAGAATAACAGCAGAACAGTAGTAGAAAGCAGATCAGCAGAATAACAGCAGAACAGCAGTAAAAAGCAGATCAGCAGAATAACAGCAGTAAAAAGCAGATCATCAGAAGAACAGCAGCAACAGCACTAGTGGCAGTAACAGTAGAACAGCAGATAAACAGGAGGCTAAGAGAGAAAAAGAGGGAGCGGAATTATTTGGCGGAGACGACAGCAGCTGACGAAAGCAGAAAAACAACGCAGAATATAAAAAGCTAAAAACTTAGAAGAAACCTTGTATTTTACATATATAAAAACATATGTCCTTCTTATAAAAAACTTCAAGCAGCGAAATCGAAGCGTCGATCTGAAGGTATACAAGCAAGTGAAAAAGCTGCAAGAGTATCGTTGGAATCCGTTTTGGTGCACATTGCTAAAAGAATTGTCGATGCGCAAAAAAAAGAGTTTGAAGATGTAATGAAAAAAGAAAGTACTAATTAAACAGGGCAACAAAATCGAACTTTTTGAAAAACGGGTTATTTGCACTTATTCATAACATTTGGGTTCTCCTGAGTTCAAATCCCAACAAAATTATTTTCCATCACCTATAGGTTCTGCGGTATAGCGACGAATAGAAAATTAGCATGTTGAACGACATTTTGAATTAAGTTTTCTGTGCCAAAGAAGTTACCGTGATATTTTTAGCTGGATTATACACTCAAAGCACCACTGCATTAAACCAATATTGTCCTCGGTTTAAACATTTGTCCATGCCGTTGAAATAAGACGTTTTGCTTTTTGTGTCTATTCGTAATAATATTTTACTGGAATTCTTATAGCAATAAAAGTACATTTTTTTTACTTTGTCTACTACTATATTTTCTCCCAATTTTTGAAAAGTCAAGGCATTCTACAGATGTGTAAAAGTTTACCAGCAAAAAGAGACGAAGCCCTATTAACGAACATATCAGCCGAACCTACAAGGCTGCATTTAACGTATTAAGAATCAAGACAAGAACAGACACAATATGGATGCAGCTTACAAGCAAAGTAAACCTTTGCCCTTTCATACACCTTAAATGTGGAGAGAACAAAAAATCCACGTTGATAATTACTTCTTTTGCTTTACCGAAATGAAAGGATTTAATAAATGCAGTAAAAACTCCATCAAATATGCAAAGGTTAAGTCACATTCAAGCCCAGTATATGAAGAGACGTTGCGGAGTGAGTCACATGAAAATATGTTGGACCATGTGGATTGTGGGAATGAAAGTGAGGAAGGTTTTGAACCTGAGGAACCCCAACAAATTGACCAGCGGATTCTAAATGATCTCATAAGGGATCTTAATTTGTCGAAAGCCAGTTCAGAGCTATTAACCTCAAGACTGAAGCAATGGAACTTGGTTAAGTCTGACGTCAAGATAACGGCACACCGGTGTTTGAGAATGTTTTTACCAAACACGATAACTGTCTTGTATATTGCAATGACATCATGAAGCTTTTTAAAAATTTGGAGTACGAACATAATAGCAACGAGTTGCGCCTTTTTATTGATGCTTCCAAATGCAGTCTTATAGCCGTGCTTCTGCACAATGGAAACCAGCTTCCTTCGATTCCGATAGCGTATGGACCTCATTTTAACCCTTTCGACCCCAACTTTTTCCCTGTAGAATTAAAATTTTTTTTTTATTCTATTCGTTTTTTATTGGCCTTTGAAGTATTTGAGTTAAAATTTTAAGGCGTTACGCCCTCTAGTTTTGGCGCTACCGGATGTTGCTTGTGACATGGACATTTGCTTATAATTGAAAATAAATATGATTTAACTTTACCATAATTTAGCTAAATCGTTGAATAACAATATTTTATATTTATTTTTACCCTTTTTATAGTAATTTTATAGGCTAATCACTAAACATCAGTTTTTTCTCCGACGCACGTTCAGCATTTTGAAAATATTTCCGTCAACTGATTTCAAAATTAAAATGTTATTGTCTATACTTTTACTTTTTAACACATAAAAGTACCGTAAAATCGAAGAATAAGCAGATAATAATAGAGGAAACAATAACCTTTAGCCGTTAAACATTTGAAATTGCTCTCAGGCAACGTCGGGAACGAAAGGGTTAAAAAAACTCGGTTCTTAAAAACATACTTCGACTAATACAGTAAAGTAAGTATAGTCCAGTCAATCTAGACATCAAAATGGCTTTAAATAACATTAATTCGGACAGAGCTGAAATTTGGTGGAGGCCTTTGGTTAACCCCAAGGAACAAATTGTGAAAAGTCCCCATCGATCCCAGGTGTGCTAATTGAGTTATTCAAGGTCACAGGTGAAAATGTTGGGTTTTTTTGTTTTACTTTTTGGGTTTTTCTCAAAAAACGGTAAAGGTTATCGAAAAATAGTTAAGGACAAAGTTGTAGATCTTGAAATGCTCTATAAAAATGATACTAATGATTTTTTCTGTAGGACCCACCATTTTTCAGATATCGCGCATGTAAGAATCACGTTATACATAATATGCACACATACGCCACGTATACACACAGTGTATGGCCTTTACAAGTTTTTGTATATCTCGAGTTGTAGCCGGCCGATTTTTGTGCATGATACCAATTTTTTCTTCTTACAAATCAATCTTCAACACTGCCTAACTGATCTGGTGGATTCGATAATTAATTTGTCTGCAAGAGCTCGACAAACACAAACTTTCTGAAATTATCGGCCTTTTTACCGACTTTTGAATTCTCGAAGAAATTTCAATGAAAATAATGTTTTGTAATAATATGTTTGTATTCACATATTCAATCTATTTATTGTCAACAAATTCACATCAAAATACCACTCTTAGCTTGCCACAGGACCAATGACTTGGACGTGGTATTAAGATGGTCTCATTTTTTTATTTTAACGTTATTTTTTTAATTTTATAATTTTATAATAATAATATTTAAAAAAGAAATAAAATACAAAATACATATAAATTATATAAAATAAGAAATAAAAAAAGAAATATTAAAAAAAAAACAAATAAACGTAAAACAAAAAAAACAGGTGAATTAAAAAAAATGGGACCATCTTAATACCACGTCCAAGTCATTGGTCCTGTGGCAAGCTAAGAGTGGTATTTTGATGTGAATTTGTTGACAATAAATAGATTGAATATGTGAATACAAACATATTATTACAAAACATTATTTTCATTGAAATTTCTTCGAGAATTCAAAAGTCGGTAAAAAGGCCGATAATTTCAGAAAGTTTGTGTTTGTCGAGCTCTTGCAGACAAATTAATTATCGAATCCACCAGATCAGTTAGGCAGTGTTGAAGATTGATTTGTAAGAAGAAAAAATTGGTATCATGCACAAAAATCGGCCGGCTACAACTCGAGATATACAAAAAACTTGTAAAGGCCATACACTGTGTGTATACGTGGCGTATGTGTGCATATTATGTATAACGTGATTCTTACATGCGCGATATCTGAAAAATGGTGGGTCCTACAGAAAAAATCATTAGTATCATTTTTATAGAGCATTTCAAGATCTACAACTTTGTCCTTAACTATTTTTCGATAACCTTTACCGTTTTTGAGAAAAACCCAAAAAAGTAAAAAAAACCCAACATTTTCACCTGTGACCTTGAATAACTCAATTAGCACACCTGGGATCGATGGGGACTTTTCACAATTTGTTCCTTGGGGTTAACCAAAGGCCTCCACCAAATTTCAGCTCTGTCCGAATTAATGTTATTTCAATGTCTAGATTGACTGGACTAGTATGAATGGTCAATATGCGCAGATCTAAAAGTCGTGTCATTGCTCATGGGGTTGCAAGGTGGACACACAAAACACTGTTGCTTTTTATCTGAGTGGGATTGTCGAGCAAGATCACACCATTACGTGGACAGCGGCTGGCCCTCAAGAATGGGATACACCCCAGGACATTGAAATGTTAAATTCGAGCCTTTAGTAAATCCAAAATCAGTTATAATGCCAACTCTTTACATAAAGTTGGGGGTTTTTAAAAATTTTGTGAAAGCTATGGGCAAAAATGGTGTCAGTTTTAAATACTTAGTGTCAAAATTCCCGAGCATCAGTATTGCAAAAATTAAAGTGGGTGTATTTATCGGTTCAGACATACACAAATTGCAACAAGATTCACGGCTTAGAGAATCGTTAAATGCCTTGGAATTGACGGCATGGAATGTAGTAGTACTTGTCATAGGAAATATTCTTGGAAACAATAAATCTCCAAACTATGTTAAGCTTATTAAAAATATGATTAATGCATATAAAGCTCTTGGTGTCAACATGTCTTTGAAGATCCACTTCCTCGATTCGCACTTGGATTTCTTTCCGGACAACATGGGGGCGGTAAGCGACGACATTTTGAACGTTTTCACCAAGACCAAGGACAGTGGAGTCCAGCGATGTTGGCTGACTTTTGCTGGGGGCTTTTAAGAGAATCTTCGGTAACTAATCATAGAAAAAGAAAAAGAAGAAAAGCCACTTACTTTAAAATAGATGGTAATAAGTATTGGAAGCTAAGTTTTAAGCTTTTATTTAAAATACTTTTCAGTAAATTTATTTTTACTTTTAGGATTCTGGTGAGATTATGATGGCTTTAAAAGCAATGAAAGGACAACCGGACGGACGTACGGACGGATAGACGGATGGAATGACGGACGGTCGGATGGATGAAGGATGAAAGACACCTTCACTTTGATCAACCGAAGTGTCTTAGGTCAGAGACGTCCCGAATGCGCTCGCTGGAGGCCTTCTGCGAAACCCTGCCCTGCAGCCTTGTGTTGACCACGGACATGACAGACAGACGGACGGATAGGGGTCAGGGGGCGTATGTAGCCAGGCAAAGTTTCTGACTGGTTCAATCAGGTGAACCCAAAAATTATCCTGGCATACTACGTCACAAGTTGACTCACACCCCCTAAGATGCTTTTATTTATATTTTCAGATTTGTGAGATAAAAAAAATACGTTTTGAATGAAGGAAAATCACAAACAAACCGCAAACACTATTAGTCTTAAGGTGCAACTCCATTAACATTGGCGAGCTGGCATAACATGGGACGAAAAACTTTCAGTCTGGAAGTTCCAGACACGCTCCTTGTTTTTTGGACACAATAGAAAAGCGTACATCTTCAAGCTGGAGAACTGGAATCGCATTTTTAATTGCAAAACACTACCACATAGGCGCATGCAGTAGCGCCACCATGCTGAAGCACCACAGCTCGACAAAACTACTACTAAATTATATATATGATTGGGTTAGTGTACCGCGACCTGTTTAGATCTATTGTACTCCCATTCGGAGCCTACAGCTCAGATATCAACCCACTTCCTCGAACAAAGTCGAGGAGTTTTGATGGGTTGATTCTTCCTAAGAGCTCATGTGATAGAGTTCTCGATCCCAAGGTTCTGCATCTTATATTTATTAAGGCCGGACAGTCTGCGATGATGTGTGTAGAGGTTTCGTCCTCCATGTCACAGAATCTGCAAGTCCTGCTGCTGGTTATTCCTATCTTACCTAGGTGACTTTTTAGTCTGCAGTGCCCGGTAAGTAATCCGGTAACGATCCGAAGTGAATTCTCCCCTTGTTGAATAAGTTCCTCGAACCTCTTCTTGTTGTAGTTTTCTATTAGAGTTTTGGCTTGCCTTAGGCCTGGGGTATTCCTCCAGTGTTCTTGCCTCATGGTGCCTTCCTCTTTCCTAATGTATTCTTTTATTGTGTGCCTTCCTATGCCACAGTAGGGTTTTAGTCCTATCAGGGAGTGTTCGGCTCCTAATTTAGCCATTTTTTCGGCAATTTCATTTCAAGATATGTCCCTATGACACGGAATCCATCTGAGGGCCAGTCTATTTAGACTGCCCAAACGGTTAAGTTTACTCTTCACCTCTAGGACTATCTTTGAGGTGACTTTATTACTGCATAGAGCAGTAATTGCTGCTCGGCTGTCCGAAAGGATCGAGATGTCCTTATTCCTATATCCACGCTGTATGTTGAGCTCTGCACAACGTCCAATAGCGCATACCTCAGCCTGAAATATGCTGGTGTATTGGCCAAGGGATTCGTGGTATTTTATGCGGGGCCCTACCACTCCAAGGCCAGTGCCTTTTTGTGTCAGGGATCCATCTGTGTACCATGCTATGGTGTGTTAAGCCATAGGGTGCACTTCGGACAATGTGGTCCAATCTTTCTTATTGCCTAAGTGTGCTGTGAAGTTCAGCTCGAAGATTAATTCGTCTGTCATTTCATCCCTAGGGTAAAGTATTAGGGGCACCTCACCTAACAGATTAGTCGCATCCCTGTTATTTAGAATGCAACCACTACCCGTGGCCCCAGTGCTTATTCTCAGGAGGGTAGCTTTGCGTTTAAGTTCAATTACACAATGGAGTGGTGTTAGCTCCATCAGAACTTCTAAGGCAGTTGTAGGACAGGTTTTCATTGCCCCTGTCATACATACGCAGGCAAGTCTTTGCAACTTTGGTACCTGTTTTTGTATGGTGATGAGCTTAGCTCGTTTACCCCATGCAATTGCTCCGTACGTGAGAATTGGTCTCACAATCATTAGGTATAGTCATCTTATTATCTGGACCCTGGTTCCCCAGGTTTACAGAGCTCTATAACACTTTTCCACTGTCTTTTGGACGTGGGAATCGAAGTTTAGCTTACTATCTAAAGTGATTTCTAAATACTTAACCTCTCGGCTAGTTTCTATAGGAATTCCTAGCAATGAAATTTGTCTCATTCTCTGTAGTTTGTACTTCCTTGTGAAGGGAACGATGACTGTTTTTGCGGGATTTAGGTTGAGTCCAACCTCCCTGCACCACTCTAGCGTTGTCTTGAGTCCGAGTTGGACGATGTCACATAGTGTCCCTTCAAATTTGCCTCTGGCTATTATCACAATATCATCGGCATATCCCTGACACTGGATCCCCTTTTCAGCAAGTTTGCTGAGAAACTCATCTACCAGCAGACTCCATAGCAAAGGGGAAAGCACTCCTCCTTGCGGACAGCCTCTGCTGGTTGCTATCGTCATGTTATCTGAGCCCAGTGTACATGTTGCTTGTCTGGATTGTAGTAGGTTACCAATCCATTTACTCGTTGTAACATCTATGTTCCTCCTAGACAGAGCAGCTCGAACCGCATTATGTGATGTGTTGTCAAAGGCTCCCTCTATGTCTAGGAAGGCACAAACAGCAATTTCTTTGCTGTCAACTGCCCCCTCTAGGGTGCGGCATAGTTGATAAAGTGCCGTGTCTGAGCTCTGAGAGCTGTTCTCCTAATATTGTAGTCTACCAGTTTTTCCAGCGTTGGTGATATCTTTCTTCCCGGTCTTGGGGATGAAGACCACTCTAGCGCTGCACCATGCCCTTGGGATATAGCCATGGGCTAGGCTGCTTACCATTAGTCTTCTTAAACCTTTCGACCCCAACTTTTTCCCTGTAGAATTAAAATTTTTTTTTTATTCTATTCGTTTTTTATTGGCCTGAGAAGTATTTGAGCAAAAATTTTAAGGTGCCACGCCCACTAGTTTTGGCGCTACCGGATGTTGCTTGTTGTATGGACATTTGTTTGTAATTGAAAATAAATATAATTTTACTTTACCATAATTTAGCTAAATTATTGATTAACAATATTGTATATTTACTTTTACCCTTTTTATAGTAATTTGATAGGCTAATCACTCATTTTTAAAAAGTCTTAGCTGGCAAAAATCAGTTTTTTCCCCGACGCACGTTCAGCTTTTTGAAAATATTTCCGTCAACTGATTTCAAAATTAAAATGTTATTGTTTATACTTTGAGTTAACACATAAAAGTTCCGTAAAATCGAAGAATGAGCAGACTATAATAAAAGAAACGGTTACCGTTAGCCGTTAAACATTTGAAATTACTCTCAGGCAACGTCGGGGTCGAAAGGGTTAAGCGGGTTAGGAGTAGCTCCTGCCCCTGCTGTAAGAAAGATGGAGAGATCCTATCTAATCCCGGTGACTTAAATGGTTGGAAGGTTTCAACAGCCCATTTAAGTTTCTCGGGCGTAACTATAGACTTGGCTGTTGCCCAGTCACTTGCTACTGTCCTAGGGGTTCTATGATGATCGCGCATAATGTTTCCCGTAATGGGAGTACTTCCCGGGAAATGCGTGTCAAAGAGAAGTTCTAATTTCTCCCGATCCGTGGAAGTAAAGGTGCTATTACCTTTCTTCAGGGCTAAATTACTAATTATTGCACTTTTGGCCATTGCCTTGTGCAGTCTTGCGCCCTCGTTGACGTTACTTATTGCCTCACAGAAGTTTCTATAGTCCTTCCGTTTGGCTTTCCTGATCTCTTTGTTATAGAGCGTCAGGCTTTGCCTGTACCGTTCCCAGTTACTTTCAGTTTTTGGCCTGTTGAAGAGCCTTCGCGTGGTGCGTTGTAGCCGTTCAAGCTTCGCATTCCACCACGGTGCGTCTGTTTCCCGTTTCTGTCTGCCTAGTGGACAGCTGTCTTCAAAGGCATTCCCTATTTGGTGACCTAGGTTGTCTACTGCTCTATCTAGTTCCAAGGGATGTCTAGGGTATCCTGACGGTTCGTTGGAAAGATTTAGCTCTAGAGTTGACCTGAATTTATCCCAGTTTGTTTTCCTGGGGTTTCTTTTAGGGCTATATCTTTTTGTATTGAAGGCTACCTCAAACAAAATTGTCCTGTGGTCGGACATGGATTCTTCTGGTGACACATGCCAGTTTCTAATGTGGGATTTGATTGAATTGGTTGCCAGAGTTATGTCTAGCACCTCTTCTCTTACCTTGGTAAAAAATGTCGGCGTGGAGCCGACATTACAAATCTCTAGGTTATTGTTTAAAATAAATTCTAGTGGTGCTCACCTCTGTTGTTAACATCAGTACTGCCCCATCTTGCCTCGGTGCCCGTGAGGTAGTCTCACTAGCCACCTTGCCATGCCTGGACCTTTTGGGGGTGTCTGTGGGTGGTGTGCGGCTGGTGTTCAGCCGTTTGCCAGCCGGTGCTGCTCCTGATGCCGGTTGCTCCCTCGGCTCCTTAGCCTTCTTTAAGGCCTCCTCTGGCGTCAAGCCCTGCAAGAGGTACCTGAGGTACCACTTGACTTTTGACCCTGACAGGCCACGCCTGTTCGGCTGGCACACCGCGCTCCCTGGCTGGAAACACCTGCAGCGCAGGTCTGGCCTACACTGCTCGTAAATCCTGGGCGTGTGCGCTGCCGCCTGGGGTCTCTCACCGTCGAGGAGTCTATCCTCGAAGTGTCTTGCGACACTGGTCGCCGGGATGTCCTGCGGGATTTTTGTTTTGTTCTTATTGGGTTTCATATGTTCCCACGAGATGCGGAGAAGTATAGGCCCGCCCGGGCAGAGATCCGCCGTACCCGGGTACGGCGCAGTTAGGACAGACGGTCGCCACTTGTCTGAACCCTCCGTTTGCGACTGGGCTATTTGTTGACTCGGGCCCCCAGCCAGGCTGACTATCGGCACGGGTCGGAGTACACCTTAGTCCGGCACCGAGGTGAGATGTGGGGGTAGGATGGTGGTAGGTAGTTGTGTTGGAGGGGGTGTGTAAGGCTTTGGTGGTAAGACGGCCAAACAAGCGTCTTGTCGGTATACCTTCGTAGGTATACCCGCTGTTTGTCCGGGGTTGCTTATTCGCTTACGCTTATTTGCAACTAACCTTCCCGGAAGGCCGTTCGCTATCCGCAACCTGCGACCCGCCTGGTGGCCCCAGCTAAGCTTCCCTTCGAACCATCTCACTAGTTCTTGAGGACCAAAAATACAAAATACAATCGTCTAAATAAAATTATGGAACCCTCAGCGAGTGTACAAATATGCACTTTAAAATTTCTTTCCTTCGCATATGGAGATTGCCAATATATTGAATTTAAAAAACTAACTCAAATGAATTGTAAAGGATCAATCTTAATAAATATAAAACATTTTCCATGAATTTTTGTTTTTTTAAGTTATTCAATATTTTTATACCGAAGCTCGAGATGGCGCACCCTTTACATACATATACATTTAAAATATCATTTTTATACACCATAAAGGGGTTGCAAAAGGGCATTGGACGGATTTTCTCGGTATCAGGCGGTCCCTGCAAAGCCTATCCTGACTCGTGATTTATTTGCATTCAATTTCAGGGTTTTTAATTGCGATACTCGAAGAGTAATCAAATTCTCTAAACGTTGAAATGTCTGTCTGTCCGTCTGTCCGTCCGTCCGTCCGTCCGTCCCTCCGTACGAACGTCGTTTTCACGGGAACCATTAGATCTAGAGCCACCAGGACTCAGACTTCTATATACCACACGTAGATCAACTTTGTTTCAAAACCCGACCACGACCCTTTACCCGCCCACAAACCGCGAAACTCTGTGGTGCCCACAATTTTAATGCTAGAGAAAAGCCTTAATAAATGCTGTTTGTATGAAAAATATCTACACAAATATATACAAATATTGAAAGTCTGGGCAGTTTCAAGAAATTGTGTGTACAAGTGCGTTAAAAATTTATTGCGCTTAAGACAAGATATACTTTCTTTAAGAGGGCTAGCGACTCTAGCGTTCTTTCTTCCTTTTTTTTTTAATGGTAAAAAGTTTAAATAAATAAATAGATGATGCCGGAAATACTAATACTTATGTGAAGCAACGGGGTTAAAGGAATAAAATTCAGTAGGGAGTAGTTATCCCGTGATGGCAGCTATTTTTTACTTCTGGTTGGATATGTTCCTGTTCCTGAGGATGAACAGCAGAAAACGTATTATTGATACAAGGTCGTCAGTAATGGTAAAAAAAAATAAGTTGCAACAGGTACAACTTCCTTGATATACAAAACGTCAGCAATGAACATCAGACAAGGACTGTTGGACCAGTTGGATTCTGGAGTCAAAGAACTCTGCTCGCCAGGTAGTTTTTCATTTAAAATAACTTTAAAAAATTCTTTTATTTGGACAAACGAATAGGTATAACCTCTTTAAATCGATCAGTGACGATGAAAGTGTGCGCAAAGAGAATACTTTATGGAGCCGTAGAATTAAAAATCTGATACGACTGTCCGATCAGTCACGCTGTCCGAGCAGGATGCTACTTAGCATTACTCTAATGTGTAGCTTTGTGCTAACTACGAAACGTATTAAATAAGTTTAAGTTAACTTTTTCTTAAACTTACTAACCATTGTCACAAAATTTTACGTCCGAAATTTTAGAAATTGAAGATGCAAACGTGACTGTTTTCTTACCTCGTCAAGAGGTGCTTTTGTAAAGTATATTATATCAATGTTTTTCGTCTCTTATGTAAACGTAAGTTTAAATCAGAGAAAACATATGAGCTTAATTTTGGCTTTTTGAGCTTAAAACATTTTATACCAGGAAGCCGATAAAACAGTTATCAGGTCCAATAACAACAAGTAATACACTGAGTTCCAATTAAAAACAACGCTTAAGTCGGGTTCCCCCAACTATCATTGCACTCCTTAAAAAAGTTTAATTTTTAAATTTGAATTTACATAACATTTAACATTTACATTTTTTACATTAAGGCACAATATTTTTATTCCAATTCTATTCAGCTGTGCCATATAGCGACTTAATTAACCGACACTCTTGTTCCAGCTAATTGGTAAATTAAATTTTTAAAACACACAAAAATCATTTCTAACCTTTTTTTTCTTAAATTGTGTTCAATTGGTGAAAAGCTCATGTTCTCATAACTTAACAATACACTCAGGGAGAAAATTGTTTTGAATGTGTTGCGATACTCGAAGAGTAAGTAAGTACTGTGAACGTTACAAATGTCTGTTTGCCTGTCTGTCTGTCCGTCTGACCGTCCGTCCGTCCGTCCGTCCGTACAAACGTCGAGATCTCGGGAAATATTAAAGCTAAATCACCAAATTTTGCACACAAACTTCTATAAGCAAAGCGCTGATCAAGTATGTTTTAAAACCCGACCACGCCTTTTTTAACGCCTACAAGCCGCGAAGCTTTGTGGTGTCCACATTTTTAATGCTAGAGGCCTTAATTTAACACAACACAGATATCCAAAAACTTTGAAAATCTGGCCAGTTTTAAGAAATTGTGCATACAAGTACACTACAAATTTGTTGCGCTTAAAAGCAGGCTACAATTTTTTTTAAGAGGGCTAACGACTATCGTTTTTTATTGTTTTGTTTTTTTTTAAAGAGGGCAATGTATCGCAAATCTGATAGTCGGAAAACCCGACAATAGCATCCTCTCTTGTTTTGTTAGTGGTAAGTTGTCGGCAAATGCTGCAAATAATATGTTAACGTCGTAGAATTAAGAGACATTCATAGTCCATTACGAAAACAATTTTTATATTTAATTCCAAAATGATATAAGCATGTGTGTTTAAGATTGCCTTTGACTTTTCAAAAATTGGGAGAAAATATAGTAGTCGAAAAAGTAAAAAAATGGAAATTTGTGGGCGGTAAAAGGGGCAGGGTCATGTTTTGAAACCAACTTGATCTGCGCTTTGTTTCTAGAAGTCTGTGTGCAAAATTTGGTGGTTTT
This sequence comes from Drosophila oshimai, assembly GCA_018150695.1. Lineage (NCBI taxonomy): Eukaryota > Metazoa > Arthropoda > Insecta > Diptera > Drosophilidae > Drosophila > Drosophila oshimai. The sequence continues at coordinate 714,557 of JAECWM010000268.1, read as the reverse complement.
AGCTCTTATAGTTCCCGAGATCTCGACGTTTGTACGGACAGACGGATAGACATTTTTGTTTAGTGCAGTGGTGTTTTGGGTGTATAATTCAGTGGTAGCTTCTTTGGCATAGGCAACATAATTCAAAATGTCGTCCAACATGCTACATTTCTATTCGTCGCTATACCGCGGAACCTATAGGTGATGGAAAATAATTTTGTATGGGACCTAAACTCAGGAGAACGCGAATATTATGGAAAAGTGCAAATGATCCGTGGATTTCTTTTAGGGTTGCCCTGTGTTATCTAAGATCTAAATTGATATTAAGCTATGGATTTAATAGCAGCACTGGTCAATCACAATTCAACAAGTTTTAATGGGCCAAATTCATCCAGAAGCTGTGTATTCCTTTAAGACCTTTACTCCTCTCTGGAAAGAAAATTTGGAATAATAGAACACCTCAATCCGTAAGATTTTGTCGACCCATAAAATTGGAGTACGTTAAGGAAAGTAAAAAAGTCGTTCTAAAGTATAATTTGAATTATCTTTAACACTTATTGATGGGAAAGTTTAGAGCATTTTGACCGGAACTGGATCGAACCAATCTTGCGCATGACAAATCCAAAGTTTCAAAAAATAAGGAAGGAATTTAAAATTATTTTTGGAAGAAGCTTGGCCTTCGTGTGGACATGCCCAGAGTAGGTGGCTCTGGTTCAACAAAAGACGGAAACACAGCACGTCGAGCCATTAGTGATCATGTAATGGCTCCATGTAACCAAAAAGTTTGGCAGTTAAGATCTAAAAATCAAAAAGTTAGGTGCCCTAGAACTATATCGATAGTTAGTATTTAGATCTTGTCCGGCAACAAGCTCTGTTCTCAGTGGGGAAATTCGTCGCAGGTCGCAGGAGAAAGTTCCAGAAAAGTCTAGTGAAATTTCAGTGAAAACCAGATAAAAACTAGTGAAAAATCAGTGAAAATCACAAACCCAAAACCTAAAAAAACTAGACAAAATTCTGGTTAAAAACAATTTAAAATAGTGTAAAATAATTAAAGCTATAAATAGGCAACATAGCTAAAAAAGGTTTCTAGCCAGAAGAGCTATTCCTAAAGCAAATATTTAGTTTTCTATATATATTATTTTTCACGTAAAATTAACAAAGAAACAAAAAAATTCAGCTGGTTAAAAATACTAGCAAGTAAATAAAAAAAACGAGTAAAAATAGTCTTGATGAAATAAAAACTAAAACAAATATTCAAATCGTATTGGCAAAGTGGTGTGTGTGTGAGTACGAGCAAGTGCAAAGTTAAATGTGAAATCAAAACAAAACAAAAGCAGCCCAAATTGGCACACTGAAAAAAAAAGCTTTGCATCTGTTATAAAAATTACTAAGTAAATCAATTAAAGTTCACAATCATTAAAAATTTAACCACATCAAAACAAAATCACTTAAAAATAAAAGAGTACAAGTTTTTGGCAACAAAAAAATTAAACATGTAAAACCAATTTGCAAATTATATTATCTCCCCTAATAAACCTCCTAAAAACAATATAGCACAGCATCATCAAGAAGGCCTTCTTCGAGGATAGCAATGGGTGAGTCGTAAAACAAAAACAAAGATAAAAGCCAAAAATCGTGCTGAGCGCGCACATTTTGTAGCGCAGTGTAAACATGTACACCTTTTTTGTAAGCTTATCAGTGGCTCGCACCGATCTTTTGGCGTGCAAATGCAAATATCATACGATTTCCGATAAGGCTGTAAATAAAAGCTTTTAACTGGCTACACTTAAAGAAATCAAAGCCAAAGTATTTTCTGAAATATAAATTTCTTTTAACAGCAATCAAACAAAGAGTAAATAAAAAAAAGAAGTAAATTAACGTAAAATAAACATGCCTAACTATAAAACAACTTAGTACAGCACCTCAATAAAAACAAACCAAAAACACTGCCACACATATTATATACTGAATTAAATAAAAATAAATAATGTAGGGAATGTAGAATAAAACGAAAATAAAATTTAATTGGTAGATTTAAGTTTATAGGAAGTAAAACGAATTGAAATGAATACACTGGAAGAATTAAGTTAAGTAAAATTAGTTTTGATATTAGTCATGGATAGGAAATAAATTAAGTGAAGACGGAAATGAATTGGATTATGAATTGGATTTTTTAATATTTTTTATTATTATTAAAGAATTGTTTATAAATATGGAAATCTAAATTATTCTAATTTCTGATGACATGGGAGCATAATTAAATGATAAATAAGTAGTAACATTTGGGGTCTGCGGAGACATTTATTAACTTGCAGGCTATGGTTGGGAGGGTAATGAACATGGGTGTGGCAATTTACAGCTAAGTCCACCCACTGGGCAACTACAAATTATCGTGCATCTTTTATTCCCCATTATTTTTGTATTTATTTTGGTATGGCATCAATAGTAGCCGTGTGGTTTCGAAGGAGGATCGTCTCCTTGTATATAGTTAGATTCAGTAGGGACTCTATAATAAACCTTTGGTGTAGCAGTCATTTATCCGCAGCAAAAACCCCCCCACTTCTCCCGCTAGAGCTAGGGTTCAAAGGGTCCCGCTCCGCTGTAAGGATAGTGATCGACAAGCTGGAAGTTGGGTGACAAGTCAGAATTCAAATGAGAAACCCGAATACCCTGTAATTGTCCCGCTTCAACCGGCGTTCCCTACGCTACAAGATCTTTGGCGCCCAATAACGTGAGGCCGGTGCTAATTATTTAATTCGTTAAATTAATTAAGTACTAACCCCTTATTAATGAAAGTTGTAAATCAAGCTAAAATAAAAACTTAGGTTTTCTGCTGGACATCGAGCCAACATTAGCGAGTGCTGATAGGATATGACCGTAGTATCGTTAAGTCTTTTAATTAATTCTTTTTTTTAGGAATTGCTTGAAATCTAAATAACAACGAAGTACAACCTAAATGTTTAAAAATATGACATACCAACATTAATGGTGTTAGTTTTTTTATAACTTTAGGAAAATACTGATTTTTTACAACAGACATTAATTATGTAGCTCTTTTTGTTTCTTCGATAGAATTTTGTAATATTATATGAAAGCAGTTAATAAAAGTTGATTAAAATTTTTTATACATCTTTGGAAATCGAGTTTTTGAACATTCGAAAATTTTCGACCGAGATTATTGGTAGATTTATTTTTTCAGCGTATTTTCGACTTGAGTAAAATAAAAATCAAAAATGTCTTGAACAATGATTTTGTTAGTGATCAAAATTTGATAATTTTCTGCATAGGTATTCTACTGGAATATAATATAAATGCAAGTGTGTTTTGTTATCCGTGGAATTCCGATCAGTAAAGTTAGAGAATGGATGTTCATTTAATAAAAACATTAGTAGTTACAATAGCCCGAAAAATAAAAATTTTTTTTAATGCACCGATATTTGTAGAAAAGCCAGTAATATTTATCTTTATTTATGTCTCCCAGGAAGGTCATCAGAAATAATTTTTATTTGTATAAAAATGCCAGTAGAACGAAGCTTTGAGGTAAACAAGGCTCAGCAGCCTATAGACTCTGCAGAGAATATCTGCATAATCTGCAGCGAAATTATGTTAAACACACAACCCTGTGCCATTACTAAGTGTAATCACGTTTTTCATAAGAGTTGTTTGGAAACGCGCGTACAGGTTCATAAAGAATGTCCCAGTTGCTTAGTGGGAGTTCAATTAAAGGAGTGGAAGGTAGTCATCGGCAACCATTCACCCAACCATAAGAATGGGGGGTTACTCGTGTTTTATCATCCCTGTCAGGATATGGAAGCCTTTAAGCTCAGCCCGCGCAAATAGCCGAAAATGTAACTCCGATTTCTCAACAGAGTTATAGGTCAGCTAGGCGTACACATACATTGGAGCCACACAAAATTGCAGATGTCTTGCAAAAATGGGGTGTTAGGTTCGATGGAACAGTCGAGGGTTTATCAGTAGAAGAATTCCTTTATAGAGTGAAAATTTTAACGATAGAACATTTCGATGGAGACTTAGAAATTATCAGTCGGAATATTCATCAGCTCTTAATTGGTAAAGCCAGCAATCCTTGATACAAGGAAATTTGCTAATAGATATGAAAGAGAGACTGTTGTTTGAAAAAATCTCATCTATTTCCGAGTTACGCTGTTTAGTTCATAAGCGGGAACATTTTCTTAAGGAAGTAGGTCGAGCACGTCCGTTGCCAGCAAAGCCTGCTCAATATAGAGTATACGCCCTGGATGACGAACAACCGAGTGAGTCTTTAGAAGTCGAGGAAGAAAACGAAATCTCAGCTATTACACGCACAACTCCTCTGTTGTGCTGGAACTGTAAAGGTTCAGGCCACATTTGGAAAAATTGTTTGGCTGAGAAGAGCGTTTTTTGTTTCAGCTGCGGAGCGCCGCAGGAGTATGCACCCACTTGCCAAAACTGCAAGCGAAAGGCGGAAAACCGGCAAGGAGGGGCATCCAATTTAGGAAGGGTGTCCCAAAAGTAGAAGATAACTGTAGTGTAGGTATGGGAAAGGTAACAATTTTAGAAAATAAGTTAGATCAGGAACCAAAAGCTGAAGTAATATTACCTTTTAAGCCCTATCACGAGAGATTAAGGAACTATAAGTTAGTAAGAGAACGAATTTTTGCAGGTCTAGAAAGGAAAAGTCGCCGAAGTACAATTTGGATGCGAACATACTTTCGTTCGATGAAAAGGAAGAGAACTATGATTGTGTCTACAGTTTTTCAAAACAACATAGACCGTCGTAGTTATGCAAGCGTGAAATTTTTGGAATTCACCGAACTTGGGTTGCTTGACACTGGAGCAAACATAAGTTGTCTCGGATCCTCGTTAGCGCTTATGGATTTTTCTAAGTACAAAAATTTTAAGCCAATACTGTCCCAAGTCCGAACAGCTGATGCCAAGTCGCACCAGGTTCGCGGAATACTGAAAGTAAAAATTAAATATCAGGATAAGGAAAAATGTATTGAACTGTACATTATCCCTTCAATAGCCCAGAGATTGATATTAGGCATAGATTTCTGGCGGGCTTTTGATTTAGGGCCAGGGATAATTAGCTCTATCTTGACTGAAGACGTAGATCTAGACCAAGGTGAAGACCAATTCCCTTTAACTAGTCAGGAAAGACAGCAGCTTGAGGCTGTTAAGGAATTGTTTCCCAACTTCGAGAAACAAGGTTCAGGTCGCACGGCGTTAATTAAGCATGGTATTGACATTGGTGATAGTAAGCCAGTAAAACAGCGATAGAAAAGCTTATGTACTCGGAAATTGACCGAATGCTTAAGTTAGGGGTGATCGAGCCCTCGCAAAGTGCTTGGAGTTCTCCAATGCGTATGGTAGTAAAGCCAAATAAAGTTCGCTTATGCCTTGACGCTCGAAAACTCAACGATGCTACAAAGAAAGATGCGTATCCGTTGCAAAGCATCGAAGGCATCTTTGCTCGCCTTCCAAAAGCAAATTTAATTTCTAAATTAGACCTTAAAGATGCTTATTGGCAGATCGAGCTCACTGAGGAAGCAAAACCGTTGAATGCTTTTACCGTTCCAGGGAGAGCGTTGTATCAGTTTACGGTCATGCCATTTGGACTTTTCAATGCTCCGTCCACGATGTCCCGTCTTATGGATGACTTAATCCCTCCGGATTTACGTCATTGCGTATTCGGCTATCTCGACGATCTTTGCATTGTCTCGGAAGATTTTGCTTCACATTTAGCCGTGTTAGTTCGCATAGCAGATCAGTTTAGGAAAGCTAATCTAACATTAAATGTGACTAAAAGTCACTTTTGTGTGACTCGGGTAAATTATCTAGGCTATGTTATCGGTAGTGGTGGAGTAGCCACAGATCCGGATAAAATATCCTGTGTACTCAACTGGCCCACTCCAAGGAACTTGAAGCAGGTAAGAGGCTTCTTAGGGGTTTGTGGCTGGTATAGGCGATTTATAAAAGACTTTGCCGAAATTACTTGTCCAATTACCAACGTGTTGAAAACTAAGAAATGTTTTCAATGGTCTCCGGAAGCTCAGGAAGCAATGGAGAAACTTAAAACATTGCTCACTTCAGCTCCCGTTCTACAAAATGCGGATTTTACGCGAAAATTCTTCTTGCACTGCGATGCCAGCGATCATGGCATTGGCGCGGTGCTTGTGCAATTATCAGATACAGGAGAGGAAAAACCTTTGGCATTCATGTCAAAGAAATTATCCAAATCACAACGTAATTATAGCGTTACCGAACGCGAATGCCTTGCGGTGATTTTAGCAATTAAAAAGTTTAGGTGCTATCTAGAACTACAGCCGTTTGAAGTCGTAACAGATCATTCAAGTCTGCTACGGTTAATGCGGCAGCAGAATGTATCAGGTAGGTTGGCACGTTGGGTATTTCGGTTGCAAGCATTCAAGCTCACAATTTCGCACCGCAAAGGAAAAGATCACATAGTCCCAGATGCGTTATCGAGAATTTGTGAACCGGAGATTGATAGTGTCGAATGGATAGGCCCAGAAATTGATTTGGATTCATCAGCATTTCTTGATCCTGACTACATTCAAGTCAAGGAAGTAGTTGAAGCCAATAAAGCAAAGTTCCCGGATTTACGAATTGTAGACAAATATGTTTACATTCGCACTGAGCATTCTTCTGAAAATGCAGTCCAAGACTCGGATTGTTGGAAGCTGTGGGTGCCGGAGGCTTTACGATTAGTTGCGATCCGCCAAGCACATGATTGTGTCATATCTGCGCACGGTGGAATGCAGAAAACTATCGAACGGTTGCGAAGGCATTTGTTTTGGCCAGGTTTGTCTAAGCAAGTTAGAGAATACGTTCGGGAGTGCGAAGTTTGTAAGCAGACGAAAGCTCCGAATATGAAATTACGACCACCAATGGGTCAACAAAGTGTGTCATGCAGGCCCTTTCAAAAGTTATATATAGACATTTTAGGTCCTTACCCGCGAAGCAAGAAAGGACATTTAGGATTGCTGATTGTCCATGATCACTTCAGTCGGTACCATTGGCTATGTCCGCTAAAGAAATTTACAACATCTGCCGTTACTGACTTTTTAGGACAGCGAATCTTTGCTGAGTTTGGGGTACCCGAGACCATTGTAAGTGACAATGGCTCGCAATTCAAGTCGAATGAGTTTGAAGCTTTTTTGACCAAGTTTGGGATTCAGCATACGTTTACAGCGTGATATTCTCCACAGAGTAATGCTGCGGAAAGGGTTAATCGCTCCTTGCTAGTTGCGATTAGATCCTATCTCCGAGCCGATCAGACCGAATGGGATACAAACTTAACAAGTATTTCATCCGCGTTGCGTTCGTCGTTGCACCAAGCCATTGGATGTTCGCCTTACAAAGCATTGTTTGGCTTTAATATGGTTAATCATGGAAATGATTATAGATTACTGAAGAAGTTATCCCTCTTAGAGGAATCTCTACTTTTGAATCCTTTGGACAAGTTAAATTGTCTGCGAGAGGATATCAAACAATATAGTCGGACTGCTTACGAGCGTAATGCGACGCAGTACAATTTGCGCTCACGGCCAGTCTTGTATAAGGTAGGCCAGGAGGTGTTTAAGCGTAACTTCTACTTGAGCAATTTCTCTAAAAATTTCAATAAGAAACTAGGTCCTCAGTTTTCAAAGTGTCGAGTGAAAAAGAAGGTAGGTACAGCATATTATCTATTAGAAAATTTACAAGGAAAAGAAATAGGTACATATCATGCCAAGGATCTGCGAAGCTAATTCCAGCTAATCGTGCCTCGTAGACTCGTTAGATTATCTGGTTTTGTAATGGCTCCATGTAACCAAAAAGTTTGGCAGTTAAGATTTAAAAATCAAATAGTTAGGCGCCCTAGAACTATATCGATAGTTAGTAGCTAGATCTTGTCCGGCAACAAGCTCTGTTCTCAGTGGGGAAATTCGTCGCAGGTCGCAGGAGAGAGTTCCAGAAAAGTCTAGTGAAATTTCAGTGAAAACTAGATAAAAACTAGTGAAAAATCAGTGAAAATCACAAACCCAAAACCTAAAAAAACTAGACAAAATTCTGGTTAAAAACAATTTAAAATAGTGTAAAATAATTAAAGCTATAAATAGGCAACATAGCTAAAAAAGGTTTCTAGCCAGAAGAGCTATTCCTAAAGCAAATATTTAGTTTTCTATATATATTATTTTTCACGTAAAATTAACAAAGAAACAAAAAAATTCAGCTGGTTAAAAATACTAGCAAGTAAATAAAAAAACGAGTAAAAATAGTCTTGATGAAATAAAAACTAAAACAAATATTCAAATCGCATGGGCAAAGTGGTGTGTGTGTGAGTACGAGCAAGTGCAAAGTTAAATGTGAAATCAAAACAAAACAAAAGCAGCCCAAATTGGCACACTGAAAAAAAAAACTTTGCATCTGTTATAAAAATTACTAAGTAAATCAATTAAAGTTCACACTCATTAAAAAAATTTAACCACATCAAAACTAAATCACTTAAAAATAACAGAGTACAAGTTTTTGGCAACAAAAAAATTAAACATGTAAAACCAATTTGCAAATTATATTATCTCCCCTAATAAACCTCCTAAAAACAATAAAGCACAGCATCATCAAGAAGGCCTTCTTCGAGGATAGCAATGGGTGAGTCGTAAAACAAAAACAAAGATAAAAGCCAAAAATCGTGCTGAGCGCGCACATTTTGTAGCGCAGTGTAAACATGTACACCTTTTTTGTAAGCTTATCAGTGGCTCGCACCGATCTTTTGGCGTGCAAATGCAAATATCATACGATTTCCGATAAGGCTGTAAATAAAAGCTTTTAACTGGCTACACTTAAAGAAATCAAAGCCCAAGTATTTTCTGAAATATAAATTTCTTTTAACAGCAATCAAACAAAGAGTAAATAAAAAAAAGAAGTAAATTAACGTAAAATAAACATGCCTAACTATAAAACAACTCAGTACAGCACCTCAATAAAAACCACCCACATACACTGCCACACATATTATATACTGAATTAAATAAAAATAAATAATGTAGGGAATGTAGAATAAAACGAAAATAAAATTTAATTGGTAGATTTAAGTTTATAGGAAGTAAAACGAATTGAAATGAATACACTGGAAGAATTAAGTTAAGTAAAATTAGTTTTGATATTAGTCATGGATAGGAAATAAATTAAGTGAAGACGGAAATGAATTGGATTATGAATTGGATTATGAATTGAGTTTTTTTATATTTTTTATTATTATTAAAGAATTGTTTATAAATATGGAAATCTAAATTTTTCTAATTTCTGATGACATGGGAGCATAATTAAATGATAAACAAGAAAGAACGCTATAGTCGGGTTTCCCGACTATAAGATTTGCGATACTCATTGCCCTCTTTGAAAACAGCTAGCTAGCCCTCTTCAATAGTGTGTAGCCTACTTTCATGCGCAATCAGTTTTAAGCGCCCTCTCTTAAAAAAAAAGGTTTGCATACTTTTGAGCGCAATAAAAATTTTCAACGCATTTGTATACACAATTTCTTGAAAATGGTCAGATTTTAAAAATTTTAAGATATTTGGGTAGATATTTTCAATACGAACAACATTTGTAAGGGCCACTTTTCTCTAGCACTAAAAATGTGGACACCACAGAGTTTTTTCCGGTTTGTGGCCGTAAAAGGGGCGTGGTCAGGGTTTGAAACAAACTTGATCTGCGCTTTGCTTATAGAAGTCTGTGTGCAAAATTTGGTGGTTCTAGCTCTTATAGTTCCCAAAATCTCGACGTTTGTACGGACGGACAGACGGACAGACGGACAGACAGACATTTGATCGTTTACAGTATTTGCTTACTCTTCGAGTATCGCAAATAATAAGTAGTAACATTTGGGGTCTTGCAGGCTATGGTTGGGAGGGTAATGAACATGGGTGTGGCAATTTACAGCTAAGTCCACCCACTGGGCAACTACAAATTATCGTGCATTTTTTATTCCCCATTATTTTTGTATTTATTTTGGTATGGCATCAATAGTAGCCGTGTGGTTTCGAAGGAGGATCGTCTCCTTGTATATAGTTAGATTCAGTAGGGACTCTATAATAAACCTTTGGTGTAGCAGTCATTTATCCGCAGCAAAAACCCCCCCCACTTCTCCCGCTAGAGCTAGGGTTCAAAGGGTCCCGCTCCGCTGTCAGGATAGTGATCGACAAGCTGGAAGTTGGGTGACAAGTCAGAATTCAAATGAGAAACCCGAATACCCTGTAATTGTCCCGCTTCAACCGGCGTTCCCTACGCTACAATCATCAAATTTTTGCTGATATAACAAATGGTTACCAGAAATAAATATTTTGCTTCAAAATAATATTGACCTGCTTATTGTGCCAATTTCTAAACAGCTGAAACTTTTCAGAAGTTGTATTCGTGGTTACCCATGGCACACCTGTGTTGCGATCGCGCAAATTTTTTTAACATAAAAGAACACATATGTGTTACAATTTAGAAGTACTTTTGCCTGTTAAAGTTTCTCACCGAAAAAGGCGGCTGAATTCTAAGATCAAACGCGCTTATCTGTACATACTCTATCTTTCTCTCGTGACAACAAAAAATCGAGCGAAAAACAGGCAAACTGCGAGAAGGCGAAAATATCACCCATACCACTAGAATTCCTAGGAGTTAAGTTAAATTAAATTAAATTAAATTAAATTAATTAAGTCAGCCACGTAGGCAAAATTCGAATAAGAGCTCGTTCACTGGATTTTCTATTGCCGCAGCGATCAGACGAACGTTTAAATCTCGCCAAGATTTACCAAAAGCCACATGGTTTCGTATCAACATCAAAGATAGCGGCTCAAGTTAAGAATAGAGATTTTCGGTAAAATTAAAGAATGGTACACTGAAACCAATTACAGGGTAAATTTCTAGTTTTCCGGAGTTAAGTCAGTTTTAGGTTAATTTATGCTCATGGCAGCAACGGCCGGTCCGTCCAAAGCCGTGGCTAAAGCCACGAGCGTGTTTTCGTGGAGTCGGTCACGAACTCTGCAGACCCTTCCAAGCCCTACAAACATTTGAAGCAGAGTGCGGCACCAAGGAAAAATTATTCCTGCAGCGTTCTCTAGAGGGATTAACAAACATAAAGCGAAGTCGGCGTCAAAATTCAAGTGTACAACCTCCAGCGAACACCGAACCTCGATTTGGTAAGAGTATAAGCAGGAAAGCAGAGAGAAAATCAGGGCCCGGGGGTATCTCTTCAAATAAACCAGCTATTTCCGACGCGCGGCTGTCGCGGGCCTTTTCCCGCGGGAAACGATTTATAACATTAAATACATAAATAACATGTAATCAGCGATATATTGCATCGATTTCATACACACATCTCGTATAACAACAACATTTTTAAACATTTTAAACATACGTAAGAAAAGCTTTTTGCTTCTTTAAGCCAAAAAACCATATGTATTAGATGCAGATGGTGCACTTCTTTGTTTTTTTTATATGTATTAGGGTATAGCCCAGGTGGACAAAAGCCCACGTCAACTCCGTCGAGCATAGCAAAGAGCACCGCTAGAACGACCTCTACGTAAAGCATATCGGGGAGAACCTAGGATTAATTTCGATTCTAGCTGAACACAGCACACAAAGAAAAAATAGTGTCCGGAGGTATCCCTTCAAATAAACCAGCAATTTCCGACGTGCGACCTATCCGTCACATCTTGGAGGAACTCTGTAGTTCGTAACATTTATAAACGATAAATCACCATACATGCGTGTTTGTTTTCTGAAAACGCGCGATAAAGTTTTCACCAATTTTAAGGAATTTAAGAATTTGAGCCTAGTACTCAGATCGACGAAAAGCGTTTGAAAGCAGTGAGAAAGAGCAAAAGGCCAAAAACATAGGAACACTGTCCGTGAGTGCTGTTGAATAAAAAAGTGTTGCCACATGGCAGAAGTAAACTCCTTACGTATTGCGAGAGTGAAAGACAAAGAAGAAAGAAAAAATTATAAAACAGGCCTTTTGACGTTATTGGCTTCTCACTCTCTTGCATAACAGGGTTCAGCAAAATTTTAAAAATGGCCACAATTTGATTTGAGTGCTCCGCGGCCACTGTGCAGAAGACGAGCTTTATGGGCAGCAGGGAAAACCAGTCCCGCGTGTTCCCTGGCTGTTGAACACGAAGGGAAGTCAATCTCCGTGTGGGCAAGGGGTATCAGCATGCCCTAGTAAACCCTGAATCTACAATCGAGGTCATCGTGACGTAAATGACCCTATAATGGCGAGCGACACGAAAGCTGACTTTGACGAGTTCAAGTACCTAATATTGAAAAGGTTCTATGTTGTAGTTGGCGGTTTACTGAAACATTTCCTAAGCCCAGAAAAAAATATGGACTAATGTACTGAAATATGGACTTAAAATAAGGTAAAATGGACTATTTTTTGCGCTTAGGAAACAATGACTTATTTTAAGGCTATATTAGCCTTAAATCTCGAATATAACCTTGAAAAAAAAATATTTAGTTTGACTTTTCTCAGGCGTTACCATCCCCTGGACCTGCCTTTTAGAGACCCAGGCTAAGGCATCCCATGACCTAATTTTCATATCCCTTTACCATAAAAATAAATAAGTCTAACAAAAAAAAAAAATATATATATATTTATCCTAAGTCAATGCAACCATAAAATTTAATGATTGTCCCTGTAGGAACAGATTTTAAATAAATCAATAAAATTAAAAAAAAAAAAAAAAATTTGGACTTTCCTCATTCCATTACATTCCATTTGAGTCCACTGGGATTCGAACCTCTGACCTGTACACGTGACTCAAAACATCTGCTTTACAGTCGCTCTTAGTAGCCGCCGTTCCAAACAGCTTTTTAAAGGATGTGTGTATGCATACCAAATTTATAGTTTCTGAGTGTTTCTTAAGTAGAAAACTATGTTAAATAGTTTTTAACTATTAAATAAAGTGTTATGCCAAATAATAAAAAAAAAAAGCGTGCGTACAAAGTACACATGTCAGAAGTGAAACTTCTTTGGCGAACTTATTTATCAGTCTTGTCTTTATTTACTTTATATTTCCGAGACTTAAAGGAAGGGAAAAAGGAAGATGTGTTAGGAATTTAATTTGCATTGGCAACTATAAAATCTCAGATGTTAAATATTAAATTAAAATTCCTAGTGATTTTTTGTAAATAGTAAAAATTAGTTTAAATTTATACAAAATCATTGTAAATTAATGATAACTATAGAAACTCCAGGTTTTAAATTAAAATTTTGCCAAGAGAATTTATGATATATACAGTGGCGGTCAAAATAATAGTACTATTTAGACCCTTTTTAAATTGCAAGAAAAGCTAATTTAAAAGCAACTTAAACAATTTTAATTTTTATTTTCTTAAAGATAATACTATAAACTAAGTGGGACTAATATTCAATACGCCCTTTTACATTAGCTTTATATTTTCAAAAAATTTTAAAGTAACTCGTTAAAAAAAAAAGTTTAAACTTTTTTAGTTTTAAAACTGGCTCAGTAAAAAAAAATATTTTCAATCCTATGTAAAGTACAGATCACCGAAAGCTCATTCCATTTTTAGATTACAAGGTGGTCTCGTCAGCTCTGCCGAGGACGTTATTTTTCAGCTTTCTCTCTCCGCTCTCAGAGAGACAAGCGCTAGAAAGAGATGGAAATAGTATTTCATTCGCACGCTTCTGTATACACAAGCAAGAAGAAGACAACGAAAAAAAAAGCGCTACACAACCTCTTTCGACAACGTTTGACAAACGACTGGCACTAATAACGTCCTCAAAAGAGGGCAGCTCTCGCGACGAGATCACCTTGTATAGTTTCACCATGAGTGGGACTGTGCTCTTTCGATTTGTTCCCCCCTTCTCGATTTTTCCCCCCTTCACTCCATCGCTAGTTGCTCCATGCTACGTTCGCCCTGTCTCACTCTCTCTCTACCACTCTCGATCGCTCCCTTTCTCTTTTTCGACTTTTTCATTTCATTTTCATGACGTTTCATTTGTACAAATTTTACCCCCATGCGCCCAAAGAAGTTTCACTTCAAAAAAATGTGAGTTAAAAAAATTCTAATTTAATTAGCAAAAATATTTTTTTTTTGAATATAATTTTTTTTGTTTCGAATATTTTGAGCCTGCCATCAGCTGCCAACGAGAGACCATATAGGTAATATTAGTATACATCTGTACTACAATACCCAATATAAAGATTTTGCGGAAAATTGCGGAAACGCAAATGCGAACATTTTTTCCACAACAATATAGATTTTTTTTTGCTAAATCCACCTGTTGACGAAAGCAATACTATCAAAATCAAAATGCTTTTAAAAGTACACAAAGCCTCTAGCAAAAGAGGTTTTGGGACTTTTGAGGTTGCCATTAAATCAGAACGTCTCCTCAGAATCAGATAGTGATTCTTAGTGAGCCGATACGTTTACAAATTGTTACAGTTAAATTTTTCTTTAACATTTCTTAAGTTAAAAAAAAAATTCTTTAAAATTAAAAAACAAAAATCCAAAAAAAAGTAATAAAAAAAAATTTTTTAAAAAGAAAGGAGAGTCTAAATTTACCGTAAACCTCCACGTGGTACTCTCTGGGGTCGTGAAAAATGAGGTAATATATTCACCAGCTAATTACGGAAGTCACAACTGCCGTATTGGAGCCGCCATTTTGAATTTTGAAATTTCGACTTGATATTCGAAATCAGCGACCCCCAAAACCCCCGAGTACAAATTTTGAACTCTCTACGTAGAGTTTCTGATTTATGACCACTTTTTCCATACAGCCGGACCACTGTGCGGCGCCTTAACTGGGACGCAAACGTCAACTTACCTTCCTATTCTAGCAGATTACTTTTAATTTATTTACCCTCCCTAACTAACAGTAAAACGATGCTTGGTATTTTTTTTATGTATAATCCTATTCGTGGTGAAATTGATAGCACCGACTTGGTAGGTCAGCTTAATTTTTCTGTGCCAAGTAGATTAACTAGAAATTATACTCCCCTAATATTAAATCATTGTTGATCTAACTATGAATTGCATGACCCTTTCAGAATATGACTTTAATAGACTTCAGATAGAATTATCCTATGACATCTAATTCCGACTCTATACCGATCTTAAAACAACAAATACTTACTTTGTTTGCACAAAATTAGATCCGGTTTTAGATTTTCTTTCCTCGAACTTTTACCTTTATTTTAAAATATCGCGTCTATTTTAACGTGAATCGTGTAGTACGACACAGTTGCGCACTCGGACTATTAAGACGGTGCACATATCATTATATTTCTTTTAAAACCGTAACGATTGCATTAAAAATGTGGGCACCACAGAGTTTTGCGGTTTGTGGGCGTAAAAAGGGGCGTGGTCGGGGTTTGAAACAAACTTGATCTACGTGGGGTATATAGAAGTCTGTGTGCAAAATTTGGTGGCTCTAGCTCATATGGTTCCCGAGATCTAGGAGCTCGTACGGACGGACGGACGGACAGACAGACATTTGATCGTTTACAGTATTTGCTTACTCTTCGAGTATCGCAAATAAAAACATTATGTTAGATATGTGTATTAGCACTGCTACGTTCTGCCGCTGGATCGGAAGAAGAGAAAATATAAAGGGCAAGCGGAGCCACATGCATTTTAGATTACATTTAATCAGCATCTTACGGAAATTCGAGCGCCGTGTTTTTATTTATATCAGAATCCAAACTGGGCCAATGGGCATACAAACCAGTATCATAATATGGCATAAGTACCAGTACCACAATGGCATAAGCACCTAAATTTTTTTTAAAGCGTGCTCTGTTTTCGTGAATACCCGCCTAATCGGCAAAATTAAATAAATGTGTGTGATAGACTTGATTAGATGTTTTTATTAATTAATTAAAGCATTTGACAAAATTCTTTTTTTAAGTGAAAATTTTGGTTCAACGCAAATTGCTTATTGCTTTTTCATTTTAAAAGAATTTTAAATGAACGATTTGTGTGATGAACAATCATTTTTATTTTTTTTTAAAGTTTATTCTTTGTAATATGAACGGATTCGTAAGCTATTTGCGAATTTAAAGCAAGGCATTGCCGTCACAAAAGGAGAAAAAGAGAGTCAAAATTTGGAGTTCTACGAGTGCAGTCGCGTGCGTTGTTGGCGAACGTTGACACGTTTTGAAACCTTTTTAAATTACAGATAAAATACAGATTATTTAAGAATACTAAAACGCATATTTATTAAGTCCTCAGTGCATTTTATGCTTTTTATGACAACATTTGGATAAAAATGTAAGGCTATGCCGGTTGTCCAAAATCTAATATTCAGTGCGATAATGCATGTGGTCTAGGTCGTGTTAAAAGAATGGTTCAACGCTTAGTCGTTTAAACAAAATACAAGAAAAAAAGAACGGGTAACCCGACTATCAAATTCCCGTTACTCATTGCCTTCTTTAAATAAAAGAGTTGCCTGCTTTCATGCGCAATAAATCTTAAACACACTTGTATATAACATTTTCTGAAACTGGCCACGTTTCAAAATTCAAAGGCCACTTTTCTCTGGCATTAAAAATGTGGCCACCACAGAGTTTCGCGGTTTGTGGGCGTTAAAAAGGGCATGGTCGGGGTATGAAACAAACCTAATCTGCGTGGGGTATATAGAAGGTCTTATGGTTCCCAAGATATCGACGTTCGTACGGATGGACGGAGAGGGAGAGACAGACATTTTCAACGTTTACAGTGTTACAGCAGTAAAAGAACTCTACGAGTAACGAGAATAATAAAAAAAAAAGAAAATGGTTAAGTAAGCGGTGATAAGCGTTTAAAAATATACCGTAATTTTGTCGAAAATAAGAAGATTGAAAGTTTGGTATCCTATAGTTTAACTGAAATTAAGAATGCGGTAGTAAAACCTTTTTATACAATTTTCATTGAGGAGTCCGCACTACAGGGTTACAATTGTACAAAATATGTTTTCACTTTTAGATTATAAAAATTAAAGCCAAATAAACATCGCAATGATATCATTTCAGATGACTCTTTGATTTAAGCAATGCAAAAATGCAAGTATTAAATATGTGTACTTGCTTATATCGTTAACGTGCCTACCGACGACTGGGTGGTAGTCCATGTTGCGAAACGTGAAGCCAAGGCCTAGCACATGGCCGTCCAGATCATCAAGAAAGCAAAAGTCATCTTGTATCCCAGGTTCGGGTAGCGTGTACCCGCGTCTCAAAAAGCGCCACCCCGAGGACAAGAACGCGAACACGTTGATGGCTGGGGAGGTGAAAAAGGACCTCGGGTTAACCGAGGTGACCAAAGCCACCAGCAGCCTGGACCTGAATTAAGAGGAAGAAGAGGACAGTGACAGCACGATACCGCCCGAGCAGGAAGGCGGCAACGGCAGCAATGCAGTTATCAATCCTGCAGGTTAACTTGCATAAGGGCAGGGTAGAGATCCCTCTAACCCTAGAGGAAGGGCCTGTCGACGGGGGCCTGGTCCGGGAACCTTGGATAGCGTCGGGCAACAAGGTCTTAGGGCTAAGGTTACCTAATTACAATGTCTTCTACCCGACAACCGTAAGTAGAGCAAGAACCGCAGTCCTTGTAAAGAAGAGTATAGCTTCTTACTTAATGTCTAATTCGCATCGGGCACAAATACCGAATTTAGAGTTCCCAGAAAACACTTCTTTTCGGATCATGGGTTTGTTCAATTCCGAAAAAAATTTGATTTTTATAAGAAATAAACAGTGTTCAGGAACACCAAAAAACGAACTAGACCCAGTGCAAAAAAAAAATAGAGAAAAACCTACCGAGACCTCCAGAGATATTATCATGCGGTCATATCTAAAAGGCTCTGGGGGTAATAAACAACAATCCAATAAATACATTTTACAAACCGTGTAAGCCATTTCGGAAAAGAGGAAAACACCAGTCCCCCTGGACTCCGGAACTAAAAAGCGAATGAAAGGAAAAACTCTTTAAGCTCGCCAAAATCACTTCATGGCTAAAACTTACCCAGGATGCATGGCACATGGCTATGTGCCAGTAGACTGGAGGACAGCACGGGTGGTGTTCCTCCTTAAGGCGGAAAAATGAAGCCATGCGCTTCCAAAGAACTACAGGCCAATTAGCCTCACCGCATTCCTGCTGAAAAAGATGGAAAAACTCCTGGACCTATGCATAAGAGAGAAGAGTAACTCTCTCATGGAACCGAATCAACACGCATATGGGACGTTCCATATTAACCCGGCCACCCCACTTTCTTTTTTTTTTTTAAATCGAAAATTTTCATTTAAGGTGTTGGGCCCTTCAGCGGTTACACACACGCTAAAACTATATATATACTATAGACTATATTTTTCACACACAGCTCCCATAAAGACATACTTTAATTCACTTGTTTTAAAGTGGGCCGTCTTTTGAGTAATTATTAGCGATTTTTTAAGCGTTTCTTATCAGTGATTTCCAAAGCACATTCGATTGTAAGTCTCTGTTATTTAAATGCTTACAAATTTTCCCTATGAAAATATTACAAGCAATCGTATGTGCCATGGAAAAAATTGATAAGGGACGTTAAAAAAATCGCTACTTATTACTCAAAAGACGGCCCACTTTCAAACAAGTAAATTTAAATATGTCTTTATGGTAGCTGTTTGTGAAAAATATAATTCATCAATTTCAGACTGGCCCCTGGCTGCTATTCCGTTTTTAGACTTTAAAAACTCGATAGCTTGGTCATCAATGGTCTGATCTAAGATAATTTTTTTTTGCTAATAGGGCATTGAAAATCAGATCACATTTTTTTTGATTCATAGAGTCTTTCGTTCGTAAGATTTTTTTGTTTTGGAGTAAACCTTCTGTTGCGATTCTTGAGTGAATGAGTGGTCATATTGGCAAAATAAGTAAGAGGTAATATTATATATATCTAGTGTAATGCCCAACACCCCAATAAAAATTTTCGATTTAAAAAAAAAAAAAAAGTGGGGTGGCCGGGTTGATATGGAACGTCCCATATACGGAAGGGAAATCAGTGGAGACAGCGCTACACTCCCTAGTAGGCTCTGTAGTTAAAAGAAATACTTGAGTGGGCCACAGAAGCTGGAAATGCAGACAAAACGGACCTCCTACTCTTTACAAAAAGATACAAGGTACCTCAATGGACTCTGCCTAAAATGAACGCAGTTCCGCTGAAACCGAAAGAGAGTATTAAATATCTTGGGGCGATATTGGATCACAACTTAAGCTGGAGACCCAATATAAAGGAAAATGTTAAGAAGGCCACCAATGCTCTCTATACATCGCTAGCACATGGCACATGGGGCCTCTTGCCCCAACTGGCACTCTGGATTTTCACCTCAGTAGTGCGACCAATCCAGCTGTACGGCGTCCTGAATGGTGGCAATCAACCGATAAATTTGATTGTTGTTTAATAGAATAAACCCCAAAACTAAATGATTCCGTTCTAGAGTTTAGCGACAGTGCAAAATACCTGGGGCTTGTACTAGACAAGAAACTGAACTGGAATCTCACTATAGCGGATAGAGTGCGTAAAGCCAACATTGCACTCTTCACCTGCAAAAAGGCAGTAGGCCTCAAATGGGGTATGTCCCCGTCTGTAGTCAGCTGGTTATACAGCGCCATAGTAAGACCCATCCTCCTGTATGGGGTATCCATTTGGTGGCCAGCGCTGCTGTATAGTTCCAAACTCAAGGCACTCAACAAGGTGCAAAGGGTAGCGCAACTATGCATGACAGGAGCTCTTAGAACAACCTCTAGTGAAGCGCTCAACGCTATTACTAGCATATCCCCAATTCTTCTGGTGGCAAAAGAAATTGCCACCATCACAGCACGACGTCTGAGAGACGCAAACTGCTGGACAGTCCATAAATACGGACACTCATCCATCCTACCAGAAGGCGCAAACACGCAATTAACAGACTATTGCACACCCGTAGAACACACCTCTACAACGTTCAAAACAGTCTTCCCCTCTAGGGAGGACTGGGCGGCATACCCCTTTGGACAAAATGACTGTATAAATTTCTTCACAGACGGCTCCAAACTCGACAATCGAGTTGGAGGAGGGGTCTTCTGTGAACAACTTAGTATCAATATACATTTCCGTCTTCCGGACCACTGCAGCGTTTTTCAGGCAGAGATTCTCGCCATAAGCGAGGCTCTCAGCTGCCTACGCCACTCTAGCCTTACAAACGGAGTAATTAACATTTACTCAGACAGTCAGGCAGCAATAAAGTCAATTCGTGCGCTATCTTCAAGCTCGACGATAGTGAACAACTGCCGCAAATCTCTTCAAGAGATGGCACAGCAGTTCGTTATATCCCTGGGTGCCAGGGCACCAAAATATTGAGGGAGAACGAAATAGCTGATGAACTGGCCAGACGCGGCACTACCACAGTTCTCCTTCCAGACAAGGAGGACTTCCGTATGCCACTAGCCACTTTTAAGCTCAGGACAAGGGAGGGTTTCAGATCCCTTGTACAAGAAACATGGGATAATACCACTCACAGCAACATTAGTCGCCAAACATGGCCTAAGGTTGACGCCAAACGCACCAAAAGACTCTTCAGTCTACATCGCACACAGTGCACAGCTGTAATTAGAGCAATTACAGGCCACTGGCTCGTAGGAGCCCACGCATCCCGACTTAACGTCCTAAACAACGACTTCTGCAGAAGCTGCAAAATCGAGGAAGAAGTAGAATCAGTAGCGCACTTCTTCTGTTCCTGTGTGGCCATTATCAGGCGCAGGAAAAAGTATTTAGGAGAATATTTCCTTGACAATCTAGCTGAATTAGCAGCTGTTCCCCCGAAGAAAATAGCAGGTTTCATTAAAGAAACGGGCTGGGATTCTTTATAAATTCATGGTTTAAAGGGTACAAAAGATCCATGCGGTATCACAATGGGCCAGTGATGGCCTAAGTGGGCTGACCTTGTGTCAGCCGCCGCTCTAACCTAACCTAACCTAATAGAATAAACGCAGAGGCATGCACTATTGTGCATCACCGGTGTGGTAAGATCAACCCCCACCAAGGCACTACAAACAATACTGTGTATCAAGCCTTTAGTCGTTCGGTCTCGGCTTACAGCACAGAAGACAGCACAGCGTCTTTGCTCCATAGGCTACCTAAACATAAAATCCTACGGACACAGTTAGATCGGAAGAAGTATGTCTGTCAAAAAAGACTACACAACCCCAAAAATCAACTTTAACCAAACGCCAACATTCCTGGAGCCAAATGATTTGCGCTCAAAGGCGGAGAATGACACGATGACCTGTACACAGACGGTTCAAAAACGGCGAAAGGAGTCGGGCTCTCCTATAAACTACCAGACAACTGCAGTATCTTCTAGGCGGAGATTTCGCGATGAGGAAGGCCGAAAATCCGAAAAAAACGTACACATATTCGTCGATAGGCAAGCAGCAATAATAGCTATGCAAGCACGCACGATAAGCTTAACATGCGTCCTATCGAGAAAGAAAACGCTTGATTCGCTGAGCACCTTGAGAAATGTTTAAAGCTTTTGTATCCCTAGTCATCAAGGCGTCGAAGGAAACGAGATGGAAGACAGCGTTGCTAAATAAATCGCAAGAAGGGAACACAGCCTCTGAAGATGAGTCACCTTCTCTGCGAAAACTTTACCTAGAAATAGAAATGAGTGCACGATAAACTGCAGTACAAAGGTGGAAGAACACCGGCGACTGCAAGTTCTCGAGAAATATGTGCAAGGAATATAACTGGAATTTGACAGTATATTTACTACAACTGCAGAAAAATTACTGCAGGCAACTAGATGGCCTTTTAACAGGTAACAGCATAGCGCAGCTCACGAAAAACAGCTGGGTGTAACGGAAAACGACGGGTGCACAAATGTAAAGAACCACGTGCCAAAGAAAGCATGGAGCACCATCTCTGCAATTGGCCCGCACTGGCAGCACAAAGACAGCGCTACTTATTGACACCATTGTTTGCATCGATGGAAGAATCGGGCACACAGGACCACAAACCGCTCCTGAAATCGGATACACTATGGGGCAATTTTCAACAACAAATTCTGGCCAAAGTGGGACATTTGGTTTAAAGGGAGACCCAAAGAGGGTGTCGTTAATCTTCATAATAAAAACGATCAGAGGTCTGCAGATGAATTTGTTTGCCAGCAACAACAATTGCTGCCTTTATTGCAGTTTTCTGTGTGCAAGCTTTCTTCGGATTCTGGTGCATTGACTGCGAACCCCGCTCCCCGCTGCCTGTAATCTCTCTGTAATCATCACAAACGATGGAGTTATCACTTTACGCTTTGTGCGTATTTCGTTCTAACGCTGGCGCTCTGCTCTGTATGACTGTATGGGTTTGTGTACAATTCACTAGTTTTTTATGAAGAAAATAAATTCCGGGTTCGAACTACCAAAACTCTCCCCTATATCCGCGCCTGCCAAAAGTACATAAAATATAGGTTGAGGAGGTGGCGTCATTATCGCTGTGCGAGGTAGTCTGCGCTCTAAATCTATGTATCTCTCTTTCGAAAAATGATAATCTCCTGGATCAGCTGGCAATCTCTATTGCTGGCCTACCTACATCATTGTTGCCAGATTTTGAGAGATAAAATAAGCTAGATTGAAGAAAAAAATAAGCTAGAATAAGCTAACAATTAAAAAAAAATGCTAAAAATAAGCTAAGTATGGAAAATATCAAAATAGTTGATTTTTTTACTTTTATTAATACGATATTGATATGATATTTATATAACTATTTTAGTAACGAAATAATTTCATCAACTTCATCATTAGATTCCATTGTAGTATATTTGGCGGATGTTTGAACTAAGGCTAGGTATTTCGTTGGAAGTTGGTAGTCATGGCAACATTTGCCGTGACGTCGCAGTCCATATCTATAACATTAAAAAAAAAAATACTTAAATAATTTAAAATTTCAAAAACAAACCTTATTCTTAATAATATATTCTATATATTAAGCTTTTTAAACACATTTTGTTGCGCAACTTTGTTTTTACCAATAAATAGCGAAAAGACGCTGGCAGCAATGCCAAACAACAAGGGCTTTCTTCCCTAACAAATCTAATAACAAACACAAAGATTTAAATAAATTAAACTAAATAACAATGCCTGCGGGTAAGTTATTAAAAAGTGCCAACAGCAAGCCAGTGAGTCAAAGTCGTGTAGAACAACAACAACAGCAAGACGCGCGTCGACTGTCTTCGCTTCAACGGTCCTCGCCTTCCAAAAATAATGCATACCTTGCAATTGTCTCATCGGAGACAGTAAATAACCCAACAACAAGTGCAATGTCGCCGCCCGCTGCTGAGAGAGCTCGGACTCTTTCGCCAGCAGTACTTACCAACTTAAGCTGCGCTGCTCCAACGCAGTCATGGAGCTCGCAATGCCCTTCCCCCTTCCACCCATAGACGCACCGACTACATCAGCTTGTGCGCTCACTAATACGGTGCCCTCAATAACAACTGTCGTATTGACTACAACAACAACAACTTCAACATCTACCAACGTGTGGCCGATTTTGGCATCGCGAGCAACACTCGCTTCTACTGCAGAGCTCTCACAATCTACGCTCGTATAGACTGGGATCGATCGGTATGTACAAATTAAAAGAAAACTTAGTCCGCAAAAAGCTAAAGAAGCAAATTTGCCTAAACTTACGAAAACTTCAAACTACACCACTAAGGCAACTTCTGAAAACAAATTTGCCATACTTGGCGAGCTCGAAAAAGATGAGGGTCAACCACCCCAAGCCATTAAAATTGTAAAGCCACCACCTATGTACATTAGAGATCAAAATTGTTCAGATCTAATTAATAAACTTAAGCAAAAAATTGGGAAAAACAACTTTTATGTTACTATTTTAAAAAGAGGTAATATATCTGAAACCAAGCTCCAGATTACCAATGAAGCCAACCACCGCTCTGTAACAAACTTCCTGGACAGTGAGCGCGTTAATTATTACACCTACCAACTTAAAAGTAGCAAAGGACTTCAAGTTGTAATAAAGGGTATCGAGTCAACCGTCCCGGCAGCTGATATAGCTGAAGGACTTAAAGAAAATGGTTTTGACGTTAAAAACGTAATGAACATTACCAACAGGGCGAAAATTCCTCAGCCACTCTTCAAGATTGAACTCAAACCAGACGCGACTACTCTGAAGAAAAACGCAGTGCACCCCATATACAAACTGCAATACCTACTTCATCGAAGAATAACCGTAGAGGAGCCGCACAAACGAAACGGCCCGGTACAGTGTACAAACTGCCAAGAGTTTGGGCACACAAAAAGTTATTGCACTTTGCGACCAGTCTGTCTTGCCTGTGGCGACCTGCACTGTATAGAAGCCTGCACGGGGAACAAAGAAGACCCAGCACTGAGAAAATGTAGCAACTGTGGTGGAAACCACACTGCCAATTACAGGGGCTGCCCCGTCTGTAAAGAGATCAAGAGTCGGCTCAACCAGAGGCGCCAACAACCAACCTCCGCCCAACAGGTTGCTCAGCCAAATTTTTACATTCCTTCGCAAACCACTCCTGGAGTTACTTTTGCGGCTGCACTTCGATACCCTGGAATGTCGCCTACAAGAACCGCTCAGCCCGAAGCACTACAGCCCCTCCCGCCCATACCAAAACCTAAATATACTCCGCTTCCAGAGCAAAACGCTCAAAGACCAGCTTAACCTAATAACCAACAAAACCAGACTTACACTCCACAAATACAAAACAGCATCGAAGCTACTTTAGCTACACTCACGAACATCATGCTTTCAATGCAAGGTACCCTCCAGGAACTAGTGCGAAACCAGAACATCCTTATGGAACTTCTAATCAAACAAAAGTCAATTTAAATGGATCCCTTAAGAATATGCTTTTGGAACGCTAACGGTGCTTCGCAGCACAGACTTGAACTTCTACAGTTCTTAAACACCCAGGACATCGATATCATGCTCCTCTCAGAAACGCACATAACCAATAAAAACAATTTCCATCTCACTGGCTACATCTTCTATGCAACCAACCACCCAGACGGCAAAGCTTACGGAGGCACCGGAATCCTTATCAAACAGCGCATTAGGCATCATCCTCTGGAGGCGTTTGCTTACAACCACATACAGGCCACATCCCTACGAATCAACATAACCAGCGGTCCAGTCACCCTATCGGCTGTGTACTGTCCCCCACGATTTAATATTTCAGAGAATGAATTTCTAGGCTTTTATAACTCATTGGGCAACTCTTTTATAGCGTCCGGTGACTATAATGCAAAACACCACTACTGGGGCTCTCGTCTTATTAACCCCAAAGGACGCCAATTATACAACGCTATTATCAAACCCGGTAATAAGCTAGATTTTGTTTCACCAGGTACTCCCACATACTGGCCAGCAGATCCGAACAAAAAACCAGACATTATCGATTTTGCTGTAACTAGGAGAGTGCCCTCCAGGCTGATACATGCTGAAACCCTGGCGGAACTGTCATCTGACCACTCGCCTGTTTTACTCTGTCTATCTGAACATCCACAGTTTGTAGAACGACCCCAATTTCTGACATCCAATTAAACAAACTGGCTAAAGTATAAAAAATATTATATATAAGCTCACACTTTGAAATCGAACCTAAAATCTCCTGTGAAGCTGATATTGAAGACTCACTTAAGCATATAACGGATGTTATGTCCTCTGCTGCCAAACACTCTACACCCGAACTTTCAGCCGCATCCCCCCCAAAAACTACACGTACAAATACACAGATTCAGTTACTTCTTCAAGAAAAGCGGCGACTTCGCCGAGACTGGCAGGCACACCGCTCCCCAGCCACTAAACAAAGGTTTAATGAAGCTTGTCGGAAGTTGTCTAAAGCTTTATTAACTGAAAAGAATCAGACTCAACGTGCCTATATAGCGCAACTTTTGCCCACCAGCAACAAATTTCCACTCTGGAGAGCGCACCCAAACATTCAACCACCAATAGAACCCGATTTTCCAATTCGATCACCAACAGGTGGGTGGGCCCGTAGTGACGAGGAAAAAGCCAACATATTCGCCTCACTTTAACTTTAATCACTTTACCAAGCATCTCACCAGCGGAGCCTTCCTCCACAATAACCCTTGAAACAAGCACAATCATAAAAGCCATCGCAGAGCAGATGAATCCAAAAAAAGCCCCTGGCCATGATTTAATTTTGCCTAAAATGATAATTGAATTGCCTCTATGCGCAGTCAAAAGCATAACCACCATATTCAACTTAATTCTTAAATGGGGCTATTTTCCCACACAATGGAAAAAGTCTGTTATTACAATGATACCAAAACCAGGCAAAGATAAATCCCAACCTTCGTCGTACAGGCCCATTAACCTCCTTCCGTGCCTATCAAAGCTATTTGAAAAGCTGCTTTTGTGCCACCTCAGAACACACCTCCAAAACGACAGAGCGATCCCCCTGCATCAGTTCGGCTGACACCCACAAATTACTTGAATCTTACCTTAAAGACAGACTATTTACTGTCAGATGCAAAAATTTCTTCTCCGCCAACCACAAAATCGAAGCTGGAGTACCCCAAGGAAGTGTGCTCGGACCGATCTTGTATGTCCTACACACGGCCGACATTCCCACAAGCAGCCAGACAACTCTATCCACCTCGTAAGGGAAGCAGTTTTTCAGAAAATTAATATTTATTTATTTGAATCGCGCGCTCTCCTTTTTCAATTAACGATCAATCCGGTAACCTTTTTTTAGAACTTTTAAGTATGGCCGGCCCACAAGCTTTTGCTATTCACCCAGCACGTCTTTCTTACCAACACTGGTAACTCCATCGCAGCCAACTTCACGTTTTGCAGCGTTCTCTTTTCACGTGATCTTGGCGACTACAAACGTATAAGTTTTCTGCTCCTGAAAATCAAAACCAAAGAGATTTAACACAAGTGAAAAGTGAATGCTCGTGACATTGGCGGACGCGAAATAACTGATCCCATCGTTCGAGCGGTGTTTTTCGTTAGTTTTTGGGGATCCCAACAGGTATATTTTTAGCGTATAAAGTTTTAGGCAGTTCTAACCTACATTTCTTTAGGGAAACCCGCATCGGGCCAAACCCAACTGCGCGGCGTATGCGTGCAGCAGGCTGCACGCAACCCATAATCCCGACAGTATTTGCTGCCGAGGCTGTAGGAGCCACCTGCGGCCAATATCCTCAGCCGCCAGCACCGGTCAAGGAGAAGCCACGCTCGTGCAATCTGCCAGCGGCTGCGCTTCAGAGACCAAACGGCTACTGTACGGCGTTCTGTAGAGACGCTTTCTTCAACCAGCAAAGTACACCTTGTTATTATTCTGGGCGTTATAACTACTTCGGAAACGCGAGTCACATAGAAGTTCGTCCGTAACCTCACTCAACCGGAGGCCGCCGGCTCTCGCAGAGAAGCTCGGCCGTCCCTAACCTCAGTCACCGAAAGGCAGCCAGTGCTTACATAGGAGTTCGGCCATAACCTCACTCAACAAGAGGCAGCCGACTCTCAACATTCGGCCATAACCTCACTTATCGAGCGGCCGCCCGTGGGCTGCTGCTCTTCGGATATCACCACTCGGATTAGACAGGCGGACAAAATCATGTCACATTAGGCGGACGCGCGAGCACAAACACCAGCGATGGATTTCTGTAGGCCGTGATAAATTTAACCACATGTTCTGCCCATAATCAAGCAACAATTTCTAACAAATATGGTCTTTCGTAGGGATTACACGTCGAGCCCTAATTGTCATATTTCATAACCCGATTCTGAAAGTTATACAGCACACCCGTCATCCACAGGCCTGTCGACAACGGAGAAAAGCAGCTGATTCGTGAGTACGGCCTAGCCAAAATATAAAGGGGTATCAAAAAAGCAGCCGCAGTTACAAGTATTCGGACGTGTTTTTCCTACGCTCCTCCTTCACATCGTGATTTCCCTGTGAAAACATACTCAATTCATCTCAGTTTTTGAACATATTGTCAGTAACACTGCAATCTTATGCAATACGTGCCGTTTGAACAATTTAAATAGACAGTAACATAATAACTTGCCCAGGCGGCAGCGCACACGCCCAGGATCTCACCAGCAGTGCAGGCCAGACCTGCGCTGCAGGTGTTTCCAGCCAGGGAGCGCGGTGTGCCAGCAGGACTTACCCTGCCAGCACGTCCACCTCTCACGTCTGATAGGCCACACTCTATCAGACAGCGGAAAAAGCAAGACGCCCTTCCAGCCCTAGGACAGCCCGGAGGACTGGATGACCCGAACAGGCGTGGCCTGCCAGGGTCAAAAGTCAAGTGGTACCTCAGGTACCTCTTGCAGGGCTTGACGGCAGAGGAGGCCTTGAAGAAGGCAAAGGAGCCGAGGGAGCAACCGGCAGTAGGAGCAGCACCGGCTGGCAAACGGCTGAATACCAGCCGCACACCACCCGCAGACACTCCCAAAAGGTCCAGGCATGGTAAGGCTAGTGAGACAACCTCACGGGCCCCGAAGCAAGAT
This sequence comes from Drosophila oshimai, assembly GCA_018150695.1. Taxonomy (NCBI): domain Eukaryota; kingdom Metazoa; phylum Arthropoda; class Insecta; order Diptera; family Drosophilidae; genus Drosophila; species Drosophila oshimai. The sequence continues at coordinate 686,047 of JAECWM010000268.1, read as the reverse complement.
GGACCTAGCACATCAGCAGCAGCAGCGGTAGAGAAGGCAAAGGTGCAGGCCAGGAAGATACCTTCCCAGCCTCGCCGAGACCATCAACCGACTCCCGCCGGAGGACGACCCTCTGGCCCGGCACCACCGCCCACCGGACCCCGTCCGACATACGCGGAGGCTGCCAAGAAGGCATCACACATAAAGGTGGCCATCCTCCCGGAGAAGTTCCCGGTGGTCAGCCTGACCAATGAGGAGCTGTCTGAGCTACAGGAGTCCATCATGGACGAGATGCTCACGTCAGCGTGGAGCGGTCCGGTCGTGTTCAGGGGGATCCACTTCAGGGTGGGTCACCTGATCATCGATTGCCTGGACGAGGGCACAGCTGAGTGGCTAAAACTTGCCGTACCTCAGCTGCGGACGTGGAAGGGAGTACCCCTTGCCACACGAACGGGAGCCGACATCCCGGCAGTCTTCAACGCAACGTTGTTCTGCCCGAGGAGCGCGGATAGGACCAATGAGGAAATTCTGGCCTTCATCGGTTTCCAAAACCGCGTCGGAACAGACGCCTGGAAGGTCATCTCCAGGAGAAACGACGGAGCTGGTGCACTCCTCGTGGTAGGGATGGACCAGGCCGGAAGGGATGAGATAGTGGAGTGTGACCACCAACTCAACTTCCGGTACGGTCACGTCACCGTGAGCGGTCTGAAGAAGACTACGAAAGCTCCGGAAGAGGCGTCCAACGAAGGCACCTGCGAGGCTGTCGAGAATACCCTCGAACCACCAAGTGTGGAGCCGACGTCGCAGAGTGGAGAGGACAGCAAATCTGCCATGGAGATTGGGGACGACCAGGGGGAAGGACACCCCATGTCATCTCAAGAGCTGGCCCAGGAGCTCCTCCTGGACGAAAGCTGCGATGAGGCGGAGGTCACCGTGATAGACGGTGGTGGAGAGACTTGCTCGCTCTCTTCACCAGAAGTCACGGGGCCCCAAACCCTCATCTGATGGCTGCACCAAGCAGCACTCGGCTAGCCCAGGTGAACATCCATCGGGCCAAAGCAGCATCTGCTGTCTTGGCCAGGATGATCACCTCCCAACACCTAGGGCTAGCCCTTGTACAGGAGCCATGGTGGCACCGTGGCATTAAAGGCCTGTACACGAAGGATACCAAGGTAATATGCGATCCAGGAGAACTACCTCCCAGATCATGCATTGTTATAAGGAAAGATATCAACTACAATATCTTTTCAGAGTTCCTGAGCAGGGACTGTGTCGCCATCTCCATCGACGGCACAGGAGCTACACAGAAGCTAGCAGTGGCCTCCGCCTACTTTGCTGGGGAGGAAGCCTGTCCACCGCCAGAAATACTCGGGCTAGTGGACCACTGCCGGAAGAACAAGATCCCCCTTATCATCGGATGTGATGCCAACGCACATCATGTGATCTGGGGCAGTACTGATGTTAATAACAGAGGTGAGCAACTACTAGAATTTATTTTAAACAATAACCTAGAGATTTGTAATGTCGGCTCCACGCCGACATTTTTTACCAAGGTAAGAGAAGAGGTGCTAGACATAACTCTGGCAACCAATTCAATCAAGCCCCACATTAGGAACTGGCATGTGTCACCAGAAGAATCCATGTCCGACCACAGGACAATTTTGTTTGAAGTAGCCTTCAACACAAAAAGATACACCCCTAAAAGAAACCCCAGGAAAACAAACTGGGATAAGTTCAGGTCAACTCTAGAGCTAAATCTTTCCAACGAACCGTCAGGATACCCTAGACATCCCTTGGAACTAGATAGAGCAGTAGACAACCTAGGTCACGAAATAGTGAATGCCTTTGAAGACAGTTGTCCACTAGGCAGACAGAAACGGGAAACAGACGCACCGTGGTGGAATGCTAAGCTTGAACAGCTACAACGCACCACTCGAAGGCTCTTCAATAGGCCAAAAACTGAAAGTAACTGGGAACGATACAGGCAACGCCTGACGCTCTATAACAAAGAGATCAGGAAAGCCAAACGGAAGGACTACAGAAACTTCTGTGAGGCAATAAGTAACGTCAACGAGGGCGCAAGACTGCACAAGGCAATGGCCAAAAGTGCAACGGATAGTAATTTAGCCCTGAAGAAAGGTAATAACACCTTTACTTCCACGGATCGGGAGAAATTAGAACTTCTTTTTGACACGCATTTCCCGGGAAGTACTCCCATTACGGGAAATATTATGCGTGATCATCATAGAACCCCTAGGACAGTAGCAAGTGACTGGGCAACAGCCAAGTCCATAGTTACGCCCGAGAAACTTAAATGGGCTATTGGAACCTTCCAACCATTTAAGTCACCGGGATTAGATAGAATCTCTCCATCCTTCTTACAGCAGGGGCAGGAGCTACTCCTAACCCGCTTAAGAAGACTAATGGTAAGCAGCCTAGCCCTTGGCTATATCCCAAGTGCATGGTGCAGCGCTAGGGTGGTCTTCATCCCCAAGACCGGGAAGAAAGATATCACCAGCCCAAAGTCCTTCAGACCTATCAGCTTAACTTCGTTTTTGCTTAAAACGCTGGAAAAACTGGTAGACTACAATATTAGGAGAACAGCTCTCAGAGACTGTCCGCTGCAACACACGCAGCATGCATACAGAGCAGGCCGTTCAACAGACACGGCACTTTATCAACTATGCCGCACCCTAGAGGGGGCAGTTGACAGCAAAGAAATAGCTATTTGTGCCTTCCTAGACATAGAGGGAGCCTTCGACAACACATCACATGATGCGGTTCGAGCTGCCCTGTCTAGGAGGAACATAGATGTTACAACGAGCAAATGGATTGGTAACCTACTACAATCCAGACAGGCAACATGTACACTGGGCTCAGATAACATGACGATAGCAACCAGCAGAGGCTGTCCGCAAGGAGGAGTGCTTTCCCCTTTGCTATGGAGTCTGTTGGTAGATGAGCTTCTCAGCAAACTTGCTGAAAAGGGGATCCAGTGTCAGGGATACGCCGATGACATTGTGATAATAGCCAGAGGCAAATTTGAAGAGACACTCTGTGACATCGTCCAACTCGGACTCAAGATAACGCTAGACTGGTGCAGGGAGGTTGGACTCAACCTAAATCCCGCCAAAACAGTCATCGTTCCCTTCACAAGGAAGTACAAACTACAGAGAATGAGACAAATCTCATTGCTAGGAGTTCCTATAGAAACTAGCCGAGAGGTTAAGTATTTAGGAATCACTTTAGATAGTAAGCTAAACTTCGCTTCCCATGTCCAAAAGACAGTGGAGAAGTGTTATAGAGCTCTGTATACCTGTCGAAAAATTGCTGGGAAATCCTGGGGAACCAGGCCCCAGATAATAAGATGGCTATACCTGATGATTGTGAGACCAATTCTCACGTACGGAGCAATTGCATGGGGTAAACGAGCTAAGCTCAACACCATACAAAAACAGCTTCAAAAGTTGCAAAGACTTGCCTGCGTATGTATGACAGGGGCAATGAAAACCTGTCCCACAACTGCCTTAGAAGTACTGATGGAGCTAACACCACTCCATTGTGTAATTGAACTTCAACGCAAAGCTACCCTCCTGAGAATAAGCACTGAGGGCACGGGTAGTGGTTTTTTTTTTTTTTTTTTTTTTTTTTTTTTCGCGCGTAGTCCCACGGCCCACTTACCCGCCCAACCGACCGGGGGGCGCAGCCGTGTATCGTACGGCACGATTCGCGAGAGGATAGACGCGAGTTATGAAAAGATAGGCAAAAGTCCGAGGAAAAGTAGGATCTAATTTTGTGCTAACGAAGTTAGTATAAGTCGTTTTAAGAGCGGCAGAGAGTCAGAATTTGAGATTATAGGATAAAGTCTATTATAGTCAGAACATAATACTCTGAAAGGCTCATGCAAGTCATAGTTAGATCTACAATGGTTTAATATTAAGGGTATATAATTTCTAGTTAATCTACTTGGCACAGAAAAGTTAAGCCGACCTACCAAGTCGGCACTGTCAATATCACCACGAATAAGATTATAAATAAAAATAGTACCAAGCATCGTTCTACGGTTAGCTAGGGAGGGTAAATTAATTAAAAGTAATCTGCTAGAATAAGAAGGTAAGTTAAGGTTTGCATCCCAGTTGAGGCGCCGTAAAGCAAAAATTAAAAAGTTTTTCTGTACAGATTCAATGCGATCTATATGAACTCCGTATTGGGGACTCCAGACGGGAGACCCATACTCTAGAATCGGACGGACTAGCGAAGTAAATAACGTTTTAGTGACGTAGGGATCGTCAAATTCCTTCGACCATCTTTTAATGAAACCAAGCACTCCCCTGGCTTTATTAACCATGGACGAAATGTGATCAGTAAACTTAAGTTTTTGGTCCAAAAGGACGCCAAGATCGTCAACCATAGTTATTCTATCCAAAGATTTCCCACTTAGTGTGTAAGTTGCAAGTTTTGGATTGACTCGGCAAAAAGTCATCAGCTTGCACTTAGACCCGTTTAAATTTAGTAAATTATCACGGCACCAGTTTTGAAAATTATTTAGATCGGATTGTAAGTCAGAATGGCTGGAAATATCCTTATACTGCAGGCATAACTTAACATCATCTGCGTACATAAGTACGCGAGAATGATTTATAATTAATGGAAGGTCGTTAATAAATAAAGTAAAAAGAAGCGGACCAAGGTGACTCCCTTGTGGGACGCCGGAGGTAACTCGGAGAAGACCAGAAAGAGAATTTTTAAAAAGGACTCTTTGTGTCCTGCCACTCAGATAACTTAAAATCCATCTAAGAAGATCAATTGGAAACCCTAACAAGTCAAGTTTCCGAACTAAAAGTGAGTGATTTACAGAGTCAAATGCTTTACTAAAGTCAGTGTAAATGACATCTGTTTGAAAGCTACTTTTAAAGCCCTTTATCACGAATGAGGTGAGCTCCAAAAGGTTAGTAGTTGTTGATCTTCTTTTCATAAATCCGTGTTGACACGGAGATATTACTGACCTACAAAGGTGCTGCAAATGAGGAGTAATGACATTTTCGAAAAGTTTGGGGATAGCCGACAACTTAGAGATACCTCTATAATTGCTGGCATCCAATTTGTTACCTTTTTTGTGGAGAGGAATAACAAATGACTCCTTCCAAATAAGGGGAAATTGGGAGGTTTCTAAAGATAAGGTGAACAATTTGAGAAGGGGTTTGCATAAGGCTTCCGCGCAATTCCTAAGCACGCAGCCAGGAATTCCGTCGGGACCTGGAGAGTAAACAGGCTTAACACGTTGAAGATCCAAAAACAAAGAGCTTTCGTTTATAATAGGACTGAATATAAGGTTCGACGTGGACATGGTGTAAGAATAAGGCTCTATTGGATGTGCGGAAGTAGTATAAGTTGTTTGAAAAAACTGGGCATAAAGATCGGCTATAGCCTGATCTGTGGTTGCCGTCATGTTTTCAAAATAAAGCGAGGAAGGATAAGAAGTAGATTTACGCTTGGTGTTAACAAAGTTATAAAACTGTTTCGGGTCCTGCGAGAACTGGACCTTACAACGATTTAAATAATTTTTATAGCACTGCGCGTTAAGCACGGTAAATGTTGACCGAGCACTTAGATATTTTGAAAAAACAGATTGAGAACCGGAGTATTTATATTTCCTATAAAGTCTGGACTTAACATTTCTTAGGTGTGACAACTCTTTACTAAACCAAGGTGGTTTACTGGAGATAGCCGGATAGTACATCGGAACACAAGAATTAAAAAATGCATTCTAAATAACAGGGATGCGACTAATCTGTTAGGTGAGGTGCCCCTAATACTACACCCTAGGGATGAAATGACAGCCGAATTAATCTTCGAGCAGAGCTTCACAACACACTTAGGCAATAAGAAAGATTGGACCACATTGTCCGAAGTGCACCCTATGGCTAAACACACCATAGCATGGTACACAGATGGATCCCTGACACAAAAAGGCACTGGCCTTGGAGTGGTAGGGCCCCGCATAAAATACCACGAATCCCTTGGCCAATACACCAGCATATTCCAGGCTGAGGTATGCGCTATTGGACGTTGTGCAGAGCTCAACATACAGCGTGGATATAAGAATAAGGACATCTCGATCCTTTCGGACAGCCGAGCAGCAATTACTGCTCTATGCAGTAATAAAGTCACCTCAAAGATAGTACTAGAGGTGAAGAGTAAACTAAACTGTTTGGGCAGCCTAAATAGACTGGCCCTCAGATGGATTCCGGGTCATAGGGACATATCCGGAAATGAAATTGCCGACAAAATGGCAAAACTAGGAGCCGAACAGCCCCTGATAGGACCAGAACCCTACTGTGGCATAGGAAGGCACACAATAAAAGAATACATTAGGAAAGAGGAAGGCACCATGAGGCAAGAACACTGGAGGAATACCCCAGGCCTAAGGCAAGCCAAAACTCTAATAGAAAACTACAACAAGAAGAGGTTCGAGGAACTTATGCAACTAGGGAAGAACTCACTTAGGATCGTTACCGGATTACTAACCGGGCACTGTAGACTGAAAAGTCACCTAGGTAAGATAGGAATAACAAGCAGCAGGACTTGCAGATTCTGTGACATGGAGGACGAAACCTCTACACACATCATCGCAGACTGTCCGGCCTTAATAAATATGAGATGCAGAACCTTAGGGTCGAGAGCTCTATCACATGAGCTCTTAGGAAGAATCAACCCATCAAAACTCCTCGACTTTGTTCGAGGAAATGGGTTGATATCTGAGCTGTAGGCTCCGAATGGGGGTACAATAGATCTAAACAGGTCGCGGTACACTAACACCCCAATAATATAATAATAACTTGCAAAACTAAATTGGCAACAGAATATATTTTCTAATTCTCTGTTTTTCCAGCGTTACCGCTAAACCTAAAGTTTTGTTGGTGTAATTGCTCTCTCTGTGTTTGCCGCGAACATTCACACGATCTTGCTCGGTTTTGCAAGCGCTACCGCTAAACATAAAGTTTGTTGTTGGTGAAATTGCTCTCTTTGTGTTTGCCACGAACAATTACACGATCTCGCAATCACTGCACTTCGCTTCGATCGGTTCTTCAGCGCTAACTTCGTCTCTCTGGCCTGCTGCTGCTCTGCTCTTCGACGCTTTCATCCGACTGCTCTCTGCCCTGCTGCTGCTCTTCTCTTCGACGCTTACATCCGACTGCTCTCTGCCCTGCTGCTGCTCTGCTCTTCGACGTTAAAATCCAACTGCTCTTTGCCCTGCTGCCGCTCTGCCCTGCCACTGTTGCCGCTTATACACCTACGCTTGTCTGCTGCACAGTGACCTGATACTCAGCCAAAATGACTATCATTTGCACTGCTAATAAATGCGAGTATAAAAACATTATCAGCGGAGAAACATATCTTTCATGCTGGTTGTGCGACAACTGCTCGCACGTTAAGTGTGCCGGGGCCGGTTTTAATGGCCGTGTTGGGGATTTAATCTCCAAAAAAGTCGGCTTTACCTAGTCTTGTACGTCTTGCCGTGAGATGACGGATGAAATGCGCACCTTCATGAGGCAAACTAGGACCGGATTTATGGAGGTTCGAAAACTCCTCACCTCTATGAACGACAAATTCCTCGCAGTGGAATCCCAGTTTCTTGGCCTTAAGATTCTTAGTGAATCACCGAAAAGGAAGATTCCAAATAATCTGCAACTACCTGCAAACGGGCTGCCAACCACGATACTCTCTACTCCTACTGGCGCTAACAACATGGAACAGTCTCCAAACTATCTAACACCGTCTCTTACACCTGCTCAAACTACTCCATCTGGATCTTCAGTCAATTTACCAATGCAGTCTCATGCGGCATTGGCTGCGGCATCCCCTGGTAATATTCCACCGGAACAAAACCTCGCCACTCCTGGATTGCAGCTGGTTCCTGTCGACTCAGTCTCTGCATCAAGTGCAGTTCCTGTTATCAATGATCAGCCAGGCCCAAGCCAGGTGGCTCCTGGTCGCTCTAACATCCCTTTGGGTGGTGTTCCAAGTGGCCAGAGAAAAAATGTGGGGACTCCTGCGGTCTCCGGCATCCCTCTAAGCGGGGTCATGCAAAAATCCCTATTCGTATCCAGACTCAACCCAGAAGCCACTGCCGAGGATGTGAGAATCTACCTATGCGAAAAACTTCTTGCTCCGGATAACGCTATTTCGGTCTACAAATTTAATTTTAAGCAGAAGCGTAACATATCTTCATTTAAAATTCTTCTTACAGACCATTTTTTCCCTAAAGCACTTGATTCTAAAATTTGGCCAGTGAATACGTTAGTTCACGAGTATCTCCAAAAGGACAAGATTCGGGGCTCGAGTTCAGCTGCTTCAAAAAACTAAATAACTTGTCAATACTCTACCAAAATGTGCGAAGTCTACTGGGAAAACTGAGTAAGGTGTATGTTAACAGTCTTTCCACCGATGCAGACGTTATAGCTTTAACTGAAACTTGGCTTAATTCTTCCGTCTCTGATCAAGAAATATTTGCTGATAATTTTGTTGTTTATAGAGTTGACCGCCCCACCCTAGGTGGAGGCGTTTTAATTGCAGTTCACAATTCACTGTCTTCAGAGCTTTTTACTATTGAAAATGTTCATTCCATAGAATTTATAGCAGTCAAAATATCCATAAATAGTACTAACATTTATTTAACTTGCTCTTACATTCCGCCTAAATCTGACATATCTCTGTATTTAATGCACCTTTCTAAAATTGAGTTAGTTTCATCTGCAACTTGCCTAACCTGCTTTGGGTGACATCACCGGACTCCAATTTCCTTTTTACTGAGAGTCAACATGATTTCATCGACGGCCTATCTGATTTGTCTTTGGGTCAGATTAACTTTGTTGAGAACAATAGAGACAGGCTCCTTGATTTAATCTTTGTAAATAATGAGACCCTTACAAGTGTGCTCAGATGCTCACCCTTTTCCACTCCAGAAGATCCATATCACCCAACTTTATTATTGAAAGTTGAGATTAATGCAGAAACTCGTAGTACATCGGCCACACGAGTCAAATGTTTCCGTAGAGCCAATTTTAACGGTTTGAGCCAACACTTGGGTGCCATTGATTGGTCACCTTTAAAATCATGTTATGATCTAGAGACTGCAGTGTCAACGTTCTATGAGTCCTTGCACTCGTCGATCAACATTTTCGTCCCAGATGTACCCGTTATTGACTCGTCCAAGCCCCCATGGTTTAACAAGAACTTATCGTACCTTAAAAACAAAAAATCGAGGCTATACAAAAAATATTTAAAAACCAACCTCTCAGTAGACCTGGCGAAGTACGTCTCGATCCGCTCAGAGTTTACACTTGCCGCTAACCAGAGCTACGCTCGCTACATTGCTCAATGCAGAGAGAACATTCGCACGGATCCTAAACATTTTTATTCCTTTGTTAATTCTAAAAGAAAGTGTAATTGTTATCCCTCATCTCTTCATTATAAAAGCTCTACTGAATCCTCTTCTTCTAACATATCTAATCTCTTTGCCAAATTTTTTCAGTCAACCTACTCTTCACAGTCCTATAGCTCCTCTACTCCTTATCCTTACCCTCTACCCCACATTAATAATATCTATGTTCCGAATTTTGTAGTCAATGACGTTCTCAAAGCCCTTCTGTCCCTTGAAATATCGTTTTCACCGGGTCCTGATAAAATACCAAGCTGTGTCCTTAGAAACTGTGCCGAAGCTTTGTCCTGGCCAATCACTTTTCTATTCAATCAATCTCTGCTTCGTTCAGAATTCCCGAGAATTTGGAGCGAATCTTTTATCATTCCTCTGCATAAAAAAGGCTCAAGATCCGAAGTTGAAAATTATCGCGGTAAAGCTAAACCCTCTGCTATACCTAAGCTTTTCGAACAGTTGGTAACCTGCCAAATTCAACATTTGTGTACTTCCATAATCTCTCCAGCTCAGCATGGCTTTGTTAAGCATCGGTCAACTACAACTAATCTCCTTGAATTCTCTTGTCTTATTCATCGTAGTTTCCTTAATAAATGCCAAACTGATGTTATTTTTACAGATTTCAGCAAGGCATTTGATTCAGTAAACCATAGCCTTCTCCTTCACAAACTGTCTCTTCTAGGATTTCCACCAATTTTACTAAACTGGATTTCGGCATATCTCTCGAATAGAACTCAACGTGTTCTCTTTAACAATCAATTGTCTTCTGTTGTAAATGTGTTCTCTGGTGTCCCCCAAGGCAGTCACTTAGGTCCACTACTTTTTGTACTTTTCATAAACGATCTTCCCAACGTCATATCTTTTGCCACCACTTTAATGTATGCTGATGACGTAAAAATTTGCCTATCATACTCCGATCAAATCTCTCATCACCGCCTGCAATCGGATCTAAATGAATTACAGTCTTGGTGCTCCATCAACTTGTTACACCTTAACTATGCAAAATGCAAATCTATGTCCTTTTATCGAACTGCAGCTCATATTCAACCTTACGATCTTGGTAATTGTATTTTGGAACGTATTTCCAAAGTAAATGATCTAGGTGTTTTATTCGATAGCAAATAATGTTTTAAAAGTCACATTTCTGTTACCATTGGTAAAGCTAGGGGGGTTCTAGCCTTCATTAAACGTTGGGCCAAGGAGTTCGACGATCCATACACAACAAAGACTTTGTATGTTTCCATGGTTCGCCCTATTTTGGAATATTGCTCGATTGTATGGAGCCCTCAATACAATGAACAACAAATATTAATTGAGTCAGTTCAAAAGCAGTTTCTATTATTCGCTCTGCGTCAGCTGAACTGGGATCCGACTAGACACTTGCCACCCTATGAATCTAGATTAAAATTAATTGATTTACAATCCCTAAAACATCGCAGAATGTGTGGTGGAGTCATTTTTTTACACAAACTCCTTACAGGTGAGGTAAACTCCTCCCTTCTCCTCAGCTACATTGACATCGCTGTCCCTTTAAGATTTACCCGAACTTTTCGCCCAATTCACCTGCCAATTTGTAGATCAAACTTTGAAGTTCACGAGCCCTTTAGGGTTCTATGTTCAAATCTTTGGAAAATTCAATAGAATGTTTATCAGCTAAAATTTACTCCTTTCTTGAGTCTTCGAATAGTCTGTACTAATAATCTTGCTTTGTTATACTCTTATTTATATTTATTTTAGTAAATAGTTATGTTAAGAAAAGTTAGCAGTTCATTGTTAACTATAAACCCAATAAATAAATTAAAATTTATGGCTCCTAGTGTTAATTTGACCTTTTTGTGTACTCGTGACATAATCACGCCCTCAAGAGACCATAGCGTTTGCAATTTCGTAATTGTTTTGCTTTTCTAATTTTATATCAAAAAGTTTATAAATGGCAGCGAATATATTTCAGTTTATCACGCTGATTATCCTTTTCTTAGTGTTAATTAAATATTAATCGTCTAGTTTTCTCAAAATTCAAAATAATCGATTAGAATAAGTAAATTTGTAAATTTAAGAACTTTAATGCGAATCCATTAAGCATTCGCCAAGCAAACAAAAGCAAACTTAAAATGAAACTTAACGCAAACCCCATGAAATTAATAGAAAATAAATATTGTTGAATATGAAGTCTAAAATCAACATGAACTAAATCCTTTGTTAAGGGGCACCTAAGTACACACAGTCAATACGGATTTGGGTAGGATCAAGTAAATTTCCCTGATTCTACAGGTAGGGTGGGTCAAGAAAAGAAGAACAACTCCATCTAAGTTCTTCTATTTAATGTAAATACGCCGCTTAAGAAAACAATTCCTTGATTTAGATTCCCGTTCTTACCTTACTGTCTACGAGATTTATTCATGTAGCGCATATGTAGACGCAGCCTCAATCAACCCACCCCAATTTCCCTGAGCACGGCCGGAACCGTATAGTAGACAGAGAAGCTGCGAATGCATCACTAGCGTGCACGTTACAACCTTTGCTTTGCTATAACTAGTCGTTCAAAATGTCCAAAAACAGCAACAGCGTATTTAAAAAACCACCTGAGGGCCGTAGAAAAATGGCTAGCAGATTGGCGCATACAAGTCAACGAACAAAAATGCAAACATATTACGTTTACACTTAATCGGGCAACCTGCCCACCACTGGCCCTAAACAACAAAGAAATCCCCCGAGTCGACGAAGTCACATACCTGGGCATCCACTTAGACAGGCGGCTTACCTGGAGAAAGCACATTGAAGCGAAGAAGATTTCCCTAAAACTCAAGGCCAACAGTTTCCACTGGCTCATCAACTCCCGCTCACCCCTGCCACTGCCACTCTTGTTTAAAGCCAACCTGGATGTACGGGTCCGAACTCTTTTCCAAATTGGGATACGATTTCATCAATATTTTCATATTTGAAATGTTCCAACAACGAAATAATTTTATCTGGCGTTTTATTTGCATGTAGCATATTGCCAACGCAAAAATATAAATTTTTTTAGAACTTCAATGTTATAAGGAAGTCTGAAGTCTGATTATTATTAAACAACCAACAACAAATATGACTTTTGTCCAAATTATCGATAAAAATGACCAAAAATTATAACACAATCGAAAAACAAAACATATTTTGTTAAAAAATATTATGAGGCCGAAATAAGCTAAATGAAATTTGAAATAAGCCAGATTTCAAGCTATATGCATTTCAAGTATTTTTCAAGCTGTAAGCCAAAATGGCAACAGTGACCTACATACATACACACATAAGGTGCAAATGTAGAATATTGAGCACATGTACAACAACATGAGCATACATAATCATATTTGCGAAACTTGCGAATTCAAACTTGGTGCTTTGGTCTGGACGGAGGACTCGGATTTACAGGCAATGATTCCGAGTAACGTGCATCAGCCTCATGAGATATTAGTCATAGATTATTTATTTAGCACGGGCTTAACCCAAGTTAACTCAGTATCAGTCTGCGATATCCAAGACAGGCCCTTTCTGTTGGGTATTACATTTAATCTTTTTGCACCTGCAATATCATTTCAGTTCAAAGTTTAATTAAACAAATTTTAATGTCATCATGCGAAAATTCTTTGCCATTGATTGGGCCTTAGTCCTTTAGGACATGATTCTCAATACGGGTTTCAATAAATTTTTATATATTGTCATTAATATTATTAACAACAATGCCTCAAAAACTGCAAATGGTTTATACAAGCTTCCCTGGTACAACATAAATCTCAAAAACTACAAAAATCTGCGCAATATATTTTTAAAGCGCTTCTCGATAACTGGTGATTCTGCTGATTGGAACAGATACTTGCAGCATAAGCGCGAGCTTGAGTTTTTAAAAAAATTCCTTTAGAATCAATATATTGCTGAAATTGAATCACAAAAAAAAAACTCAAAGCTCATCCAAAGTAAGGTATTTCATCAACTCTAAAAAATCAACCTCCCATACGCCCTGTTCCATGAAATTTGGTTCTAGAAATCGTAAATTTATTTGCAGAATTTTTTCCTTGAATCTTGAGCACGCTGCCCCGTGGAATAATGCGGGTGTTTTACAATTCATTCCTACTTAGGTAAATGGGGAAAACTCGATACAATTGACGAGGCTATCCAAACAGCTTTACAAGAGTTTGATGGTTTAAACATTCCTACACAGAAAAAATTGTATGGGTAAATTCAACCACTTCTATCTTCTTCCACTCACTATTACGGTGCCCTCAATAACAACTGTCGTATCGACTACAACAACAACAACTTCAACATCGACCAACGTGTGGCCGATTTTGGCATCGCGAGCAACACTCGCTTCTACTGCAGAGCTCTCACAATCTACGCTCGTACAGACTGGGATCGATCGGTATGTACAAATTAAAAGAAAACTTAGTCCGCAAAAAGCTAAAGAAGCAAATTTGCCTAAACTTACGAAAACTTCAAACTACACCACTAAGGCAACTTCTGAAAACAAATTTGCCATACTTGGCGAGCTCGAAAAGATGAGGGTCAACCACCCCAAGCCATTAAAATTGTAAAGCCACCACCTATGTACATTAGAGATCAAAATTGCTCAGATCTAATTAATAAACTTAAACAAAAAATTGGGCAAAACAACTTTTATGTAACTATTTTAAAAAGAGGTAATATATCTGAAACCAAGCTCCAGATCACCAATGAAGCCAACTACCGCTTAGTAACCAACTTCCTGGACAGTGAGCGTGTTAATTATTACACCTACCAACTTAAAAGTAGCAAAGGACTTCAAGTTGTAATAAAGGGTATCGAGTCAACCGTCCCGACAGCTGATATAGCTGAAGAACTTAAAGAAAATGGTTTTGACGTTAAAAACGTAATGAACATAACCAACAGGGCGAAAATTCCTCAGCCACTCTTCAAGATTGAACTCAAACCAGACGCGACTACTCTGAAGAAAAACGCAGTGCACCCCATATACAAACTGCAATACCTACTTCATCGAAGAATAACCGTAGAGGAGCCGCACAAACGAAACGGCCCGGTACAGTGTACAAACTGCCAAGAGTTTGGGCACACAAAAAGTTATTGCACTTTGCGACCAGTCTGTGTTGCCTGTGGCGACCTGCACTGTATAGAAGCTTGCACGGGTAACAAAGAAGACCCAGCACTGAGAAAATGTAGCAACTGTGGTGGAAACCATACTGCTAATTACAGGGGCTGCCCTGTCTATAAAGAGATCAAGAGTCGGCTCAACCAAAGGCGCCAACAACCAACCTCCGCCCAACAGGTTGCTCAGCCAAATTTTTACATTCCTTCGCAAACCACTCCTGGAGTTACTTTCTGGAATGTCGCCTACAAGAACCGCTCAGCCCGAAGCATTACCGCCCCTCCCGCCCATACCAAAATCAAAATATACTCCGCTTCCAGAGCAAAACGCTCAAAGACCAACTCAACCTAATAACCAACAAAACCAGACTTACACTCCACAAATACAAAACAGCATCGAAGCTACTTTAGCTACACTCACGAACATCATGCTTTCAATGCAAGGTACCCTCCAGGAACTAGTGCGAAACCAGAACATCCTTATGGAACTTATAATCAAACAAAAGTCAATTTAAATGGATCCCTTAAGAATATGCTTTTGGAACGCTAACGGTGCTTCGCAGCACAGACTTGAACTTCTACAGTTCTTAAACACCCAGGACATCGATATCATGCTCCTCTCAGAAACGCACCTAACCAATAAAAACAATTTCCATCTCACTGGCTACATCTTCTATGCAACCAACCACCCAGACGGCAAAGCTCACGGAGGCACCGGAATCCTTATCAAACAGCGCATTAGGCATCATCCTCTGGAGGCGTTTGCTTACAACCACATACAGGCCACATCCCTACGAATCAACATAACCAGCGGTCCAGTCACCCTATCGGCTGTGTATTGTCCCCCACGATTTAATATTTCAGAGAATGAATTTCTAGGCTTTTATAACTCATTGGGCAACTGTTTTATAGCTGCCGGTGACTATAATGCGAAACACCACTACTGGGGCTCTCGTCTTATTAACCCCAAAGGACGCCAATTATACAACGCTATTATAAAACCCGGTAATAAGCTAGATTTTGTTTCACCAGGTAGTGCCAGGAGAGTGCCCTCCAGGCTGATACATGCTGAAACCCTGGCGGAACTGTCATCTGACAACTCGCCTGTTTTACTCTGTCTATCTGAACATCCACAGTTTGTAGAACGACCACAATTTTTGACATCCAATAAAACAAACTGGCTAAAGTATAAAAAATACATAAGCTCACACTTTGAAATCGAACCTAAAATCTCCTGTGAAGCTGATATTGAAGACTCACTTAAGCATATAACGGATGTTATGTCCTCTGCTGCCAACACTATACACCCGAACTTTCAGCCACCCAAAAACTACACGTACAAATACACAGATTCAGTTACTCCTTTAAGAAAAGCGGCGACTTCGACGAGACTGGCAGGCACACCGCTCCCCAGCCACTAAACAAAGGTTTAATGAAGCTTGTCGGAAGTTGTCTAAAGCTTTATTAACTGAAAAGAATCAGACTCAACGTGCCTATATAGCGCAACTTTCGCCCACCAGCAACAAATTTCCACTCTGGAGAGCACACCCAAACATTCAACCACCAATAGAACCCGATTTTCCAATTCGATCACCAACAGGTGGGTGGGCCCGTAGTGACGAGGAAAAAGCCAACATATTCGCCTCTTACTTAAAAAATGTCTTCCAACCTCATCCGCCGACAAACCAATTCACTTTACCAAACATCTTACCAGCGGAGCCTTCCTCCACAATAACCCTTGAAACAAACACAATCATAAAAGCCATCGCAGAACAGATGAATCCAAAAAAAGCCCCTGGCCATGATTTAATTTCGCCTAAAATGATAATTGAATTGCCTCTATGCGCAGTTAAAAGCATAACCACCATATTCAACTCAATTCTTAAATGGGGCTATTTTCCCACACAATGGAAAAAGTCTGTTATTACAATGATACCAAAACCAGGCAAAGACAAATCCCAACCTTCGTCGTACAGGCCCATTAGCCTCCTTCCGTGCCTATCAAAGCTATTTGAAAAGCTGCTTTTGTGCCACCTCAGAACACACCTCCAAGACGACAGAGCGATCCCCCTGCACCAGTTCGGCTTCAGGGAAAAGCGCGGAACTACCGAACAGGTAAATCGCATAACAGCTGAAATACGCACAGCGTTTGAATGTAGGGAATACTGCAGTGCTCTATTCCTAGACGTTTCTCAAGCCTTCGATCGCGTTTGGATTGACGGTCTGGTTCATAAAATCAAGACTGTCCTACCACAAAACACCCACAAATTACTTGAATCTTACCTTAAAGACAGAGTATTTACTGTCAGATGCAAAAATTTCTTCTCCGCCAACCACAAAATCGAAGCTGGAGTACCCCAAGGAAGTGTGCTCGGACCGATCTTGTATGTCCTATACACGGCTGACATTCCCACAAGCAGTCAGACAACTCTATCCACCTTTGCTGATGACACAGCTATAACCAGTCGTTCAAAATGTCCAAAAACAGCAACAGCGTATTTAAAAAACCACCTGGGGGCCGTAGAAAAATGGCTAGCAGACTGGCGCATACAAATCAACGAACAAAAATGCAAACATATTACATTTACACTCAATCGGGCAACCTGCCCGCCACTGGCCCTTAACAACAAACAAATTCCCCAAGTCGACGAAGTCACATACCTGGGCATCCACTTAGACAGGCGGCTTACCTGGAGAAAGCACATTGAAGCAAAGAAGATTTCCCTTAAACTCAAGGCCAACAGTTTTCACTGGCTCATCAATTCCCGCTCACCCCTGCCACTGGAACACAAGGTACTTATTTACAACTCCTGTTTAAAGCCAACCTGGATGTACGGGTCCGAACTCTGGGGAAACGCAAGCAGTAGCAACATAGAAATCATCCAACGAGTACAATCGAAGATACTGCGAACAATAACTGGGGCCCCCTGGTATATTCGCAACGCAAATATCCATAGGGACCTGGATGTAAAACCCGTTAAAGAAGAAATTGATAGTAAAGTTGCGAAGTACGAAGCTAGACTATCAATACATCCAAACCAACTAGCCAGGCAGCTCAGGCGGCTCAGTAACCACTCTCGGTTACACCGCAACGACCGTCCACTCCTGCCCAACTTAGGGCCATTAACCAATTAACAATTATAATACAGTATAGGTTAAGATTTGAATACTTATTGTAAGTCTCTTTTAGAGAAGATTTAATAAACAAATAAAACGTATAAAAAAAAAAAAAAAACTTCTATAGTTAAAAAGCCCCAACCGACAATTGTGGGTTAAATTTACTGTAACTTACTGTCAACAACAGTAAATTTTACGTAAAACACTACGTAAGGATTAAAAATCTACAGTAAATTCAACCAAAAATCTACAGTTAAATGGCACCAACCGACAAAAATGGTTAAAAATACCAAGTATTTACCAATAATTACAATTCACACTATTTTTTGTATTACTAAAATTAACAACATTTTTTGTATTTGAACAATCTAATAGTAATTTTACCAATTCTAAAAGTAAGTTCACCAAAATCACAGTAAAAGTGAAACTTACAAAAACATCCAAATACACACATACACATACACTTGGTTTTCAGCTAGTGTGAAAGTATGTGAAGACTGACTTTAGAAATTATTTCTTAAGTCTAAAGTCTTAACTTGTTAGTGCCCGACGACTGGGTATTGGTTCGATACGTGAACCAGTAGGGAATTATAAGTTTACAAGTGTAATTATTACTTAACCTACTACATTAAAATTACAGTAAGCTTCACGTGAGAGTTACAAAATTCATGGGTTCTGTTACCGTCAATACAGTATCCAAAACAACAACCAAATACACGCAGACAATTTTACGTAAAAATTACAACTTTTTTGGTAAATTTGACCCCCAATACAGTAAAAAATGCAACAACAAGCTACACGTACCATAATTTTACAGTAAATTTACTGTAAAATTTGGTTAATTCAACCCAATTTTTTCTGTGTAATATGATGGAATTTCCTTCTTTTTGTTTAAAAAAAATGCAGAGCTGTTACATGTAGGCCCCTCAAAATTATTTTTTCCAAATCTTTGTCTTGTGGGTACTTTATAAACAAATGGAAAGTGGCCCCAGTCACCTCTTTCTTTAAGTCTGGCAGCAAAAATAATATATCTTACTTCCGGCCACTTGAAAAAGTCAGCAACATTGCTTAGCGACATTAGCAACATTACTTTTGAGCGTATTGTGACAATAAAATTATTCTTTTTTACTAAATGTTATATAAGTGCGTGTCAGCATGGCTTTGTACATGGTCGTTCTACAACCACAAACTTAGCTGGATTTAGCAATTATTGTGTCAGCTCTTTTGAGAATTGCAGCCAGGTAGACACAATTACACTGACTTTTCGAAAGCCTTTGATAAGGTTCCTCATTCTGCCTTGCTGACGAAGCTTAAGCAATTGGATACACACTCTTTATTCTGGAATTGGATTCGTTTCTTTCTGGAGTCTCGTGTACATAGCGTTAAAGTCAATGACAGATGGCCTACCTCTACCTCTACCTTTGCATTGCATTTGCATCATACTCTTCGCCTAAGCCGGTCGTGTATTTCTGTTGCTCCAGAATCTTTTGTCTTTCATAAACTCTTTCTTTTAAAAACAAATCCAAGCTCGGACAGTTAATATAACAGTGTTTAATTTATAAACAAACCAAACATTTCCATCAGCCAGCAAACAATAACAAAGCGTCTGCTTTACCACAGCAAGTATCGTGTTGTTGTTTTTATTCTCTCGCTCTCCTGTTCACGCCTCTCGGAGCTGCCGGTCCGTTATCACTCTAACGGCACTTTTACCGCTCTCCGCTTTGTGCGTGTCGCCTAAATCCACCGAATAGTTCAAGCCCTTCTGCTAACTAACGATCTTAAATCCGAACGTTTTAGCTTGCAGCTCTTGATTCCGCTGCTCTCCTCACGTTGCCTTAATCATTCGCCGCTCTTCCTTCGCTCTGCACAGTGACCTGAGTGCATTCAAAAATGAGTCTATCCTGTTCAGCCAAAAAATGCGAGTTCAACGGCGTCATTGCTTATTTGTTGTGCTGGCTATGCGAGAACACTGCGCATTGTAAGTGCTCCGGTGCCGGCGTAAATGGTCGCATCGGAGATCTTATTTCCAAAAGGATTGGATTACTTTGGACCTGGACCTTTGGACCACGCGGTGCCGTGAGATTACGGACGAGATGCGTTCCTTCACGCGGCAAACACGGACTGGCTTCATGAAGATCAAAAAGCTGTTTAGCCACCTTCACGAGAAACTTATAGCCGTTGAGTCCCAGTTTAATGGGCTAAAAATAATTAAGGAAACTCCAACAAAAATTGCTTCTCCTCCAACTGGCCATTTAATGAACCATCTTACTCCTACTTATCCACCCTCATCCATGAGGGATCCTGCCTCCTCCAATAGCTCACTAATGTACGTTTCATTAGTTTCTGCTAATGCCAGTAAAATCGATAATAACTGCGTATCCTCGAATAACCTTGTGCCTCCACTGCCGGGTTCTTTAATATTGCGCCCTACCATAGAATCCTCTATGTCTCCTACTAGATTGGCAATTCCTGCTTCAGAGCTTAATTTTGTAACTTCCAAGTCTATCTGTCCAGACCCGGCCCCTGGCTTTCATCCTGAGCTTGATGCTGGTGCCACAACAGTTAACCTTCCACATTCCGCCAACGCGGTACCGCCGGTATCCTCCGTTAAAACGGTTCCGCCAGTATCCTCTGCCCAAGTATCTTCGGTTGTACATAAAAACTACACAAATCCTAATATCCGACCATTAAACTTAACCGGCGCTAATGACGGCGTTCGAGTTGGTCCTGGTCCTTCCAAGAGAATTCGCAGGCCACTTCTTGCTGCGGGTAATGATGGTCATCCAGCAGGCGCTAACCGTATACGCCTTGAAGCCGTAGCGCCACAAGCATTCCTGCCAAAGAAGGCCATTTTTGTCTCTCGTCTAAGGCCTGATACTACCATTGACGAAATTAAAGGTCACCTAAGCGACGAGCTCCAAGCCTCTCCTGAAAACTTTGTTGTTACAAAATTTAATTTTGCTTACAAAAGAAAAGTTTCGTCATTTAAAATAATTCTGCCTGATAAATATTTTTCGCGTGCTTTAAATCCTGCACTATGGGCGGTCAATACGATTGTACATGAGTTTGATCGGAAAGAACCATCTGCAAATACAAATCCGGCAGTTCCAAAAAACTAGATCTTGTAATTCATTATCAAAATGTCCGTGGCCTTCTCAGTAAGCTGTCTAGATTGCATGCTGATAGCGCTGCTTTCGATTCCAGCATTATTGCCTTTACTGAGACTTCGCTTTATCCCACGGTATCTGATAATGAAATACTTCCCAATAATTTTTTTCTGTTTAGGCGTGACCGTCTCTCTAGATGAGGAAGGGGCGTCCTAATCGCAGTAAAGTCTGAAATATCATCCCAAGTTGTATCCATACCCAATGCTGGTGATATTAAATTCATTTCAGTCCTTCCTAACTGCAACATATTTGTAACCTGCTCCAGGCTCTGAGGCTTCGATCTATATTCGACACCTCTCCGCTATCCAGAATATCTCCTAATATGCCGCTGATTCAGACCATCTTATAATATTGGGTGACTTTAATATTCCGTACCTATCCTGGTCTCCTTGTGTCGATCTAATTGCCCTAGTTCCTGGCGATCAAAACGATTTTGTCGTCGGTCTTATTGACTTATCCCTTGGTCAAGTTAACTCAATTTCCAATGCGAATGGAAGATTTTTTGATCTTATATTTGTGTCTGACCTTTGCGATGCCATTGTCACACGTACCACTCTATTGGCCACTCCTGAGGACTCTCGTCATCCTACACTCCAACTATCCATTAGTGGCATTTTTCCAAACACAGCGTTGCTAAATCCAATTACTTCCTGCATAATTCTGAATGTTTTAACAGCTTCCTCCTACGCTGTAAAAACGAATTTCGCAGCAATCCTAAATTATTTTACTCCTTTGTCAACTCAAAACGCAAAGCCAATAAATTTCCTGCATCACTACAACTAAATAATGTATTTGCATCTAATGATCAAGATATTGGCAACCTGTTTGCGGATTTTTCCAATCCACCTACTCCACAAATAATCCCAGGATTGTAGCTACTCCTACCAGCTTCCCCACACTGACGCCATTTTAACCCCTCTAACCCCTCTACGTATCCTATCCACAATAAAATTATCATTCTCTGCGGGTCCCGATATGGTTCCAAGCTGTGTCCTTAAACATTGCTTAACTATGATTTTTCAAAAGTCGATTGCTTACTGCACATTTCCAGCTATTTGGAAAGAATCCTTTCTTATTCCGCTACATAAAAAAGGTAGTAAATCTGATATTAGCAACTATCGCGGCATAGCCAAACTTAGTGCTATTCCTAAGCTCTTTAAAAAACTTATTTGCGATCAACTGCAGCACTTGTGTCGCTCCAAAATATATCCTCTAAACAGTATGGTTTCACAAAGTGCCGGTCTACAACAACTAACCTGCTTGAGTTTACGACCTTTATTAGTCAAGGCTTTAGATCCACAAACCAGACTGATGTAATCTTTACTGACTTTAGTAAAGCCTTTGATTCCGTCAACCATGAGCTATTGATCCGCAAGATTCTTCTCCTCGGATTTCCTCTAACTCTACTGATATGGCTTCGTTCTTGTTTAACAAATCGTACCCAAAAGGTCCAGTACAACAGCATTTTTTCAAAAGCTGTTTCTGTAAATTCGGGAGTACCGCAAGGCAGTCACCTTGGTCCATTACTATTTGGCTTATTTATCAATGATCTTCCTCAAGTAATTGAGTTCTCCAAAGTGCTTATGTATGCGGATGATGTCAAGTTGTGTATGTATTGACCTCACCTAGTTCCTACACAGCTCGACTTAAATAACCTTCAATCGTGGTGCCTAGTCCACAAGGTACTGCTTAATCCAGACAAATGTAAATCCATGTCATTTTATCGATCCAATCCATATATTTGTACATACTCAATTGATCACTCTGCACTTGAACGTATTGATACTGTTTTTTATCTTGGTGTCCTATTCGAAAATAAGATTTGTTTTAATCGCCACGTCAGTACCATCTCCAATAAAGCTAAGTGCTTATTTGCTTTCATCAAACGCTGGTCTAAGGAATTTGATGACCCTTTCACCACTAAGCTCCTTTACGTCTCTCTAATTTGTCCTACACTGGAGTACTGCTCCAGTGTTTGGTCTCCACAATATGAGCACTACCAAAATATTATAGAATCCGTCCAAAAGCAATTTCTCCTTTTTGCACTACGAGGCTTAAACTGGGAGGAGGCACGCCGTTTGCGTTCATATAAAGACAGGTTGCGCCTCTTGGATCTACCTACCTTAAGGCAGGTTCTCACCTTGTAGGCCCGAAAAAATGGCACTTTTGGAAAAAAAAAATGTTTTGAGAAAACGGTTAAAGATACAATGCTTAAAATTAATAACGGATAAGAAAACACAATTATTTAAGGAATACAATGTTTAAAATTGAATAAATATAAAAAGTGGGGGATGTTACTTGACAAACTCATCTCTGGCGCCGTCGACTTGGTTGATTTGTTAGCTACCCTTAATTGGAACGTTCCTTGCAGAGCTACTCGCCGATTCCGTCCATTAGCACTTCCTGTGTGCAGGTCAAACTACTTCCGTTTCGACCCCTTTCGAATCCTATGTGATAACTATAATGAACTTTATCACTTAATATCCTATGAGTGCTCTGCCAAAGCTAATTCGATAAAACTCATTGCGTTCCTTTCATCATCAACTAAATAAGTTCTCCTACTTTAAATATTGTCATTTTCAAATTTATGATGTTTCTATTATTAAATTCTATGTATATAATTTTAAGTCCATTAAGCAGTACATTGCTTTAAACAAATAAACAAATAAGCATTATTGTTTGTAAGTGATATAGCTTCATGTGTTTCTGAGTCTGAGTGCCTACTCTACGCAGATGACTTTAAAAGTCTATCCAAACATTAAGAGATAGTCTAGCCCTTTAAAGTGATTTGAATATAATTATCTCTTAATACCAGCGTAATTTCCTGCCTATTAATCTGAATAAATGGTTTTCTATTAGATATACTTAATGTGTTTACATTAAACGCTCTTGGCCTTTGCCAAACACACTCGCATACCGCAGGACGTCACTAGTTAACTCGGTCCAGAGATCTCATAACTCCCGGTACCACTAAGGACCAAACTGGTCTATGTGTGGCTCCCCAACAGGAGCCAGCCGGTCTAACCTAACCTAACCTAACCTAAAGTGTTTACAAATATGGTGGTCACATATTCCATTGATAACAATGCTTTAATCAATAAGCATAAATCCCTTTGACTAAGGTGTTATTTTTGATGAGAAGTTTAATTTTGTGGGCCACCACAAGATGCCTAGGGCGTATGCAATGTTTGGTTTCGTTAAACGCAACTCCTTATACAGGATTGTCCTTATATTTTGCTTTTGTACGCTCCCTAATTAAATATTGTTCGCTGACTTGGAACCCCAGTGCGCAGATCCATGTTAGAAGGATCAAGGGCCTGCTCGCACTTCTACCGCTTAATTTTTCTGTCCCGCTGCCACCTTATCGGAGTGAGCCACCTTCTACATGTTTCGTCGCTTGAATACCAAAGAACTATAGTATCAATAACATTCCTACGTGATCTTGTCACTGGATGTATTGACTGCCCTGTTTTACTGGGGTTGTTACATTTTTCTGCGCCTGTGAAGGCATCTTAGAAACTTTTTGCCCTTTTATGTGAGTACGCATAGAACAAAATATTCCAAGTACGAACCAGTTTGCAGTGCTCTGTCATCTAGTTACAATTTACAAAATAACGAAAAAGATTTTATTTAAAGAGATGGTTTCGGACCTCATTATAAATTAAGGGTTTTTCTGGTCTAGAGACATGAATTTTAGGTCAATTTTAAAGCGTTGTAAAAAAAAAGCAAGCAATATTTTTTTCATCGATTTTTTTCACATTATTTATTCACATTAGAAGCATACAAAAAAAAATAAAAAATTTAACAAAAATCAAAATTCCGTTAGTTATCAGCTCATGGAGTGGGGCGTCTGAAAAATTTGGTGCGTGACCATACCCACGAGTTTAACTCTCCTAGCAATCGGAAATCAAAAAATACAAAAATGCAGCCCAACCGACTTGGATGCCTGCTCAGCAAAATACCTATTCCTCCGAAAATAATTTGAATTCGGAAAAATCCTCTCGTAGACATATTCTCAAATAGTTAAACTATAAAAATAAGACAAAAAAAATTTTTTTTTTTTATTTCTAGACCAGAATACCCCCTTAAGTCCAGAATTACATGCACAAAGATAATTAAATGAATGACGGATACCAACATTTTAGAGACACAAAAAGTTATATTGGTACATGTCTGTCGAGAAAGCCAAATCTTTAAAGCAAACAAAAGAGAAAAGGTGTCAAAAATATTTAAAGCTCAATAAATGTATTTCCTTGATCTTTGTAACCCCGTGAGGAAGACACACCAAACCTATAAGAACAATTTCAGTTTCATTAGCATTTCCAGGCGAACCGACCCATCGAGCTTTACTGTCGGTCTGGCTGCCTGCCTCCAGTTGCCTTTTTCGTTCCAGTTTTTTTATGTAGCATAACTGTTTTTTGTAGCATAAAACACATTAAACACAAGAAAATTTTGTATAAAAGCTGCAAGGGTGTTAATTTTTTTGATTGCCTAAGCAAGCATCCATTATTTTTTTATCTGTACCCTTCTCCACCAAAAAAAAAACGCGGTATAAAACTTTTCAAAAATTAAATTAATTTCCAATGCACAAATAAAAAATATGTTTTTAATGATACATTTGCAAGTTCACAAACGAGAGTTTGTATGGTCGATTTAAAATAAAATGTTTACACTTTTAGATATGTTCCTTAATCTAAGTTTTTAATTTGTAAAATAATAAATCAACAACATTTTCTGCTTTATTTCATAACTCAATTGATTTGGCTATGTCGATTCCTTTAGGAATATTCAAAAATATTCAGTAACTAAGTATTAAGCTTAAATTATGGGGACGGAGAAACCTCCTTCTATGCATTAGCGACAGAATGCTGTTGAAGTTTTTTTTTAAGCCATGTGCATGTTACATTCTTATGTGAGGGTGGGCAAAAAATAAATTAATTAGGTATAATTAATAATAACAATATTAATATTATTAATCTGTATGCCTATATGCCTTTAATTTGGATCTAGCGACGCTGGTTATATAATAATTGTACTATTCCTTAGCTATATTTTGTGTTCGCGCTTATATTAATTATACATGCTTTTGATGTATTGCGCACGGGCACTGACTTAGTTTTAGCAAACCAAATTTAAATGCGCGTCTTTACAATTATGTGTGAATGCATATATGTGGACTCTCATTTGAACTGATTTAACTGTTGGATAATTGTTGATTTAGTAGTTTATATTTTAAAAGCACATTTACATATTTTAGTTCCAGTTTTGAGAAAAAAGGTAAGACATTACGTAATTCACTGTTGAAAAATATTGGTGTTATCCCATTCAAGTTGATTGATGTGAGCGAACCCATCCTTTAAAGCTGTGTAAAAGAATCATTACTATAAAAAGTGTAATAATGGCGAGAAAGAGGGGCCAAAGTTGTGTACTAAAAAAAATTTAAGGTATAATGGCGTTTTTTAACAAATAGAGAAAGTTGTTGTGAGAAATAGCACTTTTGACTTTGGTTGTTATTACAAAATTCGTAAATTGAAAAAAAGGCCACGTGAGAAGGGGTTTTATTTACTCTTAGGCCCCCCTTCTTTAAGTTTTCTAAGTTAACATACCTTCTTCATCTTCTGATTCAGAATTCTCTGATTCTGAACTATCCTCAGATGCAGCATCTGTTTGCATTGGATTAATAGTTATAGTCAAAGCT
This sequence comes from Drosophila oshimai, assembly GCA_018150695.1. Taxonomy (NCBI): domain Eukaryota; kingdom Metazoa; phylum Arthropoda; class Insecta; order Diptera; family Drosophilidae; genus Drosophila; species Drosophila oshimai. The sequence goes on along the minus strand of JAECWM010000268.1, from coordinate 659,535 downwards.
GAATCATCCCAAACTAAGCCATCATCAACAATCTGAAAAAAAAAAATGATGGTATTGCGTTTTTCAATAACACAAGTTCAACAAATTTACACTTAACAAGAGAGGACGCTATGGTCGGGCTTCCCGACTAACAGATTTGCGATACTCATTGCCCTCTTTAAGGGATTAGGTGGGTTTCGCAAAAAAAAAAAACCCAATTTTTTTTCGGAGATAAATTTCTTAGAACGCGTGCGCACAAGGTCAAATGCGCTGCTTATCAAAACTTTAAATGCGTTTTTCTCAAAACTGTGTTTAAAAAGTCGGTTGTCAAAATTTTTCGGAAACTACTCAACCGATCTTAATGAAATTTTGCACACGCCTTCGAGATATGATTATCTCGTAAATGAACGAAGGATTTATTTTTTGTTGACAACAACTATTTAAAAAAAAAAAATATTGAAAAAATTTTACCAAAATTTGAATTTTTTTTGCAAAAAAGTCTCCCAAAAATCCAGTTTTTATCTTTTTTGTTTTCCTTCGTTCATTTACGAGATTTAGGTTTGTACTAAAAGAAAAAATTTGGTTTTTTAATTTCCGATGATTCTGTCAGGAATTGTGCTGACAACGCGAAGGCACCTTTTTTCCGAGGGGTCACCGGAAATGACGTCACAATGGCTGCCCGATTATTTTTTTTTTTTTAGTTCAAAGTTTATATATTATAAGTTATTATATATATAATATGTATGTGTAAGAAACTTAAAAGTTTTTTAAAAATATTTCATTATTTAGATAAAAAAAAATGGTTGAAAATGTGCCTTTTTTTTGGCCGGGAAACCCACCTAACCCCTTAAGAAAACAGATTTTTACAATTTTTAGATATCTGTGTAGATATTTTTAATGCAAAAAACATTTATTAGGGTCACTTTTCTCTTGCATATAAAGTGAGGGCACCCGGAGTTTTGCGGCTTGTGGGCCGTAAAGTGTCGTGGTCGGGGTTTAGAACAAACTTGATCTGCGTGGGGTATATACTAGTCTGTGGTTTCTCTAGCTCTTATGGTTCCCGAAATCTCGACGTTCGTACGGAGGGACGGACAGACAAACATTTTCAACGTTCAAAGTATTTGCTTTCTCTTCGAGTATCGCAAATAAAAATCGTTATAAAAATTTGTTTTTCCACTAAACTTGGCATAGGTAATAATCACACTAGGAAAACATTTTCGTCTTCAAAACCACTTGTTTTGTTTGTTGCTTATTTTTTTGCTTTTTTGGTATTATATGTCAAAATTCCAGGAACCATTAGTCCAAAATTCTTTTAAAAGATGCACAAACACCAATTTTCATAAAAACCGAACTAAAACAAACGACTCAAACATGTAGTTATTTTATTAAACAAGCAATGCCTTTTAAATTTTATGTTACATTTTATAATAAAAATTATGTTTAGAATTGCTTACCCATTTTAAAAGTGTATCAAATTGCGCAATCTATAAATGTATGAACGTCCATACGTTTTTTTACAGCAGTCTATGAAGACCAGATTGAATGAGCCAAAAACTTTTGCAATCGTTGTCCGATTTTGTTGAAACTTATTTTAAAATGTTTCCAATTCTCTTTTAATGCTTTTACTAAAAAACTTTTTCAACATTTTTTTTTTTTAGTTAAAAAACGCAAATTGGCTGATTTCCATTTAAAAATGTTTCTTTTTATCTCGAAGACTAATGATCGAATCAAAAAAGTGTTAACATTTTCAGAAGCTATGACCAAAAAAGAATTCAAAACAATTTCTACCAAAAATTATATGAAGCGATTGGATATTAATTTTTAAGGGTTTATATAACTTTTTTTCACTTTTCACAAAAAAAATACATTTTTTGCATTTACCGTTCCCGTATGTACAAAAAAAAAATTCGTTGAGATACACCGAAATCCTTTAAAGTAATGACTTACTTTTTTACTTATTTACTTTAGAAGACGTACATTTTTCGCTCCTTATTTTGTGATTCTACATCTCTTTTGTGGCTCTACGTTATGTGCAATGGAGTTCATCGAGTTTTAGTTTTCATAATAATGCCATTACAGATGCGGTAGCGTAATGGAAGTCAACTTTTTCTGACCCCTGTTAAAGTAAAAAATCTGACAAAAGAAACATAATACGATAGAGCTTATAAATTTTTTCAAAAGTGGAATAACGTAGCTGAGTCAGAATTTCTTAAACGGGCCACCTAAAAATGTTCAAACGCGTTTTAATTTGGAAACTACTTTATTGCATAGTACTCTCAATATAAAAAAGGTGATTTGATGGATTTTCGCCAAAAAAAAATTTTTATTTTGAATTTTTTTAAAGTTTGTTTAAAAAAAAAAAAAAGAAACTATTGTCTTTTGCGCCTTCTACCGATTTAAAAAAAAAAATCAATGATGGTTCCTGTCATTCCCTGCGTTTTAGTTCGCAGTAAAACCTTAAAAACAGATTTTTATTATTAAAAATCAAATTTAAAAGTTATTTTTAATTTTTTATTTAAAAATTCAGTTCGCAATAAAACCTAAAAACCATTTTATTATTAAAAATCAAATTTAAGTTATTTTTGATTTTTATTCAAAAAAGAAATAAGAGTTTTTTTTATTATTATTTAAAAAAGTCTGAAATAAAAGTTGTTTTTGATTTTTATTCAAAAAAGTCTAAAATAAGAGTTTTTTTGATTATTTTATCTTTTGCTGCAGCGTCTACAGTTTTCAAGCAAACATCCTGAACATTTTTATAGACAATTCTTATGGATTTATTTTCCAAATACATACGAAAAAGTGCGTTTAGTCGGACAATCATACCGCATGGAGATTTAATGATTATGATGATTATAAAAATCAAAAATAATTCTTTAACTGTGAATTTTAAGATAAAGTTGTAATCGTTACGGTCCCTGCTTTTTTTAGGTTAACATAAACATTGTTTTCATTGCCAATTTACAAACTACAACTTTAATTACCCTATGTATAGTAGGAGGGTTTGGGCTTCTTGGCTCTAACTTAATTTTGACGATAGATCAAAACAAAACACAATTTTTGGTTATATATGATTTCTTTGTACATTTTTATAAAAAAGAAATTTACGATTTGAAAAATCAAAAAATTTAAAGTTTAAGGCAGTCCTCTACCGTCGCGGTTTAAAAAAATCGATTTTTTTTTGCATAATTTTGAAGAAGACGATCATAGAAATACGCCAGTAAAAGCGTTTCGCGGAAAAAACGTTCCTTCATGGGTAATCGGGACTGGGAAGTCATGCACTCGCGGACGTTTCCAAGCGCTACTTTGTCTTTAAACGCGATTTCCCAAAAGTTGACTTTTTTGAAAGTTTTGGTAAGACTTCTACCAGTAATATTCATCGGGTTCATCTCATTTTTGGCACAATTATTCAGAAAACATGTCGCTATGTTTTCCCGATCCGGATTTTTAAAATTTTAATTTTTCGAATTTTTACAGCTTCTAAAGTATGAAAAAACATGGTGAAAATTGCGAGTTTTCGTAAAAAGTGGTATATTTTTTACAAATTTTGAGATTAAAAAAAAGATGTACCAATCAAATAAAAAAAAGTTCATGAAATTATCTTCAGTAGTTCTTTTTCAATCAATTTTTGAAAATAAGCTCGAAATTTAGGCCTGACGGTAGAGGACTGCCTTAAGCGAGTATAATGGTGTAAAGCAGTGCTGCTCACCAATACAGTGACATGTAAAACTTGCATGCACCCAGCAACCAATTTAATTTTCGTTCGCGTTTGCCGAAGTTCACACAAAAACACGAAGAGTCGGAGTAGACTCTACACTGCCGATGAGCCGGCAGAGCATCGGCACAGAAACTCTCAGACTCGCGAGTAAAGCGTCTGGCCAGCACTGGTGTAAAATGACTCAGTACCCAGCAAACTTCTTTTATATATTATATATTTATGGGTTGAATTAATAGGCAAAGTATTTGTTGGTTTTTTTTTGTATTACGCTGTCAACCCAATCTGCAAGTTTAATATTGTTAATATTATTTATAATTTATCGACTATTTATACATAGGTCGAAATAATTATCTATCATATGCCATCAAAGTTACTCGGTTATTTAACTTAAATTAAGAGTTAATAAATTTGCAGATGTCAATGTCAAATAACTTTGCTGCGCAACGATTAAAGATTTTAAATATTTAAACATTATTATCAGGACTGTTCCAGTTTTCACTTCCGAAAGATTCACACGGATTCGAATTTCCCAGACCTGTTCTAATATTCACTTCCGAAAAATCCTCACGGAAATGAATTTCCCTCCGTTAACTCTCTGTTAACTTCCGAGCGAAACCTCACGGAAACTTTCCGCCAGCCGTTTGGCTGACGGATTCAGATCCGCAAGCACAGAAATTAATTGTTTAAAAATACTTTGCGATAAGTTAACGTGCAAATGATATTTTTTTCCTATTCTTTGATGCTTTAAGAACAATATTGCATATTTAAATTTGTTGATAACAACATATTTGACCTTTTAAAAATTATTTTGCGGCTGCACCTCAAAATAGGGTCGATTCTAACCTTCAGCATTTTGAAAAATCCGCCGCCTCTGTTCCAGTTACCGAACGAATTTTGAGAGAAAATGCAAGGGTTGTCATGGTACGAAAAAAAAAGAAGTATTTTTTGGGGATTTATTTTAAGCAAGCCCTTTTGTGCTCGTGTTACTACGGTTAGAAAGGTATTTTATCTAAGTTTAAAAGAGTTTTTGTGCTTATTACCGCTTAATTTAATGAAATAATTGTGTAAACACGTGTGGCTGGGACCTTTTTTATCGGCTTCGGCAACTCTGGTTTCACAACACTGCCACCAGAACAGCTGATTGAATAAACAAATATTTTAAAATTTGTATTTGTGGCCGCCAATGCTTGTTTCTTCTATTTTATGCGTTAAATTAGTAAACCATTTATGCCCATGGCTGATGAACACCAGCAGGCCAACATTTAATCATCCCCAAGGCAGCAAACTCAAACAAATCAAACGCTCTTGTCGTTGGTGGCCAGTTGCCAGTCAGCTGATTTTGTTTGGGAATAAAAGGGAAATTCAAAGGCAAATCCCCAATTGAATAAAGGAAATTCGACAATGTTAAAGGGAAATCCGCAAATGTTATCAATACACTTCCGAGTGAAAACTGGAACAGGCCTGTATATTTTTAAACATGTAGTCAAACTAAATCAATACCTATTCTTCGATATAATGTGGACCCAAGGAGTACAGGTTGTATAACACAATGATTGAGGGCAAACGTTAATAAAATAAATAATTTTCGGCTCAGTAATAAACTTACTTTTGGACATGGCTGGTGGCGATCAGTAAATTTCTGATTGTTTTTCAAACGGGCAATCGATACGCCACAAAGTAGAACGGCCAAAAAAACACTTACAAGAATTATAAGCATTGTTAGATGTGAGCCTTCAGCTAAAATGATTTTCGTTAAATATAATAAATTTATATATATTATGTAAGTATGTATTTATATTTAATTATTGATTTAAATTTACCTTTGTGGACGAAAGAGTGAATGTGAGACTTCGGTTCTTGCACATCGTTTGTATGTAACAGGGAATAAGAATAAACCTTAGTTTCTGAAGAGAAAATTATTAATTTAATTTATAAATATGTACATATATATGTATGTGTCACATATGTATGTGTCACATATGTATGTGTGCATTGAAAACTCACCAGTTGCCGGACTATCTTTGTCACTAATCGAATCACTGTTTAGGTGATAGGCTGTTTCAATGTTGATACTGCCTATTGCGTTTGCGTTAGATAAGGGCGACGCTGGGGGAAGATTTGTCGACTTAAACAATGTTTGCCTAGGATGCAAGACAGTAAGTGTGAGCGTGTACTCCGCGCTTTTGAACTGAGAGCTAAGTTGAGCACAAGAAAGCTTAAATACTCGATTTAAATAATAAGCCGGCTTCTTATTACTATAAACAAGGGATCGCAACACATTTAGATAACTGTGAATAGTGTCCTTTCCTATCATTTCGACACCATCCTTATTGATATTTGTTTTAATATCCATTGTAGATGACAATGACTCGTCACCATCTATTTGAATGTCCTCATGATCCGGATTTAAAGATGGAAATACAACAACGCTGCAGGAGTCTAGATGATTTGTACCTTCAATTTTGCCACTGTTTTTGGATAAAGTGTCAATGTAAATTTTGTCCAAAATGTGTACGCCTAATTTAATTTCTTGATATGAAACCAATTTATTAGAAGTTCCTGAAAAATAAATATTATGCTGTTAATATATTACTGCAGTAATTATTTAACAGTAATATATTACTGTCAAAATATAAATATATATATATAAAAAAAATAATAAATAAATAAATAAAATAATTTTCATCACACACAATGATAAGGATAAAGAATAAAAATCAATAAGTTATGCATTTAATTATTCGAGCATAAAGAAGTTTGGTCTATAATTAGACAGTGAACACATCATTATCAAATATTCCTTTCAAAACTGTTCCGATTGCAATCAAAATGAGAGCGGCACAGATTTTCACGGTTTGCTGCAGTTTAAGGGGGGTGGGTCTGCGTGGGGTATCAAAAAGTCTGTATGCTAAATATGGTGAGATCCGAGATCTCGACATTTGTTCGGATAGGCGGACGGACAGAAAGACATTTGCTTTAACTCCACAAGGACCAAAAAAAAGCTGTAATGCAATTAAAAAAAAACTACAGGCTTAAAATAAAAATTAACATAAATCATGGTGTATATCTTTTCGTTTTTCTTTTCAATAAAGATTTAAATTAACTCTTGTTTATTATTTTTTATAAATAAATAATAGGTACTTTATGATATTTTATTTTTATATTTATTTAAAAAGCGTAACAAAACAGTTATTCTCAATACAAGGGGAAAACAACGTTAATCGTAAAAGGAAACACTTTGAACTTTGTAAATGTCTGTCTTTCTTTCCGTAAGTCCGTTCGTATGAGCATCTAGAATTCGGGAACTATAGAAATTAGAACCACCATGTTTTGTTTTTCCACTTTTTACCACGCCCTTTTGAACGCCTACAAAGCGCTAAAGTCTGTGGTGCCCACGTTTTTAAAGCCAGAGAAAATAAGTTTTTATTAATGTTGTTTGTATTGAAAATATCTACACAAACATCCTTAAATTTTGAAAGTTTTAAAACTTTTAAGAAAGTTATTATGTTTTAGAGGGTAATTAGTAACGAAAATCGGAGTCTTGGGGAACCCACCTATAACAGTATTTTCATGTTGTTTTGTTGACCTATGTATATAGTCCGTAAAAGTCATCGATTATATTAATTTTTATCCAAACTATTTTTTTAAAGCTTTAAATCTAGATTTACACAAACTATTTGTTAACCTCGTTTACTTCCTTTACGGATTTTTCGGTAAATCTTCTTAGACCCATTTAGTTCATAAAAGACATCGTTTATATTTATTTTTACCAAAATCGTTTTTAAAAAGTTTAAGATATTTAAAAGACCGGTAGTGTTATTTTAAAGATCCAGATACAAAGAAATATTATTCTCGTTTAACTGCTTTAACGAAATTAATAAAATCAAAATTATTTTTTGCTTGAAGCCGCGGTATTTTCAGGTTTTCTTAGCTACGTTTCTTTACTTCTATTAAAAATTGTATTTGCTTAACATAAGTGTGCTTTACATACCAGATATTGATATTTTAGTGAATTCCGATTGTGGATCTCGATCAGAAGGTTCCAGCTGTAAGATTGATTCGAATTTTTTAATGGTTTCTGTTAAAGATGCATTTATATTTTCATTTACCGACGTCGATCCGACATCGATTTCGATGCCGAGTGGAACTATCGGTTCATTTACCATAATATAGGTCTCAATTGGCGGTAAACGAAGCGAACTCTGATTATTACACGTCAAAGTTGTACGAACTTCTATGTTTCGACGTCCAACAGTGGGGTTGTGTTTAATGTTGATATACTGAATTTTGCGCATCAATTGTTCAATTTCGTGTTTAGATTTGGCTTCAATAAAGATTTCGTTCATTTGCACGTTTGCTTGAATCTGGGCGTTTTCTGAATCCGAATTTTTGTTTTTTATTTGTAATTGCTTGGGTGATAATAACTGCTCGGCACAGGTGGTTCCGCATTTTATGTCTTCAGTAGTCAAAACCCCATTGAGGCTAACTTTTACCTCAGAAATATCTCCATTAAAGCCATGTTTTAATCGATTTTCCAAACTTTGGTAACATGCACCGATGGCTAAAGATGTATTAACTCCATGTGCTGCGTGTAAAGGCCAATCGTCAATTACTTCCGGGTTGCTATGTCGATCCTCAACAGAATTCTCAAAGCGTACACCGTCAATAAATAAATCTACTTTTGCCGAGTCTTCAACGTTAAGTACATAATGATGCCATTCGTTGTCGCACACCTCAGGTATTTTCCAACGCCATTCGGCAGGACTAAATATGTTTAAATCCCCTTCGTTAAAGTTTTTTCTTAATAACAGAATTAGTCTGCAGTTACGAACAAACAGTGCCATATGATGCCGGTTCATTTTGTGGTCATCAGCACTGCAAACAATATGCTCCTTAACATGTTTATTAACTGACCCTTGACTATTATGTCGAAACATTGTAAGAATGCTAAAGGCACGAGTTGAGAAATCGTAATGATCAACAACTGTATCTGGAACCACTACTCCAGTGGATCCATCAAAATGAAATATAGGTTCTAGACCTTCGTCATAGCTTAACTCTTTAGTCCAATCCGCACCATGGGGCAACAGGTCCTTCATTTTTTGGCTTGAAGAGCAGTTTGATATGTCACGATCACATCCAAATGAAATGTGTTTTGTCTGAAATATAATTTGTTTAAAATAATAAATAAGTACTTAAGTCGAGCTACGCGGCAGAAAGTATATGGGCTAATCCTGCGTTGCGGACGTTACATTTGTACGCAAATTTGATTGTTGAAATTGACACAGCTGCCGTTGCCGTGGGTATATTTTCATGAAATTTTTGCCATATGCAGTTTCTTGAGTGCACTTTTAAACTAATTTAAAAACAAGAGGTTAACTGTTTTTGAAAGAAAGTTATGCTTGCTCAAAGTTCGGACAGTTGTTGCGGAAGTTGCGGACGTTACAAAAAATGGAAGTAAAATTTGAGGTTTGTGTGCATTTCCACATTTATTAGCAAATTAAGAATAGTTAACCAAAAAAGTAAGATAACTAAAAATGAAGTGTAATGTTTGACCATATCAATGCAGCTTAAAAAAAAAAAGGTTACTAGTTCCGTTAATAAAAATAATTTTAATTTAAATTTGTTGCGGACGTTACGCTGCGGACGTTACACTTCTTCCATCAAGCTAAATTAGGTGGTTATCTATACTTTAAGCCACGATTTGATAGTTTTTTTGACTTGAGAAAATGGTTTAACATGTAAACGACACTTTGTGAACAAAATGTCATCATACATTGTCATTCTAATAGGAGAAAATGACAAATGAAAACAGGTCTAAAAAACAGACAAAAATACCAAAAAAAAAAATACTTTTTGCTAATATTAATTAGTTGTACCAAAAAAATATTAAATTGTTTTGTCTTTTGCTTAGAAAAGTTTAGTTCCTATGATTTAGGAAAAAAATTTTGTTAAAAAACTATATAGAAATATGTTTTAATTAGCTTTTTTCGTTTTTCAGGCTGGTTTCAAAATTCTCGGATTAGCCCATATGGGTTAGGTTTCAAACTGCAAACTGTGTTGGTAGATATTTTAAGAGCTGCAATAAACGACCACCTAACAATTAAAAACACGCCTTTAAGCGCACACTTACTGTGACACTCTGTGAACCCCCATTTGTTGCAGAAAACAAATTTGTATCATATGTGGGTACATATGTATTGTACATCTAGAAATCCAAAAATTTCAAATCGGACAAATGCTAAGAAACTTTGAACATACATATATTGTGCTGAATGGTAAGGTATTGTGTTAATAAAAATGTGTCTTTAAAATTTCAGGGCGATCGGTAAAAAGTGTTATTGCACTCAGTTTTAATAGCGACGTAGAATTTACATAAAGCTTCGTATAGCGTTCATGCGGCTAAGGTTTTTGATAATAGAAAATGATAAGCAAACTAAATTCAAAAGTAAAAGTTATTTGAGTTTGGGGTAAGAACATTTTTAAATGGGTGGCCGTTTAAAGGGGTAGGGTAGAATGGGGTTAAATCGCCACGGGGTTAAAGAACCAATTGCCTCTAATTTGTTTCAATTAAGTCGAATCGATAGACTGCCGATAACGTAAAAAGAGATGGGTACTACGCAACTATGGCAAAGGTTCCCCTATCGCAAGTGTGCTATAACCTGAGTTCTGACGAAAGAAAGATTTCACGCGTTCTTGCCTCGACATTTTCAGTCGACAAAAGTTCGAAATTCAACAAATCAGTGAAGTGCAGAGAGGAAGGTAAATGTTTTTTAAAAGCAGAAGTATATGCTAAATCTAAATCTGTAATTGGCTTTACAAATTTTGAATTTGTTTGTCTAAAAAAAAAAAAAAACAGCACATGGGGTTAAATAAGCAGTCCACAGGTGGGGAAAACAACCACTTATGAAAATGTAGCTGTAGTGCATTACACTCTTAATTAAAAGACACGCGGTTGTACCAATTTACATCTTATTCTTTAATAGAAAGAATAAGAAGAAGGTGACTGATAGTCCAAATAAGCCCGAACCGGAAGCATTGGAGGAGAAAGAGGAGATTTCAAATAATAATGAAACAAATGACGATGAGCAAAACCTCAGTGCGGAAGCATCTTTGGAGAATCTCCGACCCCCTCCCAAAGCAGCGCAGGAAAAAACAATCACTCGAGGCCGGAAAAAAATAAAATTCCCGGTGTTGACCGACGGAACTATGTTGGAGACTTTGCATGAGGAGCAGGAAAATGTGGCCAATAAGAAGGAGAAACAGGAATTGTCGACCATGGAAAGATCGGAAAGAAAGATTTAGAAGAAATTTTCCGAGCAAAACCAAGGCACGGCAGCCAGAAATGAGACTCGGCGCTCCAAGAGAGGCCGTCCAAAAAAGTATTCAACGCTGAAGAAAGTGACGCCAGCGATGAATGAAGCTCCAGAAACACTTTGTTAGCTTCTTTTGTAAAATTTTGTAAGATTCTCATGAAATAAAAACCCTTAAAACAACAATGTTTTTCACTTTTATCATAGAAAGCTTTTTTGACACTTTTTGTTCAAACTTGAATACCGGATAAACTAAGGGGTTACAACAAGATTTTTCCTACGAGTTTTGTAGCCAAGTGTTTAAGACCAGAGACAGTTTGAAATTTTCAAATAATCATCATAAACAGAGTTTTTACAGAGTGCCAAACACAAAAGTGGTTGTTTAACGCCATTCTACCCTATATCCCTTCATTTCGCAAATTGTTTTAAGACAGAATAGGTGTATGAGTGTAATAATGCAATAGATGAGTAGTAGGGAAGAGGTCCGTTTTTTTTATTTGGACATTTGTCTTAAGCTTATCAAACTTATAGTCTTTTTTCCCATAAAATATATATATATTTTTCCCATAAAATAAAATTTTTTTTTTTTTAAAGTGTCAAAACAATAATGGCTAGCAAAAAAGGTCCGTAGATTGAAAAACTTATAAATCGCCAAATTACAACAAAATGTTTTCACAAATCTATTAATTTCAGTTAGATCAGTTTTTATTTATACCCTTGCAAAGAAGGAGACATTTCCGATCCTATTAATTATTATTTATTTATTATCCTAGCGCAGCAAGTTTACATTTATATTTGTCACATTAATTAAGTATATATATTCTTGATCAGCGTCACCAGACGAGTCGATATAGCCATGTGAGGTTGTCAGATTGTTTCAGGAAACTTTTTTCGCCCAGTGTATAACGTATCAACCTGCCATACAAATCGACTAATTTTACAGTAATTTGGCTTTAACTTTACTTATCAAAATCGGACTACGGTATTCCCTATCTGCAAAGTGTTTAGTAACTTTGGCTAGCCGAAGTTAGGTTTCCTTCTCGTTTTTAGTTATAATCCTTGTTATAGTAGCGTCCTTTGGCGTTTAATTGTTTTGACGGTGCAGCAAAAGGGGGTGTCTCAGCCTACGCATTTAAGGGGGGAGTACACTTTGATTTTTCCAAAAAATTCAGTTTTTTTTTGGGCTTAAAATGTTCCTTGAGATGTATACTTTAATTTAGAAAAGACTCCAAGTCCGCCAGAATATTCCTTACCGCTTTACAAAGCGTTTTCCTAAAACATGTACCGTACATGTACATGTACAAGCACATCTTTAAACGCGTGTATCTCGAAACGGGTTTTTTCAAACTGGTGGGGAAAAAAACTCTAACCAGTTATCATCAAATTTGGATATCGCCTAAGTTTTCTTGTTCAGAATTAAATTCTGCTTAGAAATACGTGGCCACATTTTCGATTTTGTCAAAAATGGATTTTTAATCCACGATTTTGTAAGCATTTTTAGGGTGAAAAAATTGATTTTTTTTTTTTCTAAGGCCACAACTTTTGAAAAAATTAATTTTAAAAAAATCGGAACTCGTATTTCTAACCCAAATATCATTACTAATCAGGATTTTGTTCCATTTATGTTCCGGGAAGGAGTATTTTTTCCCACCGTTTTTCGACTTCCGCGCGAGGACGCCCGCGCGACCTGGTGCACCGGCCACATGGAGACGCCAATCAAGTTCAAAAAAAAAATTGTAGTTCGAAGGATGAGTAATAAATGGGTTATAACATATTTGCCCTCCCTGAGTGTTTTATTGCTTAAAAAAATTAACGAAAATGCCTTACTTTTTGGACGTTCAAAGTGTACTCCCCCCTTAAGGTATGGTCAGATTTTTCAACTAACTTGATCTGCGCTTTGTTTATAGAAGTATGTGTGCAAAATTTGTTGGCTGTAGACAGACATTTGCAACGTTTAGTAACGGAAATAAAACAACATTTACTGTAATTTTTTTCCCCCACTTTTGTTGGTTAAGGCAAAATATAATAGATAATAACCAGTTAAAATAGTTCTAACAAATAATAGAAATTATAAAAATTTCAAGTGAAAACATGCGATAATAATGACTACCGCAAACTGACTGCTTATCGCTTTAAATTTTTAAAACAATTAAGTATGAGGCATAAATGAATAAAGCAACAAAAAAAACAATTATTTTGACTTCCCAAATGAATATATTCCCTAACATATGTACATACGCCACATTTATTACAAATCACTGTCGAAAATAACTTTACCCAGTTCATATTAGGCCCGCGTCAGACGGATTGCTTAACAAAAACGCTTACCTTAAGAGCTATCGATGCATGAATACTGAGGTCATCGTTACTGCACATAATATCACACAAGTCCAGGCGGGCGTTAGGAAACAATTGCAGGCTTTCAGTGCTTCCAGACTACAAATTTTTTTAAATAAAAAAAAGTTTAGTGTTTATTAGTAAGCCTAAGTGTACTTACAGTGTAATCAATGCGTTCTGGCATTCCTAAAAACTTTGTTTCACACACGCGTCGCACTTTGATGCTGACCATTATAGGGGCAGATTCTTTCATTGCACAATCGTAGGCAACAACAGACAAAATGTGGTTGTGTGATGCCTTATGAGAAAGTGGTTCTGTGTTTTTGATTGAACCCTCGTTATCTATAGAGAAGGGTTCGTCATTGTTTAATATCTCATATTTGCAAACATCGCCAAAAAGTGGAGTACAATCCTTATCGGAAGCTTCAACTCTTAAAATCTCGTTGTAAAGTCGACCCTCGTCGACTTCAGTAACGTAAGAAGGTTCTAGAAATGTTGGTGCATACTCGTTTATGTCGATAACAGTAATATGGACATTGGCTGTGTTTGAAGGTGTTCCATCGCAGTATACTGCAACGATTTCAAAATGATAACTCTTGCGTTTTTCACAATTAAGAGTACGACGAGCTTTTAAAATTCCTAAGTTGTTAGCCAGTTCAATCTGAAATAAAAATTACAAGTAATTTTTAAAGTAGCAAGTACTGAAAACTTACCTCAAATGGAACCTCATGATATGGCTTTTTGAGAATGTGAAAGTTGCAAATTTTCTCTTCATCCACTTTAATTAATGGAGTTATTTCCACAAGAGTTTCGTTTTCTCGAATCAACCCATGATACGCCTTTTCTAGTATGATCTCTACAATATAAAAATAAATATTAAAAATAAGAACCAGCAAAAAAATTACTTGGGGTCAGGCCACGTCAACTGTACCTAAAATTTGAAAAAAAATTTCTGATTCAAAGAAAAAAAAAAATTTAAAAATGTGTAGCTTAGGACAGTACCGAAATACCGCACCGATTTCGATATTTTGAACTTCAAAGTTGAAACAAATTTTTTTAGTGTTTTGGAGAAAAATTCATAACTATCGAACGGTTTGACATATATCGACAAAGTTATTTCTGGGTGTAAGAGAATCGTTTTGTCTTAAAAAAAAATATATGGGACGTTTCACGTCAACTGGCCCAGAGCTCTGCCCAAAATTCTACTGAACGAAAATGGACTTATTATAGCTTAAAATTTTCGTCAATTCATACCCTTTCGAATGAAAAGTGGCGTTTTGAAAAATTCAAAATGGCGTCCTTACTGTGACTCTAAATGCACAAGTATTTGTGGACTTAGCAAACAAATATATTAAATACTTTATGAAAAACAGTATATCTCGATGGATAATGACTGATTTTTATAGTTTTGAGGCATGTAGCCATGCTTCAGGGTTATGCGGGTTATGAAGCATGGCTACAGGGTACCTGAGAGCAGGTTTTCACATCCTATGCAAAAAAAAAAAAAAAAAAAAAAAAAAATATTGGATCCGCCATTTTGAATTTTTAAAATCTGACTTCAGATTCGTAATCAGCAACCTCAAAACTATAAGAATCAGTCATTTTCCATCGAGATATACTGTTTTTCATAAAGTATTTAATATATTTGTTTGCTAAGTCCACAAATACTTGTGCATTTAGAGTCACAGTAAGGACGCCATTTTGAATTTTTCAAAACGCCACTTTTCTTTCGAAAGGGTATGAATTGACGAAAATTTTAAGCTATAATAAGTCCATTTTCGTTCAGTAGAATTTTGGGCAGAGTTCTGGGCCAGTTGACGTGAAACGTCCCATATATATATATATATATTTATAAAATTAAATTTGTAATTTAACATAATTTTTAAAAACAATTGTTTAAACAAATTGGTCCTTAAAAGTGTTCTAGGGCAGTGTTTGCTTTGAAACTTTCGCACAATTATCGTCGAACTATTATTTACAAAGTTGCTAACAACATTTTTGCACTTTTGCCTTGGATAGTCGGAATCGCAATTTTTGTCCCGCCGCGCACGGTTTTTCCATACAAATGCTCGCAAGCAGGGCAGGTGCCGTGGTAGACGCCGGTAGCGCAGTCGACGCGATCGCCAATTGTATGACGTCAACGACGACGCTTGCCCTGCTTGCGAGTACAAAAGTACAAACATTTTTTTTCGCAACTTTATAAATAATAATTTGACGATAATTGTGCGAAAGTTTCAAAGCAAAAACTGCCCTAGAACCCTTTTTTGTTTTAACAATTGTTGTTAAAAATTATGTTAAATTACAAATTAAATTTTATAAATATTTTTTTTTATGACAAAACGATTCTCTTACATTCAGAAAAAACTGTGTCGATATATGTAAATTTTTAAACCTTAAAAACAAATTTTTTGAACTTTGAAGCCTAAAATATCAAAAACGGTGCAGAATTTTGAAAAACTGTTAAAAGTGTTTTGAAGTTCTGTCCTAAGCTACAAATTTTTATAGGTTTTGTTCAAATCCAGAAAATGAGTAGGTACAGTTGATATGTCCTGACCCTTAAGTAAAGTAATTAGGTAAAACTTTGAATATTATATTATTAATATATTCAACATTGCATTACAAAATATTCACTTTTCTCTAAAAAATATATATTATTTTTTGATTCATTAAATTTGTTCCCGTTAAAAAGAAACACTTGTTTGTTACACACTCGTCCTTATAAAAATGGGGTTTTAATGTAAATCTACTTACACGTTTTTAGTTAGAATTTCTGGAAAATTAACGGTTTAAACCCTTACGAGCGTAGCGGACGCCATTTTTAAAATTTCCTCCAGGGGTTTTTTATTGCGCATATAGGACTTTTATATTCCAAAGTTTTTAAGAAATCGGAAGCCCACTTTCTAAATGCTTTTATTTTTGACGGAGTCTTACCTTTGAGTTTCATGCCTATTAAAACAAAGACAGAACTAAAATCTTTGAGCTTTAACGTTTCTAGTTATGGTTACTATAGTTTTGAATTTTTTCCTTCAGTTTTCTTACATATTTTGTTAGGCTTAACTTTATTTATTTTAATTTAAATATGGGTGTGCTTTTAAATACAAAAATTTTCAAATTCGGCTTTGAATTGTTTGGTGCTAGTAGGAAATTGGTTCCACGAAATGGTCGTCAGAGCTGGCTAGCTGGGTCCTGGTTGTTGTCTGTTTAAAAGACAGTGAAGCGCAACATGGAAAACAGTTAAGACAGTTTTAGATCTTTAACTTGGAGATGGATATGTTGGCGTTTTTTGGAAGTTTACCCGAATTTTAATAACAACTGCTTTTTACTTGTTTAAAAAAAAACGTTTTTTTTTATCCATTCCGCCAATGGATTTATATCCCTAAAACGAATGCTTGCAGGCAGGGAATAAAGTAAACAAAAGCAGCACTTGGCAGCACTTGCATACACCCTTCTTGAATATTTGAATATTTCTTATTTGTTCCATTAAATTGGTGGTTTACAATACCTTTCTGCGATAAATATTCGTCCTCATTTTCATTTGACGTTCCAACTCCAGCAGCAAAAACTGTAGATAATATTACTGCAAGGTATATGCAGCCAAACTGGTTGTATATAGTCATGGTTATACTTCTCCCAGAACGAATGGTTTAAATTAAAATTTTTCTGAAAAAGGTAAATTAAAAAAAAATGGTTAAAGCACAAGTAGATACTGTTAGATATTATACTCATTTGTCAGAATTTTTTTCTTTAACAAACAAAACTTTCTGAACTCCTATACTGTTATGTGTCTATTTAGTACATTTTTCAAACCCCTGACCTGGACGGCTTATTTAAGTTAAAGTTGTTGTCAACTTTAAAATCATTTAATCAAAAAGTATTCCCTGTGGTTTTGTTGTCCTTGGGATGACCTTGAAATGTCCTTCTCAAATTTGGAGGCCCGACTTTGTTTTGTGGCAAGGTTTTTGCGATGTCGTTGTCGGAAATGAAGAAAGTGAAATTTGTTTATAATTATTGTTACGTTGGATATGTATTCCCGATCGGGTTTTTTTTATCTCGAAATTTGTAAAAAATATACAAAATTTGCAAATTTTACCATGTTTTTTCATAATTTAAAAGCTGTAAAAATTCGAAAAAATAAAATTTTCGAAATCCGGATCAGGAAAACATAGCGACATGTTTTCTGAATAATTGTGCCAAAAATGAGATGAATCCGATGAATATTACTGGTAGAAGTCTTACCAAAACTTTCAAAAAAGTCAATTTTTGGGAAAACGCGTTTAAAGACAAAGTAGCGCTTGGAAACGGCCGCGAGTGCATGACTTCTCAGTCCCGATTACCCATAAAGGAAAGTCTTTTCCGCGAAACGCTTTTACTGGCGTATTTCTATGATCGTCTTCTTCAAAATTATGCAAAAAAAAAACGATTTTTTCAAACCGCGACAGTAGAGGACTGCCTTAAGGTACGCTTTTACCTTGTTGGCGCCCAAAACCTGATTTTTTTCTGAAATTTTTTCTTGGAAAGTATGATAGGTATAAGAATGACATTTTACACAAATTCTACACAATAGAATAATTGAAAAAACATAAAAAAAAGCGAAAAAAAATTAGCTTTTGAAAAAAAAGGTTTTTTCCTCATTTTTTCGTTACTCATTATTTTTTTAAATAAACAATTTTCAATATTTTCAAAGGATCCTAGTTCCACGGATGCACATACTCCTAAGGAACATGTATAAAAGATTTCGTTACGATTACTTAATTTTTGCGACCTGTACCCGCCAACTCGAAAAACATGGTGTCGAGAAAAACGGGTTTGAAAATTTGACCACGCTTACCCGCGCGCTTGACACCGGTCCACCAAACGTCCGATAGCTTTCGTAATTAAAGAGATTTCGACTTAAAATGGTAGGAG
Organism: Drosophila oshimai; assembly: GCA_018150695.1. Classification (NCBI taxonomy): domain Eukaryota; kingdom Metazoa; phylum Arthropoda; class Insecta; order Diptera; family Drosophilidae; genus Drosophila; species Drosophila oshimai. The sequence continues at coordinate 641,286 of JAECWM010000268.1, read as the reverse complement.
AGTTTAATTAAAATGTACCTTTCCCAAAATGCACAAAAAAAAAAAGTGGATTTTTTTACTTTACAAGGTAGAAGCGTGCCTTAAGCTTTCAACAAAGCGTCATAAATATGTCGAAATCACCACCTGATTTCTACGCACGTTATTTGCTCAGTAAAAAAGGAAGTAAAATGCACTTAATATAATATAATAATATATGCACATGTCTTAGTACACTTTATGTTTTTTTCAATATTTAAAGCTTAAATTTAGGTTTAATTTATTCGTTAAGTCTTTGTTTTTTGATTAAACAAACTTAGAGTTTGAAAAAAAAATATGGCAAACTTTAAAGGTAAAAATGTTTAAGTAAAAAAATTCAAATTTCTATCAGATTCTTGTAACTCGGGTAAATAAAAACTGCCCCAATTATTTTGTTCTCACAATTTTTTAATAGCGGCACCTGTTGGCTGGGAGACAAAAACACGTTTGGAGACAAAGAATACAATGGGTAAACAGTCGTTTGAAACCAAAAAATCCCATGCCACATCAAAGGAACAGAGCGCTGCATAAAACTTTTGACCAGTATTTCTGGACGATGTACGGAAAAGAACCGGGACAGTGTCATGGCAGTAGATCAGGAAAGCCGAAGAAAATTCTACGCATAGACAGAAAACAAAATTTGTATGATACATATTTTAAAGGTGAACAAAATGTGGTGATAAAGTAACATTTTAACAAAAAAAAATTGGGATTTCAAATTTGTCAATACACCTACATACGTTGCCTCCTTTGATATTTTACTCAGAAAAAAAACAGTATTTTTCTTTCGCGTTTAGGGATGGTCAATCGTTACTTTCGACCACTAGTTTCTTTGACAATTTTTGTAGAAACCGTTTCAAGAACACATCAAGAATTGTATTTAACGAAACGGTTAGATCCCCACTGGGGCTTAGATGAACCATTTCAGCAAAACTCTGCTAAATTTTGTAATTTTTGAAAAGTGTAAAGGCCAATTTTCGAACTTAAATCGTCGAAAGAAGAGTGACTTTTCTAAATCTAAATCACATTTTTAATGCTAGAGAAAAGTGGCCCTTATAAAAGTTGTTTTTATTGAAAATATTTACCCAAATATCTTAAAATCTGACCATTTTTAAGAAATTGTGTATACAAGTGCGTTGAAATTTTAATTGCGCTCGAAAGTAGGCAAAGCTTTTTTTTTTAAGAGGGCGCTAAAAATTGATTGCGCTTGAAAGTAGGCTACACTTTTTTGAAAAGGGCTAGCTAGCTGTTTTTAAAGAGGGCAATGAGTATTGCAAATCTTATAGTCGGGAAACCCGACTATAGCGTTTTTTCTTGTTTTTAGTTTTATTAGAACCAATATTTTACACTCGTAGGAATCGCTTCCAGATGCAATCCAAAGATACGTTCTGGCTTGGATTTTATACAATATGGATACGTTCCAACTATCACATCGGGATGCACTCTAAGGATGCAGCCTGGAATGTATTTTTTGGAAACTATAACTGGAAGCCAATCACGAACGTTTCCCGAAGTTGAAATTACAACATCTAGCCATGCCCGCTGCCTGCTAAGGAGCGAATCGGGAGAGATAAACGGATGCTATTCGACGTGTACCGGTACCGCCCTGCCGGGGAACACAAAGCAAAAAGTTCAACGATCGGTCATGCATGCAAAGATGTTCAGATCCGATCCATCACCCCTTATGGATACGCTCTACTTCCTACTGGGTGCTGGAATCTTTTTTTATGTCCCGCCGCTTATGGGATTTCAATAGCTAATGCTCGCAAGCAGCGCTGGCGTCGTCGTAGACGTTATACAAATGGCCGGCGTCTACGACGTACCCTTTAAAAAAAATTAGATCAGAAATTAAGATTCAGAAGATTTCAAAACTTTGGTACACATAAAAAGGTACACAAATATGTTTGTATTTATACTTATACTCGAGCCATGTTCGAGAATACTCGTAGATCCCTTTTTCTTACATTTCAAAAAATTAATAAAAAGATTATTGGCATAAATGTATTTACACGGGTTTGACGCTGAATTACAATGCTAAATTTCATATTTAAGTATAACAATGCATACATACATACATACATATGTACGCATCTAAATAGTTCAGGATATAAATGTGTATGTGTTTGTATCCGTGAGATACACATTCTGTTATGGATTTACTTTGATTACAATTCACTTGTTTATATTTACGGAAGCACCGATTTTAATAAGGTATTTCATTTAATATTGGATATGCTATTAGTAGATCTTACATCTGCAGATAAATGCTTCTTATTTAGTTAATCAATAAACTTAATTGGTACACTGAACCAGCATCTCAGACAAAAATCAATATTATGTTTCATCACTTGATTTCTTACTTTTTGCCAATTAATAATTGCCTGGTTACGTACAGAAAAGCAGTTTATTGTTTAATTATAGTTTTCTCAATATCCTGGTAATGTTTATCCGACATTTTTAGATACTTGTAAAAAAAGAGCTGTAGTGATGGGCGCCTTACGATGACCAGATACAGTTTCCAGAAAGTATCGCACGAATGCGTTAATTTGTTTTGATTACATATATTTTGACTCTACAAAAAACAATTGTTTAAAACAATTTTTTGAGTTTTTTTTTTTAATTTTAAACATTTTGCGTGTTAAAAAAATTATAAACTTTTGGTCGCACGCGATGACAGTGACAGAAAGTACCGCACGTATGCGTGTATTTACTAAAATTGAATATCGATTTTTTAAAACTGCTGAATTATGACATATTAAGCACGGGTTTGATTTAAGCCTAGTACTTAGATCGACGAAATGAGTTCGAAAGCATTGAAAGAAAGCGAAGGGCAAACACTCAGTACTCAGATGATAGAAAAAAATACTAAAAACTCTTTTAGTATTTCGAGAACGAAAGGCAATGAAGATAGAAAAATTTAATAAACAGGTAGTTCTGCGTTATTGCCCTCTTACTCTCTCTCTCATAAGAGAGTTTAGCAAAATTTCAAAGGATAGCGCAAAATTCGACTGTACAACGTAATGTATGCAAGTTAGTAATTGTTTTATTATTTACATAAAAACGCAAATGTACGCTTACATTCGTAAAATATTTATTTAAAACTAATCTTAAAACGGCGGTTAAATTCAGTCCTTTTAAAAAAAAATCCTCGATATCCTGCACCTGGCGCTTGATCACCAGCTGGGAAACAGCCGTATAGTGCGTTCCAGCAGTTTCTCCATGGTGTGAACCGAGAAGCCCGGCTTGAGATCCACAGTAGGGGTGATCATGTGGGTGAGTACGGCGTAGGAGGCTGTTAGCCCTTCACTGGCGCAGCCCGCAGGAGAGGCCGCCAAGCGAGTGCTCCTCGGCGACAGTGCTGAAGACTCGCCTTGCGATGATGTGCCGCAGTCGTTCCTCGTTGAGGGTAATTACATGCTCCTTTAAATTTTTGGGCTCCTCCTCCTTGTAAACTTCAGCCTTGGCTTAAGTTAAGAAGTTTGAGGCGGCCTGCATAATAATTTTCCTAACTTTATTCGCATTCGATTTACAAAAAAGCGAAAACAGCCCGCAAAAGGGGATCAGTGTGACCGCAGTACTTGCTCAATTAGAATTAGAATTAGAATTAGAATTAGAATTATTTATTAAAGTTCTTCCTAACGCTACAAGTATAAAACTTATAATTTAATGCGCTAGTCACACAGGACAAATTAATTTGTAATCAATATTTTAATTAAGTACTACAACAAATTTAAATTATACTTATATTAAAGCTTAAGTTAGGGTCGCTTTGTTTTTTATGTTATATTTGATTCTTTTAAATGTGAAATTAGTTTATCTTTAAACTGCGCTGCGCTGCTAATACTTTTTAGGGAGTTTGGAAGTTGGTTCCATAACCTTATAGCGTTTATAAAAAATTGCCTTTCAGAGAGTAGTGATCTGTGCCTTATCTGAATAATAATGTTTGCTCTTCGCGATGCGGAGAATCTAAGTGTTTCATAGAGATAGCTTGGTTCTTTATGAAACACTTAGATATTGCCGATGAACCTTTTAAAAAGGTCATACTCCCAGAAAATGAAAAGGAATGGACTCTTTTCGACATCGAAACTGTTCGTCGATCTGAGTACTTGGCTTTAAGGCCATCTTCCATTTGACGGTATTTTCAGTTTTGATGTGTCATCGATAAAGCCTAGTACTCAGATCGACGAACAGTTTCGATGTCGAAAAGAGGCCATTTTTTTTCTTTTTCTCGGAGTATGACCTTCTTTTAGAAAATTAATCGGCAATTTCTTTGAGAAAGTACTGCGGTCACACAGATTTCCGTTCGCAGGCTGCAAATGCTCTGTTTGGTTTGTTGACAACCAAATTTTAAATAAGTTGTGAAAATTATAATGCAACGATGAAACCTTCTCAACTCAAGCAGAGGCTGAAGCTCGCAAGGAGAAGAAGGCCAAAAATTCGAAGGAGCATGCAGTTACCCTCAACAAGGAACGAATGAGGCACATCATCGCAAGGCAAGTGGACTACACGGAGGTGGATAACAAACGGGACTTTTGTTGCCTGCCGACCACAACGCTTGTCTTCTGCACGGTCGCCGAGGAGCACTCGATTGGCGGGCTCGCCTGCGAGCTGCACCAATGATGGGCTAACAGCCTCCTACGCCATGCTCACCTACTAGAGTCCTGCAAAAGTGGACTTATAAGTGAGAACTTACCCCTACGGTGGATCTTAAGCCGGGCGACTCGGTTCACACTATGAAGAAATTTCAGGCTAAACGGCTGTTTCCCAAGCTAGTGATCAAGCACCAGGTGCAGGAATTAAAGGATTTTTTTTTCAAGAACTGAATTAAACAGGCGTTTTTAAATGAATTTTAAAGAAATATTTTACGTATGTAAGCGTATCTATTTTTATGTAAATAAAAAAACCAATAATAATTTGCATACATTTCGTTGCTCAGTCGAATTTCGCGCCATCTTTTGAAATTTTGCTAAGCCCTCATATAAGAGAGAGTGAGAGGGCAACAACGGAGAACGACCTTTTTATTAAATAGTTCTATTTGCTCTCCCTTTCGCTCTCGAAATACTGAGAGAGTTAGTTGGCAACGCGATTAGTTGCCAAACTAAGTTTCTAGTATTTTATTTCTATCATCTGAGTACCGCCTGTCGAACAGCACCCTCGAAAAGTGTTTCTATGTTATTGGCCTCTCGCTCTCTCTCACTGATTTCGAACTCATTTCGTCGATCTGAGTACTAGGCTTAACGAGGGACCGGATTCCATTGGACAGCGTCCGGACACTGCGTCCTAGCAGCTGTTAGACCCTGCGCACGCTAAGGCAGCTCACAATTTGAATAACTTTTTGTTATAAAACTAAATAAGAGTCCCAACTTAAAACATTAAAGGCGTTTTTCTCAAATCAACTTTTTCAAAGTACGTGTCCCGAATAACTCAAAAATTTATGCACCGATCGGTTGAAAATTTATCACACGTATTTAAAATACAAATGACTCCCAGACAGAAATCAGTTTAAAGATCGTTTGCTTTTTAAAGCTACTCAATGTTTTTTATCCCATAATTTTTATATGACTTGATTTGTTATCCGGGAGACCGCAATGGAGCTTGGATACAAAAGGGCCTACTTAAACCAAAAATACCTTTGATATTTCGGGAAATTAATTTTTTTTTTAATTTATAATCTATCTTTAAGTGTGATTAAAAAAACTTCAACAAAAGTTTTTCAAAAAATTGATCAGTTTCCTAAAAAAAAAAAAATTGTTAAATACCTTTGTTTATGACCGTTTGACCCTTGCCCTCTTAAGTTAGTTCAATTGCTGAAAAGATTTAATACATGATTTGGGGTAAGTTATATCGATACCTCATGCCTACATATGGCTTTTAGGCCACTAAAACTGATTGGGGCTTGAAACTCAACATAAGGGCTTCGTTTTTACTCGATTTTATAATTTAAAAAGAAAAGGAGCATTAAAAATCCGTCGAGTAGAGAACAGACAGCTAAACTCCTTAACTACTTAGGGGGGTATTCTCGTTTAGAAGCCGGAATTTTAGGCATTTTTTCAACAGATTTGTTAATATGTTTTTTAGTGACGTCTTAAGAATTAAATTAAATTACAAGTTAAAAAAAAAAACATTCGTCGACATACAGGCCGGCTGAATGGGGTCTTAAAGAAAAAGGATGCTTCATGGTTGACATGATTTCAGGACTTGTAGAGATCCGAAGCAAACAATAGCGAGTTGTATTAACAACATAAATACCAAATTTCAAAGTAATCGGCTCAGTAGAACTTGAAATATCGAGTCAACCACCTAAAAAAAAATAGGTTCGAGAAAAACGCGTTTTAAGTTTAGGAAACCGCTCGGCCGGCTCGGACGCCACGTCACAAAATCGGCTGTATCTCCGAATATAACTCGGATCATGAAAAATCCTTTCAAGATCATATTTTTGAAAGTCTACACTTTCGATATATGCATAAAAAAGGCGTTTGTCCAGCCTACGCACGATAAAAGTAAAACTTCTAGTATTCCTCTCTCTCTAATCACTTCATTATCTCTTTTTTCTGTCTTAGGTTAGTTTGAAGATTAGAGGTTGAATAATTCAAGTACAAAGCATGGATTTTGTTTATCTTATAATTGCTTATAGATGAATGACGATCGATTTATCTATAGTTCCAAAAAGTTTAATTTAATTACATGTATACAATATTACATAAATACGAAACCGAATAATCGCTTTTTTAGACTGCCGCTTAAATTTAGAGGTCACTAAAAGTTGTTGCGACTCTATTTAGACTGCGAATCCGCTGCAGCACACAGCTTTCGACTCTTAAGCCTAGTACTCAGATCGACGAAATGAGTTCGAAAGAGTGAGAGAGAGCGAGAGGCTAATAACATCAAAACACTTTTCGAGGGTGTTGTTCGACAAGCCTAGTACTCAGATCGACGAAATGAGTTCGAGATCAGTGAGAGAGAGCGAGAGGCCAATAACATCGAAACACTTTTCGAGGGTGCTGTTCGACAGGCGGTACTCAGATGATAGAAATAAAATACTAGAAACTTAGTTTGGCAACTAATCGCGTTGCCAACTAACTCTCTCAGTATTTCGAGAGCGAAAGGGAGAGCAAATAGAACTATTTAATAAAAAGGTCGTTCTCCGTTGTTGCCCTCTCACTCTCTCTCATAAAGAGGGCTTCGCAAAATTTCAAAAGATGGCGCGAAATTCGACTGAACAACGAAATGTATGCAAATTATAATTTGTTTTATTATTTACATAAAAATAGATACGCTTACATACGTAAAATATTTCTTTAAAATTCATTTAAAAACGCCTGTTTAATTCAGTTCTTGAAAAAAAAATCCTTTAATTCCTGCACCTGGTGCTTGATCACTAGCTTGGGAAACAGCCGTTTAGCCTGAAATTTCTTCATAGTGTGAACCGAGTCGCCCGGCTTAAGATCCACCGTAGGGGTAAGTTCTCACTTATAAGTCCACTTTTGCAGGACTCTAGTAGTTAGCCCATCATTGGTGCAGCTCGCAGGCGAGCCCGCCAATCGAGTGCTCCTCGGCGACCGTGCAGAAGACAAGCGTTGTGGTCGGCAGGGAACAAAAGTCCCGTTTGTTATCCACCTCCGTGTAGTCCACTTGCCTTGCGATGATGTGCCTCATTCGTTCCTTGTTGAGGGTAACTGCATGCTCCTTCGAATTTTTGGCCTTCTTCTCCTTGCGAACTTCAGCTTTGGCTTGAATTGAGAAGGTTTCGTCGTTGCATTATAATTTTCACAACTTATTTAAAACTTGGTTTTCAACAAACCGAACAAAGCATTTGCAGCCCGCGAACGGAAATCTGTGTGACCGCAGTACTTGCTCAAAGAAATTGCCGATTAATTTTCTAAAAAAAAGGTCATACTTCGAGAAAAAGAAAAAAAATGGCCTCTTTTCGACATCGAAACTGTTCGTCGATCTGAGTACTAGGCTTTAAAAGTAAACAAACCGATCGAGAAGAAGAAGGAGACAAATTATATATTTTCATTTCCAGGTCGAAAAAAATGGATAAGAACTACATATGGTGCCAAACAAAAGTAGTTAATGCATACTTAAGCTGTAAAAAGCTAATAAATTAATTAAGCTTTTGATAGCTGTATGCCACCTGTTCAATCATAAGATCTTTTGACGCACACACCTCTTACCCTTTTTTCTACAGCTGTAAATGAATTCGTTTTGTCACAGAAATGATTTCGGCTTAAAAATCGTATTCTCGCTTAAGGGGGGAGTACACTTTGAATTTTCCAAAAAAAATGTTTTTTTTTTTTGCTTAAAATGTTTCTTGGGGTGTATACTTTAATTTAGAAAAGACTCCAGTCCGCCAGAATATTGCTTACCGCTTTACGAAGCGATTTCCTAAAACATGTACCGTACATGTACATGTACAAGCGCGTGTATCTCGAAACGGGTTTTTTCAAACTGGCGGGGGAAAAAACTCTAACCAGTTATCATCAAATTTGGATATCGCCTAAGTTTTCTTGTTCAGAATTAAATTATGCTTAGAAATACGAGGCCACATTTTCGATTTTGTTAAAAATGGATTTTTAATCCACGATTTTGTAAGCATTTTTAGGGTGAAAAATGGATTTTTTTTTTCTGAGGCCACAACTTAAAAAAAAAATTTTTTTTTAAAATCGGAACTCGTATTTCTAACCCAAATTTCATTACTAATCAGGATTTTGTTCCATTTATATTCCGGGATCACATGGGAAGGAGTATTTTCCCCCGCCGTATACCGACTTCCGCGCGAGGACGCCCCACGCGACCTGGTGCACCGGTCACATGAATACGCCAATCGAGTTCAAAAAAAAAAAAAATTGTAGTTCAAAGGATGAGTAATAAATGGGTTATAACATATTTGCCCTCTCTGAGTGTTTTATTGCTTAAAAAAATTAACGAAAATGCCTTACTTTTTGGACGTTCAAAGTGTACTCCCCCCTTAAAAACGCATGCTCTCACACAAGCAAGCGCTCTCTATTTTTAGATTTTTATGCTCTCATCTTTGTGCGAGCGCGCTGTGAGCGAAGATAGGAAAGAAGAGGACAGAGAGAACGTTCGTCAGCGGTTAGAGACGGACAGGGAAATATAACATTTTCATGACGGTCATGAATCGGTTTTACTCCGTCTCCGAAAATCCATAACGTGCCTAAAGAAGTTTTACTTCAAAAAACAAAAATTGTTTTTTTTTTCAAATTTCTGGACTAGAATACCACTTTAAGTTGGTTTTTGGAGCTATGTTTAATTTTTAAAGTTATTTATGCAATACCTTTTTAATTTTTAATTTTGTTTAATTATTTTAACTATTTTTGAAGTGAAAAGTTCTTATGGCGCGTGTGTGTGCTGAAATATGTCTTCTTCGTTTTTTATGTTTCTAGTCTCTAGTTTTCGAGCAACATGAGGTTAAAGGTGCCAAAAACTGATTTTTTTTACACTTTTTGAACACCTATAAATGGAAAAAGCGATGAAATCAAATGGCCTTTATAGGATTAAAAGAAAGCTTAGACATTACTCTTTAATATCCAATATCAAAAAAGTGGAAGTATTCAAGATATACTTTTTTTACAAATTCGGAAATATTTTGCCTTTGATTTGATACAGTATATTCACATTACCCCAATCTCCCCTACACATAACCTGTTCCCAGTTGCTTAAATTATCATGTATCCACTTTTTTTGGCACCTTTAACCTCATGTTGCTCGAAAACTAGAGCCAATCGGATATTTTCAAGGTCAGAATCGGATTCTACGGCGAAAATCCTATATGAGTCGGCTACCATCATTTAGTCAACAGGAAGATGTCAAAATTTTGTCGGCCTGTGTAATTATTGCAGTGCTTTTCTTTACTACAGTGTTACTATATTATTATTATTACAACTTCTGCTCGTTTATGTACAATTTCTCATGTCGCGAGCGCACCTAAAGATGCTCACCCAACGCGCCATAAGTCAAGTTTTCACTTCTGCCTGCACTCCCGGAGTGCAGTTGATCTTGTGCATCGAGATCTCGGGAACCATAAAAGCTAGAGCTACCAAATTTTACCCCACGTACTAACCGCGAAACTCTAATGCCCACATCTTTGATGCTAGAGAAAAGTGGCCTTAATAAATGTTGTTTGTATTACGTATGTACTCCGGATACTTGGCTGCCTCCGGTTGTATACAGGCCTTATCGGGATAATTGGGGCTCTATCTCGACGGACTAACCCCTTCCCCTACACTCGTGGGATCAAAAATGGAAACTATAAATAAACAAACAAAACCAAACTCAAAAGCAATCGAAAGCACGGTTACGGAACCACAAAATCCGGAGGGAGTAACGAACCCTCAAACCTCCACCCAGGCGGGAGCAGGCCTGGGAGGCGGCACAGCTACTGCCAACGCACACAACCCGAGGAAGATGTGGAGAGAGGCGGCGGTCAAGGATAAAGAATCCGACTGCGAAAGCCTCACCTCGGAGTTGGAAGAGAAGCTTCTGAGCTCTCCGGTCCGTGAGAGGCCCAATACCTCTAGTAAGGTAGGACTCAAGCGGACCAAGGAGGGTATGAAGGCTAAGGCTCAATATAAGGCGGCGCTGAAGATACGCGCCCGGCTCAGCAGCACAAGCGCCCTCACCCCCGAGGAGAGGAACAAGCTAAAGTGGGCTGACGAGAAGATCAAGGAGGGCCGGGCACACTACGCCCAGAGGCCCCACATGGACGCCCAGAAGGAGGGGTACGCAAACAAAGTGGAGGAACAGCTGGCCGCCAAACGCCAGCGCTCCACGGAGGCCGAGAAGTCGGAGATGCCAGAGAGCAAACGACCTCGGCAGCGACCAACACAGCCCAAGAAGGCGACGGCGAGCGATGTGGTGAAGCAGCACCTAATCGTGGCGCTCATCGACCGCGGCGACCCCAACGGCCAAATGAAGCCCGAGCACTGGAAGAAGGTAGAGGCGGCAGTGTTCGACGAGCTTCTGAAGCAGATGTGTGTGCCAGACGCCCCGTCCGTCTCGTTCGACGGAGCAGGGTGGCTCAACGGGGTAAAAATCCTAAGCTGCAAGGACGATTACACGCTGAAGTGGGTAACTGGCGTCGTGGCCGCGTTAGACGCTCCGTGGGAGGGCGCTAAGCTGGAGGTAGTGGACAGAACTTGCATTCCGTCCGTGCCAAAGGCGAAGGTGTTCCTGCCACGGGTCGTCACGCAGGATCAGGCGCTCCAGCTCTTCCGGTGGCAGAACAAAGATGTTCCCACCGACGACTGGAAGGTGATTCACGGCGGCAAACCAGAGAGCAAGGGGCAACAGATGGTCATTCAGATCAGCAAGGAGTCGGAGGACATCTTGTACCCCAGGTTCGGGAAGATGGCCTGGGGCGTGGGGAGTGTGTACCTGCGCCTCAAGAAGCGCCACCCCGAAGACGGCAACCAGAACACTCTGTCTGCGGGAGAGGTTGAGAAGGACCTTGGCATAGCCGAGGTCACGGAAGCCGCCAGCAGCCTGGAGTTGGAAGAAGACGAAGGGGACGGTGACAGGACGCTAGTAGTCCTCCCGTCCCAGAAGAAGGACGACAGCAGCAGCGATGCAGGTGCAGTTGAGGGTCCTGCAAATCAACTTGCATAAAAGCAAGTTGGCCTCGGCAGAGCTCCTGCTATCCTTAGAGGAAGGGCCTGTCGATGTGGCCTTAGTTCAAGAGCCTTGGATCGCGTCGGGGAACAAGGTCTCGGGGCTGAGGTCACAAAACTACACTATCTTCTACCCGACAACAGTAAGTAGAGCCAGAACTGCAATCCTGGTACGGAAGGGTATCTATGCTTACTTAATGTCTAATTACAGCACTGACGATCTAACAGTATCAATGCGGACAAGACGGACCTCATCCTCTTCACAAAGAGGTACAAGGTGCCTCGATGGACTCCGCCAAAAATCAAAACAACACCGCTGATACCAAAAGGAAGTATCAAATATCTAGGAACAGTATTGGACAGCAAGCTGAGTTGGAAGCCCAATGTGGAGGAAAGGGTGAAAAAGGCCACCAATGCTCTCTATGCATCTCAAAAGATGCTGAGTTGCACATGGGGCCTATCACCCATACTGATGCACTGGATCTTCATCTCAGTTGTGCGACCCATACTGCTCTACGGCGTGCTGGTATGGTGGCAAGCGACCGAAAAATCCACCTACCTAAAGTTGATGGAGAAACCGCAGAGGCATGCACTCATGTGCATCACTGGAGCGGTAAGATCAACTCCAACTAAAGCTCTACAAACAATACTGAGTGTCAACCCTTTGGACATTCAGGCACGCCTTGTAGCGCAAAAGACAGCACAACGTCTTTGCTCAACAGGCAACATAGATGCAAGAACCTACGGACACAGTAGAATTGCAAGGAATATGCTAGTCAGCACAGACTACTTAACCCCAAAAAACAACTTCAATCAAACTCCGACGTTCCTGAAGCCCGACGAGTGGCGTTCGGGGATGGATCAGGACACGATGAACATCTATACAGACGGATCAAAAATGGAAGAAGGAGTTGGGGCAGCGGTGTACTGCCCTAATCCTCAACTGGAGCTCTCTTACAAACTCCCAGACAACTGCAGCATCTTCCAGGCAGAAATAGTTGCCATAAGGAAAGCCGCAGAAGCGGCACAGCAGTCGGGATCAAGTAAAGACATCAACATATTCGTCGACAGTCAAGCAGCAATAAAAGCTCTGCAAGCTCGCACGATAAGCTCAAAAAGCGTTCTATCGAGCAGGGAAGCACTGGATTCGCTGAGTATCTCGAGAAGAGTTCAAATCTTTTGGATACCTAGCCATCAAGGCCATGAAGGCAATGAGATGGCAGACGACCTAGCCAAAGAGGGAGCAAGAGGAGTAAATATGATCCTTGAAGACATACCACCCCCTCTGCGACCAATACACCTCCAAATGGAAATGGATGCACAATATACTGCAGATCAACGGTGGAGGAACACCACCGACTGCAAGTTCTCAAGGAAGATGTGCAAGAAATACAACATAAAACTTACCCAGCACCTACTCCAGCTTCGGAGACCGGACTGCAGGCTACTAGTTGGCCTCTTAACAGGCCACTGCCTAGTTGCGGCTCACGCGAAAAAGCTGGGTGTGCTGACAGACGACAGATGTAGGAAATGCAGTGAACCTGGTGCCAAAGAAACGCTGGAGCACCTTCTCTGCAGCTGCCCGGCACTTGCAGCACAAAGACAGCGTTACTTCGAAAAACCATGGTTGACATCGCTTGAGGAAGCGAGTCAACTCGGATACAAAACGCTCTTGGCCTTTGCCAAACAAACTCGCATACCGCAGGACGTCAATAGTTAACTCGGTCCAGAGATCTCACAACTCCCCGGTACCACTAAGGACCAAACTGGTCTATGTGCGGCTCCCCAACAGGAGCCAGCCGGTCTAACCTAACCTAACCTACGTATGTAATACAACAACAGTGTTGCCAACTATTCAGGTCTTAAAAAAGCTAAACTGACCTTTGAAAAAGGATAGAAAAAGGCAGAAAATTTAAATACCAGCTAAAAAAAACCGCTTGAGTAGTAAAACGATATTTTTTAATTACAAAATACAATTTTGGTCTTGAAATGTGTGAAGTTTGCACACAGTTTGAATAAATTTTGTTTTTAATCTTTTGAGCAACACCAAACACAGGACATTTAGGTCTTTTGATGTGTTTGCAGTCATTTTTAAATATAAAATTGGTATATCTAGCCAAATTGTTGCAATATAGCAAAATGATCATAGGTGCAGACAGTAAAATTCAGTTCGGCCGTTATATTGAGTCAAAGTATTTTTTAAAAAGCGTTTTTTTTTTACTTTTAGGTCCTTTTTCTCGAAAACTGAGGGTGGTGGAGAAACTCCAAGGATGAGGTCGTCTTCTGCACACTGATTTATTAGACCTATGTATATAGTCGCACCATTTTTTTTTTCATCGACCTCAAACTATTGCACAGTGTTATTCAAGTATTTTTGAAAACTTATCGAGCTGAATTTATGTAGGTCTAATTGGTCCCAATATTTTTTAGGCATACTGCACTTGATAATTATGACATTTATTTTCCCGGCGTAGTCCGTTAAACATTTCGGCCCAAAAGCTTACGTTATCCATTAAATTGGTCCATTTTATAAGATGGACGAGCTTGTTGCTAGATGTTTTTAAAGCCTAGTACTCAGATCGACGAACAGTTTCGATGTCGAAAAGAGCCCATTCTTTTTCCTTTTCTCCGAGTATGACCATTTTTTAGAAAATTCATTGGCAATTTCTTTGATCAAGTACTGCGGTCACACTGATTTGCGTTCGCGGGTTGTATATGGAAAATTATAATGCAAGGATGAAACCTTCTCAACTTAAGCCGAGGCTGAAGCTCGCAAGGAAAAGAGGCCGAAGGAGCATGCAGTTACCCTAAACAAGGAACGAATGGGGCACATCATCGCAAGGCGAGTGGACTACACGGAGATGGACTCCTTGTCCAACTGCCGGTTAACAAATGGGACTTTTGTTCCCTGCCGACCACAACCCTTGTCTTCTGCACGGTTGCCAAGGTGCACTCGATCGGCGGGCTCACCTGCGAGCTGCACTAATGTTGGGCTAACAGCCTAACAGCCATGCTCACCCACTAGAGTCCTGCAAAAGTAAACTTATAAGTGAGAACTTATCTCTACGGTGGATCTCAAGCCGGGCGACTTGGTTCACACTATGAAGAAATTTCAGGCTAAACGGCTGTTTCCCAAGCTGGTGATCAAGCACCGGGTGCAGGATATCAAGGCTTTTTGTTACAAGAACTGAATTAAACTGCCGATTTTAAACGAATTTGAAAGAAATATTTTACTTATGTAAGCGCACATTTTCGATTTTTATGTAAATAATAAAACTAATTATAATTTGCATACATTTCGTTGTTCAGTCGAATTTCGCGCCATCTTTTGAAATTTTGCTAAGCCCTCTTTATGAGAGAGAGTGAGAGGGCAACAACGGAGAACGACCTTTTTATTAAATAGTTCTATTTGCTCTCCCTTTCGCTCTCGAAATACTGAAAGAGTTAGTTGGCAACGCGATTAGTTGCCAAACTAAGTTTCTAGTATTTTATTTCTATCATCTGAGTACCGCCTGTCGAACAGCACCCTCGAAAAGTGTTTCGATGTTATTGGCCTCTCGCTCTCTCTCACTGATCTCGAACTCATTTCGTCGATCTGAGTACTAGGCTTAAAAAGCTAAAATTACGTTAATATTGCTTGGAAAAAAGCTATAATTCCCGCTAGCCGCTAGATCACAATTTATCCCGCCTTTACGTATTGAAAACAGCCATATCTAGCCGTAAAAAGGCTAAATTGGCAGCAATGGTTGTCAACCGGCAGGAGCATGATACAATTACATAAGGTAGTCTCGTCGGTTGAAAAACCGTTTTACTCACTTAATGTTCAAAACGTAATATTTCGGGTGTCCGAAGTTGTTATTAAGGGAGTATTTATTTGCGATACTCGAAGAGTAAGCAAATACTGTAAACGATCAAATGTCTGTCTGTCCGTCCGTACAAACGTCGAGATCTCGGGAACTATAAAAGCTAGAACCACCAAATTTTGCACACAGACTTCTAGAAACAAAGCGCAGATCAAGTTTGTTTCAAAACTTGACCACGCCCCTTTTACCGCCCCAAAACCGCGAAAATCTGTGGCGCGCTTATTTTTTATGCAATCTTTGCGGTTTTAAAAGAAATATAATGGTATTTGCACTGTCTTACTATATTCCGAACCATTTTATGCTCTAATAACTAATAGAGAAGTTAAAGAACATTTTGCCATGCCTTAAATCTAGTCTACATACATATTTTACATACACGTGTTTGTGAATGTAAAATTTACAAATGTAGATAATGTAGCCCCATAGGTGGCGATTCTATCGTTTTTTCTCGTTTTGTTTTTTTAATGAGGGCAAATGAGTATCGCAAATCTTATAGTCGGGAAACCCGATTATAGCGTTCTTTCTTGTTTTGAAGTGAAAACTTCTTATTTGTACTTTTGTGGGTGAGCATTTTTAGGCGGGTTCGCGACAGATGAGATTTGACGTCACTGATGAGATTTTACACAGATATACTCCTGTGTGTGTGTGTGTGTGTGTATTCCTGATATACATATGTATTTCCCAATGCCATTCTAATGGACATACAATAATAATGGCTGCAAATTATTTACGTATTGTTATGAAAATTATGAAAATTGATATAAGATTTGATCATTATCCTATGATTTTGAGTGGATATTTCAACATAAAATTTGCAGAGGTCAAAAATCAATCATTAATTGCATTTTTAAATGAAGAATTTGATTTCACGATGTCCAATGATCGCAATCTTAGCACAACAAAATACAAAACTACTACTGATGCAGTATTCACAAGTTATATAAATAGATTTAAATCAAAATTGTTTATTTTATACTTCAGTTACCATAAACCTATTGTTTCGGTTTTAGAATTTGATGAAAATCCTGTTAATAATGATGAAAATGCTAATAATGATGATGTAAGAGTTGTTGAAATTATGGATGAGAATTAATAAATTTTGTATTCTATTTGTAATTGTAATTTAAAATGTACACATTCAAATAAAACCACTTCCCAGTGCCCACATTGCTTTGATAAACTTGATTTTTTATGTACAATTTCTCATATCGCGAGCGCACCTAAAAATGCTCACCCAAAAAGGTGCCCAACGCGCCATAAGTTCAAGTTTTCACTTCTGCCTGCACTCCCGGAGTGCAGTTGATCTTGTTTCTTAGCTTCGAACTCCTTTACCACCAAATTTTCCGGCCAGAATTTGGCAGAGCATATGGTAGAAAAGTGTTCGATTGGGACAGTGATCTTGAAAGATGAAATATCCCTAGCATAACAGAAGTTAAATTTTTCCACCTTAACGTTTTCGGCTTTTATTTTGTCTTGTATATAAGACAGTACATCAGAAGATGTTTGATCAGGGGAAAGCCGGTGGAGCCACTGAAAGATCTTTAGGTGGTGCAGCTTGTGCGTCTGCAGAACCACCTTTGCCCGGTAGTCCGGACCCATTATTCCCCTGTGGCGGTATGTTAACTAGGTTTGGTGGATTCACCAACTGTGAAACCACTACGGAAAAATCGGAATTTTCAGGATCGCCTATTTGCCTACACTCCGCTGTGGATTTATCGGGTTACGGATTTTTTTTTCTGCCGATCTTAGCAACATTTGAGCGGTTGCTGAGATCGGCTGCTGATCCACGGGAGTGCTCTGCTGGTCACCTGACGGTTGTTAATAGTTAAATGCTATTAAATTGAGTGTCCAGAGCTTGGAGCAGATCATCTGCCTTGCGAAAACCTTGCTCTAGCTCCGGCAAAACAGGTGATCAACCCCTTCAAGCCGCCTTTAGTTTGGCGCATGAACAATTTCATCTCGTTCGCAACCTCGAGACAGGCGACGTAATAGTACTGCAAATTTTTACCCTTACTTAGGTCATCACTTGTTCGGCCAGTAAAACCAGCGCACTTGGTGTGCACCATTTTTTCACATAGCCAGCAAGACATTTTAGGCTGGTCAGCCTTGATTGCCTTCTGGCATTTTTTATCAACACAGACAAAAAATGTGTCCATAATTTTCTTAATCGGACCACTGTACCAAATGAAAATAAAATCAAAACTTGTGAGGGAGCCGCTATAAGTACCGCAAGAGCGCTGATAACTGCACGCTTAGAAGTTTCGAGATAAATTGTTTATTTAATGTTATGCACAGAATAGAATAAATTCACTCGCGAAGCGAACGGAATATTAAAGTAAATTAAGAAGGCGATTTATATGTTTTTATATATTCCCACTGTTGGGTTTACACGACAAACAAAATAAAAATCGGAGCGCTGAAAAAAACACGGCCGTTCACTTTGAAAGTACAGAACACGTTGGTAAAAAAAAAGTTAATTCAGTTATGTAATCAGTATTCATTGTTCAATTTAAAGAACACTGAAAAAAAAATTGTATTGCATTTTTGTAAAAACTGTAAAATTTTTACGTCTTTCTTTTTTATTTGCGATACTCGAATAGTAAGCAAATACTGTAAACGTTGAAATGTCTGTCTGTTCGTCTGTCTGTCTGTCCGTCTGTCCGCACAAACATCGAGATCTCGGGAACTATAAGAACTAGAGCCACCAAATTTTGCACACAGACTTCTATAAGCAAAGCGCAGATCAAGTTAGTTTCAAAACCTGACCACGCCCCTTTTCACGCCTACAAACCAGGGTCAACATTTTTAATGCTAGAGAAAAGTGGCCCTTATAAATGTTGTTTGTATTGAAAATATCTACCCAAATATCTAAAAATTTTGAAAATCTGGCCATTTTCAAGAAATTGTGTATACAAGTGCGGAAACATTTTTTGTTGCGCTTGAAAGTAGGCTAAACTTTTTTTTGAAGAGGGTGCTTAAAGTTGACTGCGCCCGAAAGTAGGCTACACTTTTTTTTTAAGAGGGCTAGCTAGCTGTTTTTAAAGAGGACAATGAGTATCGCCAATCTTATAGTCGGGAAACCCGACTATAGCGTTCTTTCTTGTTTTTGTTTTCAATTTCGTTTCGTTCCCCAACTCTATCAAATACATTGCAAAAATGTGTTGAGTTCGGACTCATCTTTAAGCTCAACCACATTTCAAAAGGATAAAATACTAATTTGTTCTACATGTCTAAATTTTTTTTTTTGCTATTTTTTTTATGGCGAGTATCCTATTTCAAAAAACGTTATACGCTTAAAGAAAGTTTCTTGTACATACATGCAAAAAGGTGGCAAAGACGACCTTCAAACTTATTTTTCACGAAACAGCGTTTTAAAGTCGGTGCCCCGATTTGGGAAACCGTGGGCAAGATTTTAGTGAATTTTTTTTTGCATATAGTTTAGAAAATATTTATCCAGTCAGTTGCTACAATTTATTTATTTTTTTTCGAATTTAGACTTTTTCGCCATTTTTTTTATCTTTATTTTTTTTTTGTATGACAATAAGGACACTTTTTTAGTTAATTTCTCGTTCTTATTCTTGAACAAGACTTTGCTATTGATAAGTCATGCTTTGAAAAACACAAACACAAACACAACTTATAAAGATACACGTATAAAACAGTTCATAGTTAGACAACAAGCCACATTAATAAAAACATATTAGCTAATTACCATTAATAATTACCTTCCATTTTTGGATTTTTGAATCTATTTTTTTAAACAAAACAACAAATACGCAAAGTTTGCCAATTTTTTGAGCCAATTTAACCACGTTGCAAAGTCTCTCAAGAATCTGACTTTGTTGCTGTGGCAAAACTACAGAGTTGCCACCCTAAAATTTTTAGAAAGCGGTTTTTTCCAAATAAAGATGGGCCATTCTTAAAAACTAATGAAGAAAATAAATAGGTTTATGCACCAAAATCGGGTTTTTTGCCTATAGTGCACCGCCCAAAGCAGCTCCACTTTTCCGAACATTTTTTACCCTATTTCTTTAAAACCAAATGATTTTTTTAAAGTCTTAGCTTTTTCTTAAACGAAACCTTTCAATCGTTAAAAAATTTTTTACAATCGGACTGTTATAAGTTCAGTGAACCTTGCGGCTGTGTACAAAAGTCTTTAGCACACTCTTTCCGGTGTTTATCATCACTACGTTAATGTACGCATGTTTGAATAGTATTTCCTTCCTGACCACAGGAAATGTGGGTTATGAGAACAGTTTCGGAATCAGCCACCACTTTTTTGGCTTCATAAAGCTTAAAGCTTAGTGCTTAAAAAGCTTTAAGGGTGCTTTGAGTATTTCTAAGGGTTGATTATGCTGAGTTTTCTTATTAGAAGTGAATTACACTATGACAACAAATAGGCATTTAATAATAAGTTTACTTATTTTGCGTTAACCAAAAATAAATGTATCAATAACACACAAATTAACGACTAAGAGTTACGGAAAGTAATGTAGCAACATATTCCATATCGAATAATGGTAAGACATCATTCCTCACCGTTTAAACCAAATTGATATTTTTTTTTATTAGATACGAAAGAAATGGAATTCCATAATAAGGGAAATCATAATTGACCAAAGTACCTTTAACAGGTTATGTTTATTATGTATAATATTATCAATTGTCATATTTGCAAACGCGTTACCACCAGTAATACGCGTAGGTAAGTAAAAGTAGATTTTTCCAAATACTTCAATTAAAAGTTATTATTGTTATTTCCAAAGGTGCCATATTTACGGAAGATGAACGTGAAAGCAGCATTGAGTCGGCATTTAAATACGCGATATACCGGATTAACAAGGAAAAAGCACTTCTTCCTAACACACAGCTTGTATACGATATTGAGTATGTGCCCCGCGATGACTCGTTTCGCACTACCAAAAAGGTTTGCCGGCAGTTGGAAGCAGGGGTTCAAGCAATCTTTGGTCCAACTGATCCTCTTCTTGCTGGTCATGTACAATCTATATGCGAGGCTTACGATATACCCCACATTGAAGTTCGGATTGATCTTGAATATAATTCTAAAGAATTTTCAATCAATTTGTATCCATCTCACACTCTCCTAACTCTTGCATATAGAGATATAATGGTATACTTAAACTGGACAAAGGTGGCGATTATTTATGAAGAAGATTACGGTAAATACTATTTTTAATTACTAATTTAATTCAATTAAACTAAACGGGATCTGGAAACTAAACTCCCTCGCTTTTTACATTATTTATTTAGCAATGCACTACGGAAATATTTATAAGTATTGATGTTGTGTGAATACACTTACGAAGTTGGCTGTCAAACCAGAACACTATTTATACAGAAAAGAAAGCTAATGCTGGGTTCCCCGAATATCATATTCCCGTTACTCTTTTTTTTTAGTGTTTCTTAATGTTTTTTTATTAATGGCTGGCTGTACAGACTTTAAAACAAGGAAGAACGCAATAGTCGGGTTTCCCGACTATCAGATTTGCGATACTCATTGCCCTCTAAAAAAAAAAAAAACAAGAAAAAACGCTAGAGTCGCCAGCCCTCCACCTTTAAAAAAGTGTAGCCTGCTTTTAGGCACAATTAATTTTTAACACACTTGTGTACACAATTTTTGATAATGGCCAGATTTTCAAAATTTTAAAATTTCAAAATAGACAACTGTGTAGATATTTTCAATACAAACAACATTTATTCAGGCCACTTTTCTCTAGTACTAAAAATTTGGGCACCACAGAGTTTCGCGGTTTGTGGGCGTTAAAAGGGGCGTGGTCGGGTTTTGAAAAAAACTTGATCTACGTGAGGTATATAGAATTCCGTGTGCAAAATTTGGTGGCTTTAGCTTTTATGGTTCCCGAGATCTAGGAGCTCATACGGACGGACGGACGGACGGACGGACGGACGGACATTTCAACTTTTACAGTATTTGCTTACTCTTCGAGTATCGCAAATAATTACATACAAACAAATAAACAAAGGTTTGTTACAACGACAATGGTTAACATGCTGTGGGTCGAGTTTTTTGGTACAATCCGGGATGTCACAGAAATCTCCGATGGTTTTGGGGACAGCTGGCTTACAAATTTCGGAAAAAACCCGACGGTGCTACAGAAACCTTCTCAACTCGGTTGTCTTCCTAATTTTATTCTGCATTTATTGGTTACACAAGTAACTAACAAAACCCTGCACATAAAACGTAACAAATATAATAATTCATCATTTTGAAAAAAATTCAAAACGATGGTGTCCTTCTTTACTTTTTATACTTTCCCTTAGAAATATTTAAATCAAACTAAATACATTTTACTACAAATTTATTAGCATATTCATACAATTTGTGTTCTTTTTTAAAAGAAAGAAATACCACCTGTTGACATGCTGTAGTAATTGCTATAAACAAAACATAGCGTATAATTTGATATACAATTCGATAATGAAAATTACTCCAAAGCTTGGGATTTTCCGTTCTGAGCAAAATGGCACTGTGTTTTTTTGCTGGCTTAAGCATAGGTAATTTTTCACGAGACGGTTTTGTGAAAGGCGTTATTTAAAAAGTAAAGCCTTTACAATATAAAAAATAAAGAGTTAAAATCTCTCAAGATCTCCTACTCTTGTTACAAGACCACATTTTGGCCTCATTTTTGACAAAGTTGCTCTTAGTCTCTGAATATTATCAACGGATCCGTGTGAGATATCTTTCTTTTTAACTTTTGTTTTATCGATAATCTTAAATTATATTTCCTTTAAAAAAATAAAAAATTTTTACACAAAAATTTTTTTTAAATAAAAACAATTTCGTGTGAAAAACGTTTTCCGAAATTTGTGGCTTAAAGTTTTCGGTTGGCATCATGCGCATCTCACACCGTCCTGAACGACTTTTATATGAAAATATTCGAAGAGTAAGCAAAAACTATGAACGTTGCAAATGTCTGTCTGTCGGTCCCTCCGTACGAACGTCGAGATTTCGGGAACCATAAGAGCTAAAGCCACCAAACTTGCACACACCCATCTCTATACGCCATGCCCCCAAACAGCGAAACTCTGTAGTGACCACATTTTTAATGCTGAAGAAAATGTTGTTTGCATTGAAACTATTTACACATATATCTAAAAATTTTGAAAATCTTGCCAGTTTTAAGAAATTGTGTGTACAAGTGCGTTAAAAATTTCTTGCGCTTGAAAGCAGGCTACACTTATTTTTAAGAGGGTTAGCGACTGTAGCTTTTTTTCTTGTTTTGTTTTTTTTTTAAGAGGGCAATGAGTATCGCAAATCTGATAGTCGGGAAACCCGACTATATCGTTCTTTCTTGTTTTTGTATTTAATGTTGAAGAACAGTTTTTTTTTTTTTTTTTTTTTCCTTATATTTGTATATTGAACCTTCTCTAGAAGAGCCTTACAATAAGTATTCAAATCTAACCTATACAGTAATTGTGAAAAATATATCATAAGATTAGACTGAATTATTAATCCACGGGACGGAACAACTGTATGCTGCGTGTGTTCTTTTATTACTAAATATGTTTATAGCTAAAATGGGTGAATTATGCTAATAACATTGCTATGGTAAGTGTTCGGTGTACGTAATGGTGACATCAAAATGATAACATTATTTATGTACCTACGTTAAATGTTCAAATTCATATAGACTTCAGTTAATTTTCTATATCCTCGGCCCCGCCAAGAACAGACTTTATCTCGAGTGGATAAAGTAGTTGTATGGGTCGTCGCAATATTTGCTGATTCTTTAGGCGTACGTCGCAAGCTCTGGTGCTCACGCCCAACGTATTTTCCCACAATTACTCCTAGCTTCCACAGCAACCTTGGTTGATGATCATCTTGTACAAGAACGACTTCACCCTCGCTTAGACTTTTGGCTGCTTGTGACCTGTTGAAATGAATAGAACGTAATTGCATTAAGTACTCGTTCCGCCATCTCCTCATGTAGCGCTGTATCAGTTGCGCTCTTGCTTTCCATATTTCGGAAATGCTACTACCATCCGTTTGAAATGTTTCGCCACTCAAAGTGCGGCATTCTCCCATGAAATGTGCCGCCGTAAGTGGCTCTAGATCTTCAGAATCGCTGCTGACCTATGTGAGTGGTCTTTGGTTTACCACACTTTTGACTTCGACCAACAATGTTTGATTAACATCCATGCTCAGTTTGGCCCTTCCGATTGTGGCCTTTAGGCAGCTCTTAACTGTTCGTACAAGTCGCTCCCAAAATCCGCCCCACCAGGCAGCTGATTCGGGAATAAATTTCCATGCGATTCGCCTTTCTGCTGCGAACTTTCGTATTTTTGGGGCATTCATAAGTTTTTCCAATTTCTGTAACTCCAAACTCGCTCGCTTAAATGTCTTGGCATTGTCCGATATGATAACTCGAACCTCTCCTCTTCTTCCAATAAAACGCCTTAAAGCGTTGATGCTAGTCTCCACTTTCATGTCTGTGACCAACTCCAAATACACCCCGCGAATTGCAGCACATTTAAATAGCATGATGTATACTTTGCGCTTCGTGTTTAGGTCGCTCAACACGTATAGTGGACCCGCAAAATCTAGACCTTTCATCTCAAACGGCTTGCTTGTAACCAGCCGTTCGATTGGTTAGTTTGTCCAGGGCTTGTTTCCGTTTTTACCATGGAATCGTTTGCATGAAACGCTCTGTACTTTCAAAGTGAACGGCCGTGTTTTTTTCTGCGCTCCGATTTTTACCTATTTATCGTGTAAACCCAACGGTGGGAATAAATAAAAACATAAAAATCGCCTTTTTAATTAATATACTTTAATATTCCGTTCGCTTCGCGAGTGAATCTTGTCTATTCTGTGCATAACAATAAATTAATCAATTTAAACTTTTAGTTTCGCTTGTGTTTTTGTTGTTGCATTCTATTTTGTCTTTCTTTTGTGCTTTATCCGTCCCACGCAGGGCCAATCGCTATTGTTGTTTTTGCATGCACATCAATTGCATTGCACTGCGCTCTCTCTCTCTCTTTATCTCGCTCTCTATATCGAAACTTCTTATCGGGTAGTTATCTGCGCTCGCTCTTGCAGTAATTTTAGCTGCTCGCTCAAAAGTTTCGATTTCATTTCATTTGGTACAGTGGTCCGATTAGTCAAAATTATGGACACATTTTTTGTCTGTGTTGATAAAAAATGCCAGAAGGCAATCAAGGCTGACCAGCCTAAAATGACTTGTTGGCTATGTGAAAAAATGGTGCACACCAAGTGCGCTGGTTTTACTGGCCGAACAAGTGATGACCTAAGTAAGGGTAAAAATTTGCAGTTTTGTTGTGACGCCTGTCTCGAGGTTGCGAACGAGATGAAATTGTTCATGCGCCAAACTAAAGGCGGCTTGAAGGGGCTGATCACCTGTTTTGCCGGAGCTAGAGATAGTTTTCGCAAGGCAGATGATCTGCTCCAAGCTCTGGACACTCAATTTAATAGTATAAAACTATTAGAGGAGTCTCCAAAGCGCAAAAAAGCCGCTGGTGGTAGGCCAAAGGGGAACACCCCGCAGCCTCCGTCAGGTGACCAGCAGAGCACTCCCGTGGATCAGCAGCCGAACTCAGCAACCGCTCAAATGTTGCTAAGATCGGCAGCCCGATCAATCCACAGCGGAGTGTATGCAAACAGGAGATCCAGAAAATTCCGATTTGTCCGTAGTGGTTTCACAGTTGGTGAATTCACCTAACCTAGTAAACATACCGCCACAAGGGGATATTGAGTCCGGACTACCGGGCATAGGTGGTTCTGCAGACGCACAACCTGCACCACCTAAAGCTCTTTCAGTGGTTCCACTAAAGAAACAAATATTTGTTTCACGGCTTTCCCCTGATCAAACATCTTCTGATGTACTGTCTTATATACAAGACAATTCAAAAGCCGAAAACGTTAAGGTGGAAAAATTCAACTTCTCTTATGCTAGGGATATTTCATCTTTCAAGATCACTGTCCCACCCGAGTACTTTGCTACCATAAGCTCTGCCAAATTTTGGCCGGACAATTTGGTGGTAAAGGAGTTCGAAGCTAAGAAAAAAGAAAAGGCGCCACGGGAATAAGACTTCCCAGTCGTGGCCAGACCATTGTGCCATCTTCCTCTTCTACTTCTTCTTCAAAAAACTAACTAAAAACCTCCTTCTTTCCTATCAAAATGCAAGAGGCTTGCGTAGCAAGCTAACTAAATTGTATTCTGATAGCTTTTCATTTGCATCCCATGTTATTGTGTTTACAGAAACCTGGTTAAAGCCGGAGATTCTTAGCTCCGAAGTTTTTCCCGGTAAGTACACAATATATAGGCTTGACCGTCCTTCCAAACGGGGAGGTGGAGTTTTAATTGCCGTGGACTCCAACCTCACGTCGGAAGAGGTATGTGTTGAGGAATTTAATAACATTGAATTTATTTGTACAAAGCTGACCCTTCCGGGAAAGTTTATATATATCACTTGCTCCTATGTTCCGCCGTCTTCTGAACTCCAAGAATACTTAAATCATCTTTCTGCGATACAGTCCGTTTCAAATAGGCTGTCCGATAGGGATCAGTTATTAGTTCTAGGTGATTTCAACATACCTGGAGCTACGTGGTCCACAGATGAAAAATCAAATGTCTTACTACCTATTGCACAACATGACTTTATTGACGGCTTGCTTGATATATCTTTGAGTCAAGTAAACCATGTTCGAAACTCACTAGGCCGCTTACTGGATTTGTGCTTTGTCTCGAATCCTGAAGCCGTGTTTCTATCCAGGGTACCACCACTTACGCAACCTGAAGATCCATATCATCCTACTTTCGATGTGACAGTCGACACGGGTATCGTGATAGAAGAAAAATCAGAAAAGTCAACTAAACGAATACATTGTTTTCGTAAGGCAGACTTTTCTAGGCTTAATAACTTTATATCTGGCTTCAATTGGTCCGATCTCTACTCATGCAATAACATGGCTGATGCCATAAAAATTTTTTATACTGCAATTAAATCATTTTTTAAATCTTGTGTTCCGATGTACTATCCGTCAATCTCCAGTAAACCACCTTGGTTTAGTAAAGAGTTGTCACACCTAAGAAATGTTAAGTCCAGACTTTACAGGAAATATAAAGACTCCGGTTCTCAATCTGTTTTTTCAAAATATCTAAGTGCTCGGTCAAAATTTACCGTGCTTAACGCGCAGTGCTATACAAATTATTTAAATCGTTGTAAGGTCCAGTTCTCGCAGGACCCGAAACAGTTTTATAACTTTGTTAACACCAAGCGTAAATCTACTTCTTATCCTTCCTCGCTTTATTTTGAAAACATGACGGCTACCACAGATCAGGCAATAGCCGATCTTTATGCCCAGTTTTTTCAAACGACTTATACTAATTCAGCACATCCAATAGAGCCTTATTCTTACACCATGTCCACGTCGAACCTTATATTCAGTCCTACTATAAACGAAAGCTCTTTATTTTTGGATCTTCAACGTGTTAAGCCTGTTTACTCTCCAGGTCCCGACGGAATTCCTGGCTGCGTGCTTAGGAATTGCGCGGAAGCCCTGTGCAAACCCCTTCTCAAATTGTTCACCTTATCTTTAGAAACCTCCCAATTTCCCCTTATTTGGAAGGAGTCATTTGTTATTCCTCTCCACAAAAAAGGTAACAAATCGGATGCCAGCAATTATAGAGGTATCTCTAAGTTGTCGGCTATTCCCAAACTTTTCGAAAATATCATTACTCCCCATTTGCAGCACCTTTGTAGGTCAGTTATATCTCCGTGTCAACACGGATTTATGAAAAGAAGATCAACAACTACTAACCTTTTGGAGCTCACCTCATTCGTGATAAAGGGCTTTAAAAGTAGCTTTCAAACAGATGTCATTTACACTGACTTTAGTAAAGCATTTGACTCTGTAAATCACTCACTTTTAGTTCGGAAACTTGACTTGTTAGGGTTTCCAATTGATCTTCTTAGATGGATTTTAAGTTATCTGAATGGCAGGACACAAAGAGTCCTTTTTAAAAATTCTCTTTCTGGTCTTCTCCGAGTTACTTCCGGCGTCCCACAAGGTAGTCACCTTGGTCCGCTTCTTTTTACTTTATTTATTAACGACCTCCCATTAATTATAAATCATTCTCGCGTACTTATGTACGCAGATGATGTTAAGTTATGCCTGCAGTACAAGGATATTTCCAGCCATTCTGACTTACAATCCGATCTAAACAATTTTCAAAACTGGTGCCGTGATAATTTACTAAATTTAAACGGGTCTAAGTGCAAGTTGATGACTTTTTGCCGAGTCAATCCAAAACTTGCAACTTACTCACTAAGTGGGAAATCTTTGGATAGAATAGGTTAGGTTAGGTTAGACCGGCCGGCTCCTTTTGGGGAGCCGCACATAGACCAGTTTGGTCCTTAGTGGTACCGGGAGTTGTGAGATCTCTGGACCGAGTTAACTATTGACGTCCTGCGGTATGCGAGTTTGTTTGGCAAAGGCCAAGAGCGTTTTGTATCCGAGTTGACTCGCTTCCTCAGGCGATGTCAGCCATGGTTTTCCGAAGTAACGCTGTCTTTGTGCTGCAAGTGCCGGGCAGCTGCAGAGAAGGTGCTCCAGCGATTCTTTGGCACCTGGTTCACTGCATTTCCTACATCTGTCGTCTGTCAGCACACCCAGCTTTTTCGCGTGAGCCGCAACTAGGCAGTGGCCTGTTAAGAGGCCAACTAGTAGCCTGCAGTCCGGTCTCCGAAGCTGGAGTAGGTGCTGGGTAAGTTTTATGTTGTATTTCGTGCACATCTTCCTTGAGAACTTGCAGTCGGTGGTGTTCCTCCACCGTTGATCTGCAGTATATTGTGCATCCATCTCCATTTGGAGGTGTATTGTTCGCAGAGGGGGGTGGTATGTCTTCAAGGATCATATTTACTCCTCTTGCTCCCTCTTTGGCTAGATCGTCTGCCATCTCATTGCCTTCATGGCCTTGATGGCTAGGTATCCAAAAGATTTGAACTCTTCTCGAGATACTCAGTGAATCCAGTGCTTCCCTGCTCGATAGAACGCTTTTTGAGCTTATCGTGCGAGCTTGCAGAGCTTTTATTGCTGCTTGACTGTCGACGAATATGTTGATGTCTTTACTTGATCCCGACTGCTGTGCCGCTTCTGCGGCTTTCCTTATGGCAACTATTTCTGCCTGGAAGATGCTGCAGTTGTCTGGGAGTTTGTAAGAGAGCTCCAGTTGAGGATTGGGGCAGTACACCGCTGCCCCAACTCCTTCTTCCATTTTTGATCCGTCTGTATAGATGTTCATCGTATCCTGATCCTTCCCCGAACGCCACTCGTCGGGCTTCAGGAACGTCGGAGTTTGATTGAAGTTGTTTTTTGGGGTGATGTAGTCTGTGTTGACTAGCATATTCCTTGCAATTCTACTGTGTCCGTAGGTTCTTGCAACTAGGTTGCCTGTTGAGCAAAGACGTTGTGCTGTCTTTTGCGCTACGAGGCGTGCCTGAATGTCCAAAGGGTTGACACTCAGTATTGTTTGTAGAGCTTTAGTTGGAGTTGATCTTACCGCTCCCGTGATGCACATGAGTGCATGCCTCTGCGGTTTCTCCATCAACTTTAGGTAAGTGGATTTTTCGGTCGCTTGCCACCATACCAGCACGCCGTAGAGCAGTATGGGTCGCACAACTGAGATGAAGATCCAATGCATCAGTCTGGGTGATAGGCCCCATGTGCAACTCAGCATCTTTTGAGATGCATAGAGAGCATTGGTGGCCTTTTTCACCCTTTCCTCCACATTGGGCTTCCAACTCAGCTTGCTGTCCAATACTGTTCCTAGATATTTGATACTTCCTTTTGGTATCAGCGGTGTTGTTTTGATTTTTGGCGGAGTCCATCGAGGCACCTTGTACCTCTTTGTGAAGAGGATGAGGTCCGTCTTGTCCGCATTGATACTTAGTCCGGCGTCCGTGGCCCACATAAGTATCTCATTTAGAGTGTTTTCCATGACAGAGCTGATTGTCGATGGACATTTGCCTACGATAATTATCCCTATGTCGTCCGCATAGGCAGTTATCTTCGGGGCTTTGTTTCTGAATTTTTTAAGTAGGTCGTTGACCACAAGGTTCCACAGCAGAGGCGATAGCACTCCTCCTTGGGGTGTGCCTCTTTTAGCCTCCTTGTTTACCCTTGTGGTCCCCCATTCTGCGTGTATCCTCCTGCAGCTCAGTAGATTGAAAATCCAGGAGTCTACCGCTTCGTGGATTGCCGTAGCTCTTAGGCTTTGCATTATTGCTGCGGTCGACACATTGTTAAATGCGCCCGAGATGTCTAGGAAGGCGCCTAGCGCATATTCTTTGTAGTGCAGTGCTTTCTCTATCGTGCTTACTAGCGCATGAAGAGCTGTTTCCACTGACTTCCCTTTCGTATAGGCGTGTTGATTTGGTTCCATGTGAGAGTTGATCTTCTCTCTTATGTGGAGGTCCAAAAGTTTTTCAAGTGTTTTGAGTAGGAATGAGGTGAGGCTTATAGGCCTGTAGTCTTTCGGAAGCACATGGCTGCATTTTCCTGCCTTCGGCAGAAACACAACTCGTGCTGTCCTCCATTCTACTGGCACATATCCTTCCGTCAAGCATCCTGTGTATATAGATCTAAGCCATGGAGTGATCTCTTTTTTGACCTTCTGCAACATGGCTGGAAATATGCCATCGAGGCCCGGGGATTTATGGCCATCGAACGAGTCGATTGCCCACATGATCCGTTCATCGGATATGATGCCCTCGGGTGCGTCGTGCCTTGTGTTGTACTGAGGCGTTGGTGTGTTAGTGTTGACTTCAGTACAGCCCGGGAAGTGCGCCTCCATGAGCGCGTTTGCCGCTTCCTTGCTGTTTTCCGTCCATCGTCCGTCTTCCGTTTTTAGTTGGCTTTGAACCATCGGCCTGCCTGCTAAAAGTTTCCTCAACCTTGCAGTATCAGAAGTCTTTTCCAGGCTCGTGCAGAAGGCTTGCCATGATGCTTTTTTGGCTTTCCGTACTTGTTTTTTGAAGTTGCTGAGCCTTAGCTTGTATTCTTCCCATACAATTCCTTCGTCTGCTAGTTTTGCTAGCTTGAAGAGTTCTTGTACTTCGTTTCTTTCTTTCTTGAGCTCTGAGGTCCACCAGGGGTCCCGGTGTCTTCTTTTGCTGTGTGATGGCTTGCAGGCTTTATGAAATGCCTGTATGAGGTTGGTGTTGAGTGTCCTTAGAGACTTTTCGATATCATCTGTTGATGATATCTTTGGTGGTCTCGATAGGTTCCTCTTAATCGTTTCCTGGAATAGGGCCCAGTTAGTGTTCCGGGTGTTCCTAAACACGGTTTTTCCTTTGTTGAACTCAAAGTTGATTCGAAATTCTAGGTACCTGTGGTCTGAGAAGGAGTGTCTACTTAGGACTCTCCATTGCGTGATAAGGGTGTTTGCATCTGATGCGAGTGTTAGGTCTAAGACATTGGATGAGGTGGGTCCTATATAAGTAGGTTCCTCTCCCTCATTTGCTATCTTAAGATTAGTGTTTAATATAAAGTCTAGTAAGGACTCACCTCTATCGTTTACATCCTTACTTCCCCATACCGTGTGGTGTGCGTTTGCGTCGGTGCCGATTATGAGGGGCTGCTTTTTGAGCTCCGTCTCCCTCACCAGCCGCTGTAGTTCTTGGGGGGGCGCTTCGGTGTCATGCGCCATGTAGCAGGACGCTATCAGGACAGGCTCGTCCTTGTTGCCTTCCAGCGCCACTACTGTTAGATCGTCAGTGCTGTAATTAGACATTAAGTAAGCATAGATACCCTTCCGTACCAGGATTGCAGTTCTGGCTCTACTTACTGTTGTCGGGTAGAAGATAGTGTAGTTTTGTGACCTTAGCCCTGAGACCTTGTTCCCCGACGCGATCCAAGGCTCTTGAACTAAGGCCACATCGACAGGCCCTTCCTCTAAGGATAGCAGGAGCTCTGCCGAGGCCAACTTGCTTTTATGCAAGTTGATTTGCAGGACCCTCAACTGCACCTGCATCGCTGCTGCTGTTGTCCTTCTCCTGGGACGGGAGGACTACTAGCGTCCTGTCACCGTCCCCTTCGTCTTCTTCCAACTCCAGGCTGCTGGCGGCTTCCGTGACCTCGGCTATGCCAAGGTCCTTCTCAACCTCTCCCGCAGACAGAGTGTTCTGGTTGCCGTCTTCGGGGTGGCGCTTCTTGAGGCGCAGGTACACACTCCCCACGCCCCAGGCCATCTTCCCGAACCTGGGGTACAAGATGTCCTCCGACTCCTTGGTGATCTGAATGACCATCTGTTGCCCCTTGCTCTCCGGTTTGCCGACGTGGATCACCTTCCAGTCCTCAGTGGGAACATCTTTGTTCTGCCACCGGAAGAGCTGGAGCGCCTGATCCTGCGTGACGACCCGTGGCAGGAACACCTTCGCCTTTGGCACGGACGGAATGCAAGTTCTATCCACTACCTCCAGCTTGGCGCCCTCCCACGGAGCGTCTAACGCGGCCACGACGCCAGTTACCCACTTCAGCGTGTAATCGTCCTTACAGCTTAGGATTTTTACCCCGTTGAGCCACCCTGCTCCGTCGAACGAGACGGACGGGGCGTCTGGCACACACATCTGCTTCAGAAGCTCGTCGAACACTGCCGCCTCTACCTTCTTCCAGTGCTCGGGCTTCATTTGGCCGTTGGGGTCGCCGCGGTCGATGAGCGCCACGATCAGGTGCTGCTTCACCACATCGCTCGCCGTCGCCTTCTTGGGCTGTGTTGATCGCTGCCGAGGTCGTTTGCTCTCTGGCATCTCCGACTTCTCGGCCTCCGTGGAGCGCTGGCGTTTGGCGGCCAGCTGTTCCTCCACTTTGTTAGCGTACCCCTCCTTCTGGGCGTCCATGTGGGGCCTCTGGGCGTAGTGTGCCCGGCCCTCCTTGATCTTCTCGTCAGCCCACTTTAGCTTGTTCCTCTCCTCGGGGGTGAGGGCGCTTGTGCTGCTGAGCCGGGCGCGTATCTTCAGCGCCGCCTTGTACTGAGCCTTAGCCTTCATACCCTCCTTGGTCCGCTTGAGTCCTACCTTACTAGAGGTATTGGGCCTCTCACGGACCGGAGAGCTCAGAAGCTTCTCTTCCAACTCCGAGGTGAGGCTTTCGCAGTCGGATTCTTTATCCTTGACCGCCGCCTCTCTCCACATCTTCCTCGGGTTGTGTGCGTTGGCAGTAGCTGTGCCGCCTCCCAGGCCTGCTCCCGCCTGGGTGGAGGTTTGAGGGTTCGTTACTCCCTCCGGATTTTTTGGTTCCGTAACCGTGCTTTCGAATGCTTTTGTTTTTGGTTTTGTTTGATTTTTATTTATTTCCATTTTTGATCCCACGAGTGTAGGGGAAGGGGTTAGTCCGTCGGGATAGAGCCCCAATTATCCCGATAAGGCCTGTATACAACCGGAGGCAGCCAAGTGTCCGGAGGCCACCGTTAGACGACACACTTACGTAGTGCCATTCGTCACTAGGCACGGTACAGATAACACCTGCGATTACGGGTGTTATCGAGTTGTCCTCTCTAGATCCGCCATATTTAGTTAGTAGCAGAGGCACCTCGAGCAGGGTGTGACTCTTCGCCACGTATGGACGGTCTACAACGCGGGGAAGCAAGTTCCCTTTGCCGCTGGGCAACTGTGCCCTTGCCTCCTTTGGATAGAATAACTATGGTTGACGACCTTGGCGTCCTTTTGGACCCAAAACTTAAGTTTACTGATCACATTTCGTCCATGGTTAATAAAGCCAGAGGAGTGCTTGGTTTTATTAAAAGATGGTCGAAGGAATTTGACGATCCCTACGTCACTAAGACCTTATTTACTTCGCTAGTCCGTCCGATTCTAGAGTATGGGTCTCCCGTCTGGAGTCCCCAATACGGAGTACATATAGATCGCATTGAATCTGTTCAAAAAAACTTTTTAATTTTTGCTTTACGGCGCCTCAACTGGGATGCAAACCTTAACTTACCTTCTTATTCTAGCAGATTACTTTTAATTAATTTACCCTCCCTAGCTAACCGTAGAACGATGCTTGGTACTATTTTTATTTATAATCTTATTCGTGGTGATATTGACAGTGCCGACTTGGTTGGTCGGCTTAACTTTTCTGTGCCAAGTAGATTAACTAGAAATTATATACCCTTAATATTAAACCATTGTAGATCTAACTATGACTTGCATGAGCCTTTCAGAGTATTATGTTCTGACTATAATAGACTTTATCCTATAATCTCAAATTCTGACTCTCTGCCGCTCTTAAAACGACTTATACTAACTTCGTTATCACAAAATTAGATCCTACTTTTTTCCTCGGACTTTGCCTATACTTTCATAACTCGCGTCTATCTTCTCGCGAATCGTGCCGTACGATACACGGCTGCGCCCCCCGGTCGGTTGGGCGGGTAAGAGGGCCGTGGGACTACGCGCGAATTTTATAAAAAAAAAAAAAAAAAAAAAAAAAAATATGACACAGCACTTGAGTATACTCTTGATGAGCTGTCGACCTCGTATTATCCAAAATCTCTTAGCTCTGAAAAATAAGAGTTTTTTGGCAGTAAAATTGAGCTAGCTAATTCCCCAAATTCGCTTTTTTTTTTTTAGGATAACACACTTATTATTACATTAATCAACCAAATTAATGGTTATAAAATGTAGAGACTAACAATAGTAAAAATATTAACATGGAAGCATGACATGGAAATGGTTAGCTCCCTAACATAGGGAACGAAAAGTGACAATCAATAATGTACTTATTAGGGAAGGACTCTCGTTCTCTGCCGTCCTCCTATCCACAAGTCTCCTGGGTGTCGTCTTTGGAGCCTTCTTCTAGTCCTCGGTGTTGCCAATGAAGCAGCTAGTTGGTTTACATGGACTCGAAGCCGTTCATTATACCGACTCGAGTGCCGATTAATTTGCTCTCTCACGGTGGGAATGTGAAGGTCCTTTGTAATGTCCTCGTTCCTAACATACCACGGCGCATTAGTGATTGTGCGCAACGCTCGGTTTTGTATCCTTTGCATGCGCATGATGTCCGAGTCAGACGCCGTACCCCATATCTGGATGCAATAGGTCATTGAAGGGACCACTATTGCCTTGTACAGAAGTACTTTGTTACTTAGACTTAGTTGACTCCCTCCTCTGAGCACCCAATTGAGCTTCCTAAGCTTATTCCGACATGTGGCTGCAATTTTGGTGATGTGCTGCCTCCTTGTGAGCCGCTTGTCAAGGATGAGACCCAGGTACTGTGCCTGAGGAGCTTGAGGGATGAGCGTGTCCTGGAAAAAAAAAATTCGCTATAAAGTATACATCCGTTTATCCTTATAATTCCATCACTCATACAAGGATTTAAGGTAATAACCATAGATTGTTTGGGAACACTTTTATCCCTTTCCAACGCTGCTAATTCAGCTCCAAATTCCTTTTGCTGTACATATTGTATCCAATCCTCGAAGGTCTTCCGCAGTTATTTCTTGAATATCCTTATTGCTTATGTTACGCTTATCCTTGATACGCTGTATAAAGGGTGAGTTAAACTCGGGGGTGTGAGTGAGAGTTAGGTTAATTAAAATGAAGGCAATTTTAATTAATTCCCTAGGCTCGACAGTCCAAAAATTCGCCAACAGACCTACCCATTATCATGAGCGGAAGAGACCAGAAGGTCTTTCCGGTATTGGAGCGTTAAGAAAAAAACGCTCAAGTTTTTCTGGAGCGACAAGGAAAAAAACGCGACAACGGGTGGTTTGAGCTGCCTCAGTGATCGTGCAGCTGCCTAGCGAGGCTATGTAATTGGTCGGGGTCCCTATGTAAAATCGTAAAAATGCAAGCAGAGGCGAGAGTTCGGCCAGAAATGCCAATTTAGTGGTTTAGTGAGCTGTCGAAAATAGAAAAGTGCGAAAATAGAGCCCAACGCTGTGGCCCAAAGTTTGAAGAAAGAGATTAACCTCGAAAATGTTCATTGGCTGCCAGCAACCCGAATTTAGTAAAAAAGGCAAGAGAAAATCGCCAAAAAGGGAGAAAAAACCCAAGAAAATTAATGTTAAGTTAATATTTAGTTAATTCATTTTTTTTTTTTTTTATGAGTTTTTAAAGGTTAAATAGTGAGCTCGGCAAATCATGTAAAAATCAGCCGAAAAGCAAAAAAAGAGGAAGTGGCAAAAATGGTGCAAAAAGAGTAATCTCTGTGTTTTTTTGTGAGTTTTTTTGGTTTGAGTGATTTTGTGTTCGCCTCTGCTCCGCGAGTCTCAGAAAAAAATAAGAAAAAACAAATACCCATGAAAAAGTGGTAGAACATATTTTTTTGCCCCACAAAAACATAAAATTTTCCAGCTCTACAGGTCCAGTCGGAAAGCGCTTTCATCGATGGATCTGGCGAAAGAAATGGTGAGCTCAAAACAAATTTAAGTACTTTGGTCCCCAAAAGTTATTATTCCCAAGAAAGTTGTAATTTAAATGGAAAGGAGCAAATATTATGCCTAAAACTCTCAAACGAAATTCTAATATAAACAGCAGAAAGTTAGGCAAAAGTAAAAATAAATTTAAAGTAATAATTCAAACGCAGAAGGAAAACACTTAAAGATTTTTCTCACTACTTTTTCCCACTCAATTTTTCTGTCCTCTGTTTTATCTGATTGTTCTGAGTGTTATAATGTCGAGTTTGTCAAGCACAAAAAACTATAAAATTATTAAGAAATTGTCCTATTACATTTTCATAAATATTTTACCCACTTTAAAATTAATTTTACGTTTAAGTCATGGCATATTTATATTTTTTTCTTTAGTTTTTAAATAAAATATTATAATGTTTTAAATTTTACTAAATTTGTCCCGGCTGACACGATCCTGGGAAACTTTTGAACACCCAAGGGGCCGCTCAAGGGAATTATTCAATCATGGCACTAGACCGGCCAAAGGAAGGGCGGGCGATCAGATCTCGAGTCACCTGAGATTTGTGAGTGTTCAGAGGGCATTGACAAGTGCAATGCTCTATCTTTTCTGTCTCTTTGTTTTTTTCTTTAATGTTTCTTGGCTAAAATGGATTGTATTTTGTCCCCTTGTTTTTTTGTTTTGGCATATCGATACACGCAAATATTTTTGAATTAAATAATGGAAAAAGGCGAATTCGAGAGAGAGGTAGCAAGACCACCAACCCCCTTGCCAACGAGCCGTAGCCGGAGAACATTTTTTGCGTGTGCACCTCTCTCCCAGCTAACATCTCGCCTGAATATAAGAAATAATTGTTCGTTACACTCGTTAGGTAAAGTGGCGACTTTTTTTTTTTAATTATTTTTTTTTTTTTTTTTTTTTTTTTTTTTTTTTTTTTTTTTTTTTTAATTTTTTTTTTTTTTTTTTTTTTTTTTTTTTTTTTTTTATATAAAAAATAATTTTTAAAAATTTTTAATATATTTAAAAATTTTAAATTTTTTTTTATTTTTTTTTTAATTTTTTTTTTTTTTTTTTTTTTTTTTTAAAATTTTTTTAAATTTAAATTTTTTAGTTTTATTTTTTTTTTTTTTTTTTTTTTTTAAATTTTTTTAAAATTTTATATTTTTTTTTTTTTTTTTTTTTTTATAAATAAAAAAAAATTTTTTTAATTTTTTTTTTTTTTTTTTTTTTTTTTTTTTTAATTTAAAAAAAAATTTTTTTTTTTTTTTTTTTTTTTTTAAAAAAAAAAAAAAAAATATTTAAAAATTTGGAAAAAAAATTTTAATAAAAAAATAATATTTTTTTAAAAAAAATTTTTTTTTTTTTTTTTTTTTTTTTTTTCCCCTTTTTTCCCCCTTTTTTTCTTTTTTAAGGCCTGTTATCGGCCAGCTGCTGCTGCACGCCGATAGCCAAGGGGGCCCGAATCGCCAAAGCTCAGATCCTACGAGCTTCTTCGCCTCTATACCCCTGGTCAAGAGGTCCGCTGGGTTGGTTGTTCCTTCACAGTGATGCCAATCATAAACATTGGTTATTTGGTTGATCTCGCTGACC
This sequence comes from Drosophila oshimai, assembly GCA_018150695.1. Lineage (NCBI taxonomy): Eukaryota > Metazoa > Arthropoda > Insecta > Diptera > Drosophilidae > Drosophila > Drosophila oshimai. Next base: position 603,779 of record JAECWM010000268.1, on the reverse strand, counting down.
ATGGCCTGAGTATACTGCTTCGGTCGCTTGCCATCACCTGCGATCCAGTTGAGAACGATGCTGGAATCTGTCCACATAAAAACTCTTTTTATTTGCGATACTCGAAGAGTAAGCAAATACTGTAAACGATCAAATGTCTGTCTGTCCGTCCGTCCGTCCGTCCGTCCGTCCGTCCGTCCGTCCGTCCGTCCGTCCGTCCGCACAAACATCGAGATCTCGGGAACTATAAGAGCTAGAGCCACCAAATTTTGCACACAGACTTCTATAAGCAAGGCGCAGATCAAGTTTGTTTCAAAACCTGGCCACGCCCCTTTGTACGCCCACAAACCGCGAAAATCTGTGGCGCTCTGATTTTGTATGCAATCGTTATGGTTTTAAAAGAAGTATAATGATATGTGCACTGTCTAACTACATTCCGAACCATTTTTTCCTCTAATAAATAATAAAGAAGTTATAGAATATTTCGGTATGCCTTAAATTTAGTCTACATACATACTTTACATACACACTTGTAAGACTTTCAGTACGTGGCAACCTGGCAATAGGTGGCGCTAGTTTGATGCCTTGGGTAATATACATATGTAAATGTATAAAGACAAGTTGAAAATTATTATTGCGCCCGAAAGTAGGCTAAATTTTTTTTTGAAAAGGCGCTAAAAATTGATTGCACTCGAAAGTAGGCTACACTTTTTTGAAGAGGGCTAGCTAGCTGTTTTTAAAGAGGGCAATGAGTATCGCAAATCTTATAGTCGGGAAACCCGACTATAGCGTTATTTCTTGTTATTAATAAATTCATTTCAGCCAAAAGATACTTAGCCAATCTGGCGGCCACTAGTGCAGCGGTCAGTTCCAGCCTAGGCAATGTGTGTGAATTCCCCTTCTTTATGGGGCTCACTCTGTTTTTAGAGCATATAAACGAAATGTTTATACCGCTCTCGCTGTCAATCTCTCGGATGTATGCCACTGCTCCATATGCCGCTGGGATTGCATCTGCGAATACATGTAATTCTAGAATCGTAGAATTTTATACAGCTAGACGTCGCTGTATTTTGAAGTCTTGAAGCACCTCAATCTCTCTTTGAAAATTCATAAAATCGCTCGTTAATTGGTTTTGTAGAAGAGCATCCCATCCTGTATGCTCTATCCAAATCTTTTGCAAAAGTATCTTAATATTCACGGTAAATGGGCCCAACATTCCTATTGGATCATATATACGCGCCATCGACCTCATTACATTCCGCTTCGTGGGTGATAAACCTTGAATGTACTTTACCGTCGACTCCAGATCCACGCTTAATTCATCGGTGATAGTATTCTACTTCACTCCAAGCACCTTTTGCTCTAAAGGCGCTACTTTACTCGTTTCTGCGAATAATTCTCTTATTTTAAAATCGTTGGAATTCCATTTACATAGAATAAAGCTGGCCTTTTGCATTATAATTTTCGCTGCTTTGTATAACATTACCGCTTCCTTATGACTCTCTACGCTGGTCACCAGATCGTCGACATAAAATGATTTCCGAAGGATCTTGCATACTGCTGGGCTTTCTGGTGGCTTGCATACTGCTGGGCTTCCTGGTGGCTGTCCTTGCAAATGCTGTTGAATTGCAGACGCTAGTAGAAACGGACTCGACGTTACCCCAAATGTAACTCGGGACATACGAAATTCCTTAACCTTTGGGTAGCGTTGTCCAACTTCTGGCGTGGATTGGACCCACAGGAATCTATGAGTGTCTCGATCAGCCTCGTTTATCGCTATTTGAAGGAACGCCTTTTCAATATCAGCCACGATCGCAATTTTCTGGCAACGAAATCTTATTAGAATTGCAGTTAAACCAGTAAGTAAATTGATACCTGGATTAAGATGGTCATTTAGGGACGCTGTGTTGTTGTTTTCGCTGGAAGATACATCAAAGACAATACGCATTTTTGTTGTGTCTTTGTCATCTCTATACACTGGGACGCTGTGTTGTTGTTTTCGCTGGAAGATACATCAAAGACAATACGCATTTTTGTTGTGTCTTTGTCATCTCTATACACTGGGCGATGAGGCATGTAGTATGGCTTACTGTTGCTGGATGTTTCTGACGCCACCTCCGCAATGCCATCGCTCAAAAACTCCCTCATACCTTTGTCATACTCGATCATTTTTTCGTAATTCCGCATTAGCTTGTTGGTCAGCTTGCTCAGTCGTGACATCGCTACGTTTTTGTTGTCACGCAAATCATCTTTTGTTCTCCAGGGCATCTCTGCAGAATATCTGCCGTTCACGATGTTTAACTTGGCTATTTTAGTGTTGTCCGCTGTCTCATCGCACGCTAATATTCCAATAGACTCCAAATTCCAGAATTTTTCAACGTCAAAGTCGTCATGCTGCTCGGTTACATTAAGTATGCACCTCTGATGCAATTTTACATCCCCACAATATCCTTGTATTGTCCATCCAAAGTATGTGTTAATAGCCACTAGATTTGTGTCGATATTTTCTCTGTTATCGTAGTTCAGTTTCCAATAATTATCTTGCCCGCTCTGTCCGCTATGTTTTTGTTTGTTTGTTTGGCACGCGTGGTTCAGGCAAGATATCTTCACAAATATATGGCACAACGGTTGCACTAATTTCTATGGTTTCATTAGAATATTGGCTTCTTACTTTCATTAAAACCCGCTTTAGTTGCATTAATCGCTTGCTTTGTTTTGATTCTCCAAATGCATATATTTTGGTTTTTTCTGTGCCCACTGCGCGAAGTTTTAAACGCGTCACCAAGGCTTCCGTTATGTATGTGCACTAGGGCGGGTCATAAAAAATTTTTTTTCGACTTTGAAACGCTAATAGGGCTTAAAAGCTGTGTACACATGTCCAGAATACGTGTGCAAAATCCGATTGCTGTGCGACGATGTCTTCCGTCTGCGCATTGACGACAAAAATAAAAAAATTTTGGTATATTTACGAAAAATTTCAAATTCTAGCAATTTTTTCTCTACTTACATATTTCCAACTTATACTAGTCAAAAGCGGTATTCCCAGACACTTAAATATGTTGTCGAACCTATACCTATTCTAGAGAACTCTGTCAAAAAGTCGGAAAAAGTAATCGAATCGGACCGTTTTTCCACGAAATCCGCTGTTTACTCACTTCACCTTGTTGAAAGTTATGGTTTTTGTTAATAAATAAGTAATACAATTAAGTATTAACCAGACAAGCCGCAATGAACAAATAATAATGCACAATTAGATTTTATAAACCGCACGCTCTCGAAAGAGCAAAAGAAGAACAAACAGGCGAGAAAGAAGGGGCACATTAAAATGTGCGTCTACTTGGTATACACATACATTTAAGCAAATATATATGTATGTATATATGTATATTTGAACACGCAAATTTCAACAAAAGTTAATGTCGAAAGATTGCGTGTTCTTTAAATTTATTTCTCGAAAATTATAATTTGAAATTTGCATCTCTTAGATTTGCCACCTTAGATTTACTTGTGTGAATCGTTAGGGCCCAATACTAACTTCTGCGTGTCAACGTAAAAAAGTGTGTATGTAGACCTGTTGTTCTACAGTTGTTTAGTTTGTGTATCTCAAATAGTTCACAAGTGAATCGTAGTAAAGCTGTTTATCTGCATTTATCCACATCGACATGAGTGTATGTCGAAGAAATCTTATATTGAACATTTTAGGGCATCCTACAGATTTCGATGGGCGCATGCTGCCAACTCGAGAGGATGCTTTAAAGTATTACTTTTACGTGTGGCATGGATTAAAAGAAGATAAGGGA